>JABXJD010000312.1:0-62500 GCA_013375575.1 Percina caprodes | reverse complement strand
AAGACGGCGGTGTAGAGGTCAGCTCTCCTGGGGTCACACTGCGGTTGATCCAGGCCAAATTTTTAGGGAGCTTTGGGCACGGCTCCACCTGGTCATGAACATTTACTTTCTTGTGGATTGTACAAAGAGGGTGTGTGAATATGTGGAGGAAAATGTTTTATTTTACTCTGAGTATGTGTGAACTGAGGGGACGTACCCCAACACTCGTACCAGTTTCCAGCCTTGTGGTTCCTTTCCCTTGGGCATACCTTTGGCCTTGGTGTTCGTCATCCTATTTATTTATGGTCGTGATTAAATGACATTGAAAATAGATTTGATTCTCACAGGGCAATCACTCACCTCATTGACAACTAGCATCCCATAAATAACGACCGAAGGGTTCTTGTGGTCATAAGGAATTGATTAGTTGCCCTTAGAAAATGATTAGGTCTAGAGAGCACTATGTGGTATTGTAGTCACCAGTCCCAAGCATTGTTATATAGGCCCCTGTGGGTATACTGTATAGGGTCAATTTACAGTTAATTCAAAGTGCTGTGTGTGTGTGTGTGTGTGTGTGTGTGTGTGTGTGTGTGTGTGTGTGTCAATAATCAGATCTTGTATTATGAGTTTTAAGGTGACATTTAAGATGCTAATTGTGAGTTTTGAAGGGATTGTGCAGGCATGCTGTTGATTTATGTGTGTATGTGCATGCATAGGCTGACTCTGGAGCAGAAGGAGCTGTGTCGGAGCCGACTGAAACTACTCTCCTACCTGGACCGACTGGAAACATACGAGGTAACAACCGTTACCCACCATGTGTTGGGTACTCTGGGAAATAGTTAATGAGTAGTTATTACACAGCCTGAAGTCATACTGAGAAAATTTGCCATAGTTAAAAAGTCTGCAACTAACGATTATTTTTATAATTGACTCATCTTCCGATACTCATCTTAATTAATCGCTTGTCTATGAAATGTCAGCAAATAGTGGAAATGCTTAAAAAACTTTGAACTTAACTATCATATAAGACCAAATGTGATACAAAATATTCACATTTGAGAAAAAGAAAATGGATCATTTTTGCTTAAAATGAATGAAACAATTAATCAACGATCAAAATAGCTTTTATTGCCAATAAAAGCAACTAGCTGCTTGCCGCCTGAATACAATGAAAAAGTCTAGTCCGGAGACAACACGGGTTGTAAATGTCGATAGATATCTTTTTTTCAATATTTCTTCAGAGATTAATGGAGTTAAAGGTGTACTATGAGTTCCTGCGTGGTTTCAGCTCAATATCATTTTTGTCTCAAATCGTAGGCATCTCTCCTTGAGCCGCTAGCTGCCTGCCCCCTGAATAAACTGTGAAAAGGCCCGGTCTCTGGAGACAACACAGGGGTCAAACAAACACTAGGGGCACAGGCTGTGCACCAAAATACAACAAACCACGTTTCAGCCAATCACTAATACTAATAGGCCTACAGTATATTATAAGCATCAGTGCAGCATAGATACATAAACGCTTAAACTGGAACTTTGACACTTGCAAGCACTTAACACTGGATCTCTGATGAATAATGTTAACACATAGGCCCTTTTCATCCACAATAAATCACAGATGAACATGGCCATACTTTCTTCTGTGCAGGAGAGGAAAGATGAGATTTTACCCTACTACATATTCAACTAAGACAGAATGATGCCTCTCTCTTTATTCGGACATTGTCATGGTAACTGCAGCCCTCATCAGATTCCTTTTGCCCCAATCCATTTTCTCTGGCTGTCTATGAATATGATATTAGGGTTTTTATCATCCCATCTTGGGCTGACTCTGTCTGCATAGAGCCCATTCAAAGGCTATCCATCAGACTCACTCTCTCTCTCACACACACACACACACACACACACACACACACTGCATGCACACCCTTGCATAGAGGATGCTGCAGAGAATTTCTATAAACAGACACACATAAGTCCCTCTAAGCCACTTACACACACTCGTACATTCCTCAGATGGTTCCAACTAAAAGGACAATACAGATGCATTCTAGAAAGTTAAATAAAATTCGTCTTTGTGCATCTTTCTGCAGTCACATCCTTTACGCGCTTTTTCCCTCTCATCTTTAGTTTGACTTTTTACCCTCTCACATTATTTTCTCTGGAAAGATAACCCTGTGCTCCACAAATGTCTCTTTATGAACAACAGTTGTATTCTTCTGGTTTCTCTCTCTCTCTCTCTCTCTCTCTCTCTCTCGCTTTCTTTCTTTCTTTCTTTCTTTCTCTCTCTCTCTCTCTCTCTCTCTCTCTCTCTCTCTCCCTTGCTTTACACTCTCCAGGAGATACTTGGTGGGCCTCATGCAGCAGAGCAGAAATATGATGCAGAGTTCTTCAAGAAGTTCCGCAGTCAAAATATCGTTTTGTCAGCAAGAAACTACGCCAGGGTAACATCAGGCTCTTGTTTTCAAGTGTCTTGCTAGTGATCTCACTTAATTTTGTTGTCTTATTTATCGGCATCTCCATTTGGTGCTAATGTGATATACGCTCGCATTTATTGCTAGCGGTAACTAATAAACTAGCAATTTGTGTGTTTCTTTGTGTTTCCTACAAGGGTTTTAGACCTATTTCTTCTCTAATATAAATATATTGCATTCAAATTAGCTGCTTTGTTTGAATAATTAGATTAGAAAATGTGTTTATTTAAATACACTAATCATAAAAGTTGATTCAGTTAAAGGGTTTCAGTAGTTGGATCATGCATTTGTTTGCCTGCAGGAGAGTAACGTTCAGGCCCTGGACATCCTGTTCACGTACCATGGAGCCGAACTCCTCCAGCATCGGCTAGCTATCCTTCACAACTTTCCAGAAACCACCTCTCCACACGAGTACACCATCCTGCTGCCTGAAGCCCGGTGAGAATCACACAAATGCACACAGTCGGTGTCTTTTTATGTATGTGTTTGTGTATGTCTGTTTCTGCATGTGTTGTTTTGTCTCCCTCCCTCCCAGTATTCCTCTGTTTTGTTTTGTTTTTACTCTGGGACGCATATTTAATGTCTCAGTGAATTGTTTGTAATTGTTTGTTGATATTTTTTGAATATACTGTATATATTTTTTTTAAATCACAAAAAATTAATAAATGCATGAGTTAAAGTTCTACTTAAAACAAGAAATCAGGATTTTTCACTGAATGCTCACAGGAAATGTAAAGTGCTGCCTTCCCTTCTTTCTGTAATGGAGGGTGCAATTTTAGTGAGATGTTCCTTTTGTATTTTGACTGAGGGAGAGGATTTATGTAGTTTAAATTCCAAAGAAATATAAACTGTTTCGTTCTTGTCTACTCAGATGTAGTAATGTAAAGATGTACTGATATGGATAAACACTTATACCGCTACCTATTTTTTTTTTTTAAACAAACATTTGTACTTAAAAAATAACTTATTTTTCATAAAAATGAATCCCTCAGTGCAGTTTAAATACCATGTAAAAGCTAACATTTAGAAATTTTACAACTATTCACTTAACAAACATAGCGGTGTAAAAATACTTGCATTACTTCAGAGACAGCTCACGGGCACCTTCTCTGATATCTGATTTTCACCTCTCTGGAATGCACAAGTCGCACGTCGCATTTCAAATTAAAATCACCTTAATCTGGACTCACACCTCTGTCAGAGCGCTCACTCTGAGGTCTTTCTCACTTCTTCTTTCTTCTCACTGTTACACAGCAGGGATCTTTCTTGCAGCTTAATGGCTGACATTTGCAAACATAGCAATGGCAGAAAAGAGAGACACTTAAATAAATGTGCATGCAAACAACATTTAACATTTAAAATGATACAATACTTGCGGCAATAGTTGCCACTTGTCCGCCTGCACTTTGGTTGGGTTGTAGTTTTCATCTTTCAGTTCCTGCTTTGGAAATGAAGGAATGCTGAAGGGGAGGCAGTCGGGGTAAAGGATATGTGAGAAGGAGATGATGAAGGAGTTTTGTGGAGGGGAAGAAGTCATTCCTCACCCCTTTATGGTTCACTAATAGAGGTGACAGCCTGGACTTACTTATGAGTGCAGCCAGCCATCTGTTTTACCTTTTTGTTTCCCCTAACTCCCACATTTTCAACTGTCCCTATATTCCTATAGTCCTATATATTCAACTGTTCTCTCTCTCTCTCTCACGCACACACACCCCTCTACACTGCTCCCTTTTATTAGCCATGTCTGAGTTTGTATGGAGGTCAGGTGGCTGTAGCTCTGCAGTGAGCATCCATCATGGCTCTGCCGCTGTGGGGCAGTTTCCTATTTTCCCAGCCTGTGATCACCAACTGCTCCTCCCAACAGCGCGTTGATCCTCCACTGCAGCAGACAGAGTCAGCTCAGGCCATCTGTTTGGAGCTCACTCGCTATATACTGAAGTCTTGCTTCACTGAAAGAGGGAAAATATTTTCCTGTAATATTGATCAGATCTGCAAGGGGACAAGCTAGCTTAAAAGGGTTGAAAAACACACCAAAACACCAGCTCCAAGTTTGCCTTGTATCTCCATATCCCTCCCTGACGCTCTCAGGCTGACGTGAAGTAGATTAGGGGAGCGAGCACAGAATAATTCATTCCTCCCATCGATATCCAAGCTCTCACACACCAATATTTACAAACCACCCTCTAACCTGGCTGTCTTTAATGAGGAAAGAGGACCAGGGAGTTGGGGAACGACAGAATAATGAGAGAGTATGAGGTTCACTTTCCGTGGGCATTTTTAGAGGAAGAACTGAGACTTCTCGATCTCTGTCTTCTTGGTGTTAAAACTCTAATCTGAATGGATGAACCTGTGCTGGAGTGTTGGTAAAAAAATCTTCCTACTTTTGTGCATTGACATAAATCACATCTGCTACTCGGACACATCTTATGTATTTTGTGATTGGATAGAATTTATGGCGGTGTTAAAAAACTGCTGCAGCGTGTGTGCACTCGGCCTTTAACTGCACCAAAGCTATAGATGATTTGTAGCCCGCGCTATCTGCTTGAGTTTTACAGCCACAGTACATATTTTTCTGTCTAAAGACAAATAGATAACATGAAGAAATGCATTAATCCTAGGATAAAATATAAACAGCTTCTGTTCACCCCGGTGCCTCAGTATGTGTGCATGCATTCATTTACTTCTGCGAGTGTGTGTCTGAGTCTCGTCAGCACTGACACGCGAGGTTACGGAGTCATTCTTCACTTTGGTTTCTTTTTTTCTGTTCCCTATTTATCTTCCTCAGACCTGTCACACTCAAGGAGACCAGAAAGAAGTAAAGCTTAATACCAACATGGCGTTTAGGAAATAAAAGTCCCGACTATTTACAACCGAGGCACAACTTAGACTCTTTTCCAAAATTCTTAAAATTGTTTATTGCTGTGCTTTTTAAATTTTTTATTTTTTCACGGTCTTTGCCTATTATGCTCTGTTGTTTCCATTCCCCTTATGTTGCTACCTCTCACCAGTGTTTTCTTGTAGTTTATGACCATGTATAGTTTGGGACAGTAAAAATGTATTTGCTGATTTATCAAGTGCCATTATAGGTGGGTGGGAAGATGGGTATTTATTGACTCCTGGCTAGTCATTGGCCTTTGTTCTGTTATTTGCTCTTGAGCATGTTTTTTCCAACAACTGGACCCTCTCTCTAATTTAGTATCCCTCCCCTCCTCTCTTCTTCTATGTCTTGCTCTGCCTCTTTTTCTCTTTTTGACTTATTTGTCTCTTTCTGTCTTTCTGTTACCCTCTCAGCATGAATGACCAAGGTGAGATGGAGTTGATTCCATGGGATGAGCAGAGACACAGAGAGATGGACTGGTGTGAGGCAGAGGAGTGCAGGTAAACAACAAACACACCAACATTATCACATTGTACGCCAAGCGCTATAATAAACCAATTCTTTAAACCGACTGATATCATTGTGAAATCTCTCCATACCCATGATAACAAAGCCTCTCGCAGTGTAGAGTTGTTAAAATTCATGCTCAACACAGGGCAGATGCTTGTTCTGGCATCATTATGTGAAACAAAACAGGACATCCTATTATCTAAATGTGAAACAGAACCATAACAAACTAATACCAAATATTGTTGCACTGCCAATGTATGCCATTTGCTTTCTCCAGGAAGGAGGCCAGCTTCATTTACAATTTAATTTAGCAAGCTCTTTTTTTATTACTCTTTGGTTGTAGAGTCATAATTTCGGTTGGCTATTGTTGTACGCATGGCCAGGGATTGCAGGGTGAAATTATTTATACTGTAATTGTGTGTTGGCAGCAAGGTTTAGGACGTCTTCTGTTTTATTTTCTCTCTTTCTTCTCGCTCTAACACTATATCCTCCTCCTGAAAGGATGAGGTTGGTTCTATTCTATTTTTTTTTGTTATTCTCAACAAATCCCATGAGAAGACACTGTGTTACTCTACCTCTCAGTACTCTCCGCCTTTCTTGTACTGTCTGTGGCTTCCACGCCGAGCCCATTGGCTGCTACTGAACACAAAACTCTTTGACAACGGATCATGAATATATCACAAACATTTATTTACAGCAGCTGGACAGTGAATGTCTGATCGACTCAAAATAAACTGAAGTGCCCCTTTATATTGTAATGAAGAAATATGTCGGCCAGTGCAACAGTGAGGCTCATTGATGTATTTTTTTTTTATAGAATTTTAATTAATAATAATAGATTAATAATGAATAGATTTCGCACTAAAAAAGAAGCCCTATGGCACAGAGCAATCAGCAATATCAGACAATACTTGTTAGCAGGATATATGCATTGTTGGGTTTGCTTTTAATGCATGCATCTAACTCCACTCTCCCTCCATGTCTTCCTCAGAGCAATGCTGGACCAGAACTTGCTTGATGACGACAGTTTCCTGTACGAGGGTGCTCCAGAGCTGCTGAGGTTCCGCACAGCCACACCTGCCATCGAGCTGCTGACTGACTGGTACCAAAGCAGAGCTAAGGACATCGACTCCGGCTCCAGACAGGTGCGAACACTTATTGTCTTTGCAGGTTCTCAGTCGCGCCAGTGAGTGCATCTTTGCAGAATCAAAGCATCAGACTGCTGATTGCCACAAAGGCACTTTGCTCAAGAAAAGTTTTGTCTTCCAACAGATCCCACTTACTGTCAGGGTGGAACCTTTTTCATACCCTGCTCCTTTTCAGGTTGCTCCTACTTGATTGGAACTTACAGCCGGTCAGCAGCAGTAAGAGACATCTGGCAATTGTGAAGATGGTTGCATTTGCACACTTCTTTTACGTGATTGGGGCAGAGACATGTTAGATTCAAACCACAGAAGAGATGTTGGCGACCTCCATCAGTCAAGGTCCCTTTGATACTATCTGTGACAGTCATTATCATATTTGCCATATGGACTTCCAATGAAGAGTAACCAAAGCTTCTGTCATGTGCTTTATGTTGCTGTAATGGACAAATAGGACTTGATAGGACTTGTTTAGTGGAGTAATGGGATGTAACCACTGGTGCTGCCCACTCTCTCCGCCCACACTATCCACATGGCAGCTCTGTCCCCTCTTTACCTCCTTCACAGTGATGGATCAAGGTTGTCACATTGCTCTCTTTGTCTTTGTGAGAGCACTAACTAGGGTGCAGTCCCATCTTTCTCCCTCATTTCCTCATTTCATCCCTTCCACTGGATGTAAGGAGGGTTGAGGAAAAGGGATTTTGGGACCCATTGCTCATTTTTGAACTGGGGAATCATGCCTTTCATCATCCACTCACAGAGAAGTATGAGCGAGTGAGTGTGTGTAAAGGAAGTCTTTGTTAATCTCTAGGAATCACACCAGCTCTCTTTTTTTATTCTCTTCCTTGTTCCTTTTTAATTCAACCTCATCTCCTTTTGCTCTCTCACACAAGAGCCTCTAGGGAACGTACCACACTCTCACGTCTTTCTTTTTCAAACGTTTTTTTACAATCACATAGATGCAACAGAGAGAGACATTGGAACAGCTCTGCTGCCATTTTCTGAGCTTTTTTCTCCTTCCTTCCATCCTTACTTTCTCATCTCATTTGTTCTCTCTTGTTTGCATGCTCCTCCCATCCTTCATCTGGCCCTGTTTATGCTTGGGAGAGCGTTTTAATGGAGGAAAATGGGGTTTGATTAAAAGGAGCAACATCAGAGGAAGCTGGAGTGTTTTAAACCAGTCACAGAGCCGGAGAAAGCGAGACGCTAAATGGGAAGATTGACAATATGGCTCGGAGGGAGAGAGAGATGGGTTAGAATAAGAGAATGGAGAAGGGAAGTGCAATCGAAAGAAAGAAAAAGTAGATACATGCTGAGCCAATGTGACATCCCTAGTTAGGTTAGAGTGTGTTACAAACACAGAAATAGGGGAGGGCAGGACTAACAGATGTTGAGGTAAAAAAGGGAAAGCAATCTCATGGAAAGAGCAAAGGGAATGATAATCACAGGTTATAAGAGGGTGGAAGGGTAGAAATAAATGATACTAAAGAAAAGTGTTATTTGAAACACTGTGGGTAACAAAATGACACAAAATGAGATGAAGGCAAAAGACCATACTTGGAGTTCAAATAGAGGCCAGTCACGGTGACTGTTACACAGTCCCTGCAAGAGGTGGGAAGAGCGAGAAGAGGAGAAAAAAAACTAAGAGCGGAGGAGAAAATGTGAAAATGATGTTTGAAAGAAAGGGTCGATACAGGACAGGGAGGAGAGACAAAAAAGGATCAAATTGAGTCGGAAAATTAAACTGAAGAGTCTGTGAAATTTGCTGGGGGTGGGGAGGAGGGAGACTGTGGGACAGAGGACACAAGTTGTCTTACAAAGCCCAGTGAATGATGAGAGGAGGGCATGGAGACGAGGTTGTAATTAAAAAGTGTGAGATTTTAACATCTGAATTGTCTGTGGTTAGCTGGGGAATCTAACTCTGGAGAGCAGGGAAAGAGAGGAGGGTGGAGAGGACGGGGAGGATCCTTACTCACAGTTACATCAATATACTCTCTCTCTTGCTGTATCTAATTGCTCATGCTCTGACTTAAGGTGATTTGGGTTCTCTCTCTTTCTCTCTCTCTCACTCTCACTCGCTCTCTCTCTGTGTGTGTTTTACAAATAAAGGTGTGCAGTTATTTATTCAGCTGTAAATGTGTTGAGCTGAAGATGACAGTGTTGCAGACCGTGTGTGTGTGTGTGTGTGTGTGTGTGTGTGTGTGTGTGTGTGTGTGTGTGTGTGTGTGTGTGTGTGTGTGTGCGTGTGCGTGTGCGTGTGCGTGTGCGTGTGTGTGTGAGAGATGCTGCGCTAACCGCTGTGCCAAAGGGCTCTCCTTCTCTAAAAGGTGGAGAGAAAGCAATCATCACTACAGGGCCCAGCGGCATCTGCTATTGATTGGCTGGCACCCACAGGTGGCTGAGCATTGATTGGCAGGGCACGCCGCCAGCGTGTAGGTGGTCGGATATCGATTGGTTGCTCTTCTGGGTGGAATCTTATCGATCAGATAAAATTCCACCTCGGGAAGCCAAATCTTCTCTGTTTTATTGTCCAAAGACTAATGGTAGGATATTAGTGATGACTGACTGGTATTTAGTTTTTAATTTGTTGGGATATTGTTGTTTTTGTGCCTGTTTAGTGACCTCACTAACAGTTTGCATGGCACCTTGCTCTTAACAGACCTGCACCTGCTGCACAACTGGGTTAACTGGATTGTAACAAGGCGGAAAGATACGTGGCACAAGATAGAAGTACATGTTTTTAGATGTACAATTTAAGAGATTAAATATTAGAATACGATATTTCTTCTTAACCTTTTTCGCTCAATTAGATGTAATGTCTTTAGAAGTTTAATTTGAATATCATTATTTTGTCATCCTGCTGGACGGCTCTGAAGTACATCAAATTGACTACATACATTCATAGTCCCCAGAAGATGAATCCAACTCACTTAGGCGATATGACTATCCCTCTACCTCAAGATGGACTTTTTTTTTTTTATTGAAAAGTCTTGACAACTGCTGGATGGATTGCCATTGAATTTGGGACAGATATCAATGGTGCCTAGTGGATGAATGACTTTAGTGATGCTCTGACATGTAATCTACAAGCAGGTCTAAGTTTCTATATATCCAGTGCAGTATATTTACATCTGCAAGATGGATTGGCAAAACATTTTGCACGTGTACATGTACATGCCTTAGCAAGTCTCGACAACTGTTGATGGATTTCCATGCATCTTGTGTGCACATCTATGGTCTTTGAGAACTTCCCCTGACTTTCTTTTGTTTCGAGCCATCATTGTATCACAACTTTATTTTTTCCCAATACATTGCTTTATCTATAAAATAACAGTTTGGCTATCTTTACAATAAGATGTAGATGCCTCACACTGACTCTTTGGACTAGACTTTAGACTTACGTTTTTTTGCTGTTCTCTCCTCAGCATTTGTTTGTGTCCATCAGGTTGACTGCGCCCTATCACTGGTACGTCTGGGGAAGGAGCGGGAGATCCCAGGGCTAGAGCTCTTGTGCGATGACTTGGTCACCATGGAAACACTTGTGTATGAGACATCATGTGAATTGAGTCTGACACTTAAAGATTTGCAGCAGCTAAGAGACATCGACAAGCTCCACCTGCTCATGAAAAATGTAAGTGGCCTGATTTACATTTTTTACTGGAAGGCTTTTTCCCACAAAATGCTTTGAAATCAGTTGTTGGTGTAAAAAGGGGTATTATTCTGGGAAAGAATAAAATGTGTTATTTTATCATTAAAGCATGTAAACATGTTATAGTTGAAATACAAAGTTTGAACCTGTAAATGAGCATGGTATGGGACCTTTAAAAGAACCTTTACAATAACATTAGAGATGAATACTTTTTTTTTATTTTTTTATTTTTTACAATGCAGTATCTGCTGACGAAAATATTGCATACCCTCACTTTCCACCATGTTAAATGTAAATTTTCCAGCATGCTGCATAGTTCACAGTGTGTCTGGTGTTCATTGTCAGTAACACTAAGAAAGCCTGCCTTCCATTTGCCTGCAATTACATTTGATGTTACAGTTCCATTGTGTGGTGACTTTAATCCTTTATTTTTGCTTAAAATATGATGTATGCTAGTTGGACTTTGAATAGGCAACAAAGCAAATAAAAGTATTGGCATAATTTGAAAGAATCTCACTGTAAATCCATTCATTCAACACTGAAATCTCTGACATTTGACAATCCAAACTTTCCATCCAACAGCAGTGAGAGAGCTATGAAAGCTAATCTGTTGCAGGTACTACAGTTACAAGTCCCCTTGGAGTACATAATATGAGCTGTCCTCTAAATTGTAGCTAATAACTGCCAGCTTAAGCCTGTGAGGACCTCTGCCAGTAGGATCTGCCATATAGGCAGCCAGCCAGCAAATGTTGTTGACTGCACTAACACATGCTGTTTGACTGGTACTCCCTTTTGGGCTGTGTGTGAGTGTGTGAGTGAGTGTGTGTGTGTGTGAATGTGTGAGTGAGTGTGTGTGTGTGAATGTGTGAGTGAGTGAGTGTGTGTGTGAATGTGTGAGTGAATGTTTACCATACTGGCCTTGATTAAATGTCCCTCTTTGCATGCATCTGATGTCTGTCTTTATCAGACACATAGTACAGCAAAGTAAAATGTTTGCGTGCGGGTTGGTGTGCAAGTTTGCATTTAGCATCTGATTATTTTCCTTAATCTCAGTTTTCCTGAGGATGCTCTGTTATCTGTTTATTTTCCTGAGTCAGAGCTGTTGCAAGGTGGGTGTGATGCCGTGCACAGACTTGACATGCATCCACTCAAATCCCAGCACACAATCCACATGCTGTAGCAACTAAAGTCCTAGTTCAGGTTTAATTGTATGGCACGATTTAATGTTAGTGCAGTCTTAAGTGCTTTGCACTTTTCTAAAAACATAAATCTCTATATGTGAACAAAAAATAATGTATTTCCTCTGTAGCAGCAACACATAACATTAACTAGCATATCATTTCTGGCTAACTGGACCCATGACAGAAGGCCTGCTAATTTTTGCTGACACATAAAGGAAGGACAAGTATAAATGTGCTAGCTTGCTAATTTCATTCTTAATAAATCCAAATATTATTTTAAATTAATTATTCAATTTAAAAACAAACAAGATAATGCTTGCTTTGCTCAAAGGGAGCCTCTGCTGTTATATACACTACTTTAAAAAGAAGTAATTTACAGCAAAAGTCTTCTATTTTAGTTAATAAATCACCTGACAATTTCGAAAATTAATGTTGCTAAAAAAAGTACAGTGACCACCTTGGCCAACTCAGTGGCCAAGGTAGCCCTGACCTTAGACATGTCTCAATACAGAGCAGGCAGTAACTGTTGAAAGAGAATTAAACCAGTATTTGAATATGTATATATGAAGTTTGGTTGAGATATGATCAATATTTATCAGTATTTTGGAATAAGACAAATAGTAGGATCATGGGACAGTAGTTCACAGGCTGCAGCCACCTGTTTCTATCCATTTTAACATGCTGCATGAACTTTGTCTTAAAGTAGATATCTTTCTATTACCAGTCCAGCACCGAGCGCTATGTGAAAGACACCTTCCAGTGGATGGTGCCGTTCTTGCACCGATGTGAGGGGCAGAAAGAGGGCGCCGCTAAATCTCTGCTCAGAGAATACTTGGTCAGCTTGGCCCAGGGAGACCTCACCCTGCCCCTCATCCATTTCCAGCACTCCAAACCTGACGTAAGTATCCGAACACCCACACAAACGCAAGTGTCGGGGGCGTCACACTTGGGAAACCATAACACACACACACACACACACACACACTGCATCTCTGACTGTTTGTGCCATGTCAGGGCCAGTGTCGTACCCCTGGGCTGTAAATGTTATATTTATGACCCCATAAGGGCACAGCCAAGGACATGTCTCCTGGCTATTAAGACACAAACACTCAAAGGGAAGAATATGCTCAAAGTGATACAGTGCCTCAGTGTGTAAGTACAAAAAGACGATAAGGTCAGTCACGCCTTGATACATCCTCTCCTCTTTTCTCTCTCTCTCTCTCTCTCTCTCTCTCTCTCTCTCTCTCTAGTGCCAGCAAAAGATCATCGGGGACCCAGACCAGCTGATGATGGTTGCTCTGGAGTGTATTTACAGCTGTGAGAGAGATGACCAGCTCAGCCTCTGTTATGACATCCTGGAGTGTCTGCCGCAGAGAGGCTACGGGTGAGAGACACACACACACACACTCATGCATGGAGCCACACATGTTTACACACATTCACACAATCTCAAACTGATTTATTTAATATACGTAAACCATCATATAGAGATGGTAAAGCAGTCAACCATTGCCTCATACACAAGAATACATTGGTGCCACCCCTCCCACCAATCTCCTTTCCTTCCACCTTTCCGCCTGTCTCCTAGGACCCATTAATAAACCTAAGTACCACCTCTGTTTCTGCCTCCCTCTCTTGGCACCTTTTCTTTTCCTTCTCCTCCTCCTTCTCTCTCTCTTTCATGCTTAACTCTGACTCCAAGGAGCCATCAGTTAGCCCAGCTACACTATATACTGTACAGTATTTCCTACCTATTGCTATTGCTATGCCTCTCTCTCCTACTTTTTCTGTAAAACATTTCATTTCATATGGCAAGAGGGCCTGTCCTTTAAGTCTCCCGCGAGGATGTGTGTGGATTTGAAGGAGAGTGAGGAGAGCATTTTGAGAGTGATACAGTAATAAAATACAGTAGAGATGTAAAAAGCAAGAGTACAAAAGAGCAAAATTGTTGATGAAATGGACCTGTAGAGTGTCTGAGTACTTTCAATTAATTAAAATGACTGATTCTTAGATGGATTATCCTTCCTGTGTGCACTTTTTTCTTTTTGAATGTTTTCCTGACAGTTGGCTGCAATAAGGCAACCATACTTTTTTAACAATGCCATATTTTGCACTTTTTGCTCATATAGCTTGCTTTGGCTGCGCTGTGGTTGTTTGTGCTGTGATTTTATGCTTTTTCACCACACACTCACAGCAGGGGATCACTGCAATGGAACAAGATATTGTTCTACAGCTTGGGAGCAGGGCCACTCTCAACCACAGCTGCTGTTGTATAATGTAGAGTCTGTGGCTTGAATTTTTGATCTGCTCATATGTTTCCCTGCCATACTGTTTGTGGGGTATTTGCTGTATTAAGGTAATGCCAATTCTAGCGTCAGTTTAACCAAATCACACAAAAACACCTAGGCCTACAACAAAATGATCTGTTGGTTATTACCTTTCTAGGTAGCGATCGCTGATGGGCAGCTAATCATCTCACACAACCATTAACAGCACTACTAAAAATCTTACTGTCTGTAAAGTTTGAGTAGGTAATTTGGGATGTTTATTAGTGCAAATCAGCATTAGTAATATGTTTAGTACTGCTGTTACTTTTGAGTTTAGTCAGCTAGCTAGCAAGGGAATTACCCTCAGTCAGCTGATGCTTGTTGATGTTATGCAACATGGTTTTATTTGTTCATGTGCAATACAGAATAGATGATGTTGTTTGTTGCACTGACAGCAGTGACATTTTTTGCAATCTCAGCAGCATAATGTCCTTCCATTAACAATGTCCCGCTCACTCTGAATAATCCACATATCTCACTGTAAACAGTTTTAATTTGAACTACTTTTTGCCAAAGAAATAACCCCTATACAACTGGTAGTTACTGACCAATCCTGGTCTGCTTCATGCTCTTTGGAAGTGTTCAAATAGATAAAGAGAGTCTAGCAGACACATTTGGAAGAGGAGGATGACCACGGAGCAGAGGTGGACATGCGGTAAAATGTTTTCAGGAATCTGACCCAATTTATAAAAGGAAGTGCAATTTCTCTCACTGAACACATTTATAGACTCAGATGTGGCAGTCTCAGTTGCCGTTTCAGATACATCTTGTGTTATACTTCTCACTCCACCAAAACAAGCACCAAGACCAGAGTATTCAATGCCATTAAGATGTATTCTCTTAATAATTGTTAAACAATTGAGCTTATTAACTACTCAAAATAGGATCTTACTGTACAAATATCTGAGTGTATATAAGACTCACACAGTACAGGTTTCTTTCTAAATCAGCACATTTCTTACTAAGCATTTCACTTTGCCAGACAGGCTTCCTGTCTGCAGTGTTTGGATTAACAATGCTGCAAGACTCTACTGTATATGCATGGCCTTCAGCTTCTCATTTCTCTTAGCAGTGATTTCTCTTACTTATAATCTTCAAAATTGCAATGCCAGAGTAGAATATTACAGATTTGCGAGCTAGTAGAGAAAACATGACTTAGTAGTTTCAACACATTTTTGGTCAATTGTTGGTGAGACAGCTTAACTAGGTCTAAGTCTGCTCAGAATATTTTGATGTGCATTCACCCTGAGAGAGTGGGAAATGGGGAAATGGGCAGGGATTAGATGGTGGTGTGGGTATGGAAGGAAATAGAACAAGGGAGAAATGGATAATAAAAAAAGAAAGAGCAGGAGGTGGAGCTGCAGAGACGGTCAGAGCAGAAGAAGAGAAATGCATTAAGAGGTCAAGATTTTGTGTGTGTGAAAACAAAGAGAAGTGTGCTCACAAAAACAGACAAACACGCACTTGCTCACTCTCTGACGCACACACAGAAGGTTGTTTCATCAGGGTCAGTACTCTAGTGGGGGACAGGCCAGCCTGACCCAGAATCCTTTGCCTCAAGGCAAAGCATCATGGGGTTTTATTTTTAGTGGGGAATCGGTACAACCTCACAGTTGTAGGCCAGGCACACACCCACACATACAATACACCGTGTACACTGTACTAGCATGCATAACCACACAGTATGCACTTATACACACTACACACTTTATAATGCAAAAGACATTTCTACATAATGTTCTACTTTTTACTCCTTTTTGATGACATGGACATACAATAACCAGGAATTTTGTTTTTTTGTCTTTGTATCATCCTACAGACCAGACACAGACATCACCGCATCCCTCCACGATCGGGTGGACAAACTTGAGAAGCATCTCAGGTACGTCAACACACTCACACCATCTTTCAGCTGTCATCCCTCTCTTTGTCCTCCATTTTCTCCTTTCCACCTAGTTCAGCTGGGCGTGCATACAGTATTAGCTATTACTGAGGAAGAGCCCATCAGTGTGGTGATTAGTGCTTCAATGCTCGGGAAATGTTCACTTTGAAGCAATGCTTATTACTTCCCTCCCCCATTATGGGCCTGATGGAAAACCCACGAGAAGGAGAGGAGACATGGATGTGCAGTCAACACACACGCACACTTGATATCAAAGGACCTCTGTCTGTCTCGTGGTATTCAAACAGCCTCAGGCATTTTCTCGGTTACAGGTTAAAATCACTTACGTGTCACACTGTCTCCTCTCCATCTGCCTCTCTTATTCCCTCTCTTTCTCCTCTACCCGCCTCTCCTCAGGGTGAACTTTCAACACAGAGAAGTGATGAGGAGGAAGGAAGGAGGATAAGGATGAAGGCAGGGGGAGGGCATGAGCCTGAAGGGAATGCAAATGTAGATGATGAGGAGGAGAAGGAGGCAACAGGAAAGCGTGTGTTGGCCTTTGCAGACAAATATCCACACATGTTTACACACAGGCACACACAACCATGCACAACTGCACCCCGGGGAGCTTTGGAAGTGTATTTATGTATATTTTGAGCAGAAGCATTGTGACACACACACACACACACACACACACACACACACACACACACTTACACACTTACACACTTACTCTTACTCAGATGAATCAGGTAGTAAATGCGAAGTGTCTGCTCTCCAAGTGCCTCCAGAATAAAAGCTGTTTTCAGCTGCTGCCACTTTCTTGCACATTAATATGTGCACATGGAGCATGCAGACACTCCCACACATACATTCACACTTGAGCAAATCCCCTCACACACACATACACACGTTGTAAATATAAAGGCTTATTGTCCATATCTTTTGTTCATATTCACACACATAGCCACACACACATATGCACACAGTCACCTGTTTACTATGGTAATGAGTTGCAGCAGAAGGCAAAGATCTGGAGCAGTACGGCCTTGTTGATGCTGGGGGTGTCACGCTAATCCCACACCAGCACACACACACACACTCTTTCTCTGTCATATTTAACTTTCGGCATTCACATGCTCCTCGATGAACACACTTACAAAGAGGTGCTGTCGAGTTGGCAGGCAGTTTATCACGTTGTTCTTCAGTCTTGGTCTACACTTTCTCCATCTGCACCATGGCTTGCAAATGACTTTCTGCTGCCAAAATAATGAACAGCTTAGAGTGTACACATCTTCTGTCTTTCTCATCCATACTCTCCCTTGAATGTTTCAGGTTTTTTATATATATATATATATATATATATATATATATATATATATATATATATATATATATATATATATATATATATATATATATATATATATATATATATTATTTTTTTACCTGCTTTTCTTTTTTTTTTTTTAATGTGGTACTTACCACTGCCAATCATCCTGTCCTCTAATAGTACTGAAATAACTGTTATGTGATTAGGAACTGTATTTGTCTGTTTGTTGTGCTTTTTTCCTCGTATTAGTTTGTATGTTTATGTCACCTACTTTATGACACTAGCAATTATATTATGGCTGCAACTAACGATTATTGTCACAGTTGATTAATTGATTGATTTTTTTTCTCGATTAATCAATTGGTTGAAAATCTTGTTTTGTCCACCACAAAAAGATATTCAGTTTACTGTCACAGAGAGCAAACAATAAAATATTCACATTTAAGAAGCTGGAATCAAATAAGTTTTGTTTTTGTCTTAATAAATCAATTATCAAAATAGTTGGGGATTCACTTACATTTGTTGACAACTAATCGATAAATCATTGCAGCTCTAGAAGTATTTATGTAAATAAATACATACATATATATGTATGAATCTGTGCTTCTTTCTTAAGTGTGGTGGAGGTTCTGGAGAAACACGGTCTGCAGAAGCCTATTTCATATGTGATGAACAGCCAGAACAGTGAAGAAGAAGCCCATCAACTAATGGTCAAACTGTGCCGCCACACTGGCCGCAAGTATGAACACAACACAGACACTTACAAACACAAATGTCTGTCAAAGTCCCAGAAACATACCTGACTTGTACATCTGTTAACATCTGTAACATATATATCTGCATATGTGCATGTGTCCAGAAACCCTCCAGTGAGTGAGACGGTGTGGAGAGGTCTAATGCAGGACCTGCTCGACATGCAGCAGAATGTCTACACCTGTCTAAAGCAGGAGACATGTCACCAGGTAAAAACAGCAAAAGAAATTTACACAGAATAATGAGATTTGTGCTTAAAGGGTTTGACTAAAAAGGCGAAACCTGTAATTTAATGTGTCAGAGTGCACATTTTGCTCCTTGAGTGTAACTTTGTTCCCTAATCCACACATTGAGTTGTGGGTGTCCACCTCCTGAACAACTGAGTTCAGACAGTGCACAGTTAAACACCATCTCTCCCTGCATAATATCCACTCTCCTCCCTGACTACTGCAGGTCTTTGTTGAGTCCCTGCTGTGTTCCAGCCGTGTTGAGAACGTACGCCTGGCAGGGCAGCTCATGCACTGCTCCAAGGTATATTAAACATGACCCGTGACACCACTTCACACTTCACACACTCGCCCATTGAGGACTCCAAATATTACACCAGCCGTAATGAATTCTAATGCTGCAGTCTCATTGATCTCTAAATGTTATATTCGTGTTTCCAGGTCAGCCAGGATGTTCCCGTCAGCTTGTCTTTCCGGGGTAAAGGTTACGCACTGAAGGTGGCCTACAGCAACAGCTTGGAATTAGTGTTGGCTGCAGCCAGAGAGTACTTCAACTCATCCACAACGCTTACAGACCCCTGCATGGGCCTGGCCAGGTGAGGAGGAAAATCAGTATTTCTCTACTTAGTTTTATATTTTTCAATGGTCAGTTTGCCAGTTCTCAAAGCCCGACTTTACATTTAGTTTGGTTTATCCGAGAGTAAAGATAAATGTTAGAAGTTATAGGTTGTTGGATGTAATTTCCAACCAACCTTGAACAATCTTTGCCATGCAGAAGTGTTTGTACGCTGTCGACCTTGCTGTTGTTGCTCTTGTTGATGGAGGAAAAACACCATTTATACCTGCGTGGGTGAATGTATGTTTTTGTGCTCGCATGACATGAGATAATAATGGTGCCTTCTTTTATTTCATCTCCTATAGTAGGAGTTTATACCAAGTACAAGTATTTGTATGAGAGTGCATTTGTGTCTGTTACTTTTTTAGATCTCAGAGGGGGACTGGTGGGTGTCTAACCTTACCGTCTGTTCGTAGTGGGGAAGTGGGACAGTAATTGGGTCGTCATTCATTTATAGTAACTAATGCAGAGGCCCCCCTCCACACGCTTGGACAACATCATCCATTGTAACACTCCCACTCGCTCTGTGTGTGTGTGTGTGTGTGTGTGTGTGTGTGTGTGTGTGTGTGCGTGTGCGTGTGCATGCACGTGTGCACTGCTTGTGACATGAGACAGAAAGTAGTCTGTGAAATTGTGCATGTGGCTTTGAAATTAATAGGCCATACAGACTAGCTGCCTGTGTTCTTTAGATTAAAATAACTGCTCCACAGACACACATTTTACCCTGTGTACTAAAGGCCAAAGATACGCACACACGCTCTGACAGATACACAAACTGTACCTGCCGGTGTCCTGAAAGGATGTGGTCAGTGGCAGCAGGCACGAGTTTACACAAGTAGAGAAAGATCCCTTAAAATAACATGGGAATCCCCTCCAACTACTAAAGTGATCTTGCAGCATCACTCAGGACAGACAGAAAAGAGGCAAACTCACACAGAGATGCTCAAATACACAGAGACAGGCAAACAAAGTTCAAACACAGTATCAACAAGTCCTTACAAAAATCTGGAAACAAGTGTTATATAATATATCAGATAATACATAGCTAAGATCTTCCCAAAATTAAATTGATTTTAAGCGTCAAACTTAATTTTCAGCATTCTGGTGAACTGGTATGCATCAGTTCATGGTGCACATGTCTTTATTTATGTTAGGGAAATCTTACTAGGTTTTGGGGACATCCGCCTGTAAATTATGCTTAAATGGATGCTAATGTTGTGCTGTGTCTGCTGGATGCACTGAAATTGTTAGATTCCTGAGTATAGTTAAGTCTAGTTTAGCTCTTTCCAATATAATAAAATTGTCTTATTTAATGTAGTTAAATTAGCTTCTTTACCAAACAATGTAAATTGTACTGCCAGTACAGCATCAGATTTATTTTCCTGAGGTGTATTATGGTACTAGTCTAGTTGGTCTCAGGGAGGTTGACCTACATGCATGTCATTATCAGTACTGGACAAGGTCAATACAACATGCCAACCATTTGTTTCAACTGTTTTGACTCAACTTTTAGCCTTTTTATTTATTTTATTTTATTTTTTTTTAAATGTCAGGCCAGAGTTACAACTTCCTTTCAATTGTATTCTAGATATATGTAAAAGTTTTCACAATGTCTCTGGTGTAGCATTTAAAAAAAGACCATTATACAGGGAAAAAAATGGAAAAATGTCAGAAGTAAGGTGGGGATTCATTTAGCTGTCTCTCTCATATTTAGGAAAGCTCATCATGCAAGACCTTGTTTGAGTAGGAGAGAGCTGGAGTCGAAATGACACAGAAATGAGGAAAGAGAAATAATTTTGTGTCAGTATGCTGCTGTGCAACGTAGTTTGGCCAAAAGAAGGACAAGGTCTCTACTACAGTGCGGTGTTCCATTGATTGATAACTGCTACACAAATGTTAAATTGTATTCTCCCATGTGTCTGTTCAATAGAAAGTAGTTATCTGCACATTACATGCTGCAAAGCACATTGTAACTCTCAAAACTGAAATAGATTGTTTTCACCATCGTCTTTTCCAAGGCAGTCTCAACGCACACACTCGCCTGCAGACACTTCACAGCATGAGTACATAATCAACATGCCCTCTTTCTGTCTCTCATTCGCCCATCCACAGCCCTTTCCTCTGCTCTCATTTGCCAGGCCAAACCTCTTGTTTCTGGCAAGAACACCAGCCGTGCTCAAAGAGTGGGAAGCTACTGAGAGTGCTTTGCCGAGTGTGTGTACTCTAGTCTGTTAACAATATTGATTTAAACTGTTGAAGATTTCTGTTTTCAGTTGCTTTCCTTACATTGATAGGGATTCTGGGATGCCTCTTCTTCTCTGTTTGTTGTCTTTGTTCACAGACTGCAAGGGTTAAAGAAAACTGTGGTTTGACCTTAAAGCTTTTTCAATTTTGTAAATTAATCATTCTGTTTTTTACCCCTTTTTCTCTCAATCGTTGCTGTATTTTGCTTTGCTGTACACTTGTGTGATGTGATAATTGTGAAAAACAACAGCAGGCACAGACTCTAACACATTCAGTGTACTGCTACAAATGCTAACTAATGTGCTACATAATCCTATTAAGGGTAATGAGTGTGGATTGTGTTGGAAGAGAAAACTCCCTTGTTTTAGATCCTTCAAATGAGTCTAGACTTTGTAAATAAATCCACTTGAGAAGTCTTATGCTTCTGAACACGGTGTTGAAACTTCAGATTTAATAGGCAATTTTTGCTACAACTTTGAATGTGTGTACCTAAAATAAGTCAAATTCTTTTTGTCCTTGACTGTCTTTCCCACTAAATTTGTCATACAATCAAACATGTCGCTGCTGTTTTAAAACCATTTTCTGCAATCAATCAGAAGATTGTTTTGAGATTGTTGAGTTTCCATGTTCAGATCATAAGAATCTGAAGACTTCCATAACCGCTTGTTGTCTTCAACAGGGCGTGTCTCCAGCTGATCACAGACTGTCCACCGGCCATCCAGGAAGAACTAGACCTCATCAGTGCCCTGAGCCAACTTGAAGACTTCAGTGTCAGCATCCTGCCGCTGCAAGGTACTACGCAGTGTTTATGTCTGGGAAGGAAAGGTGCTCAGTTCACCACACGTGTGCTTGCATTGGTTGTCTGTGCTATGTCTATTCTTGTTTTGAATTTAAAATCAGACATGTAGAGGATGTAAGGACATCATCCTTAACCTCACTCACCCACGCAGCATCCAACCTGTCTCTATCCCTGCTGTCAGCTCCTCCCTCCCTCCCTATGTCACCTTTTCTTGACACTATATCTAAATATATGGTTATTTATGTATCAACTGTTGTGCAAACAACATCTGCCTGATGGCCTAATTAGGATTGAAGTGTTTGGTCTCTGTATGTGTGCTCTCTCCTACACTCACACACACACACACACACACACACACACACACACACACACACACACACACACACACACACACACACACACACACACACACACACTTTTTTTTTATGTTGCCGCTCCATCTGTAAACCTGGCCAATCACTATTCACCTCCACACTCTTCCTTTCTCTCTTGTCTGGCCCCCTCTGTACCCAATCGTAGCACTTTCCTGGCAAGGCTCTCTGTTAAAGGAAACTGTGGAGCCAGAATGCACCAGCTTGGCCCCTCATCGCCTCACCTCTGAACCAAGGTGTTGTTTGCCTCCAAGGCCTCTGCTCTCTTCCCCCTTTTGCCCTCATCAAACTGAGCTGCCAACATAAAACCACTGTGACAGAGAGAGAGCCATAAACTACCATCTCTCTCACCCTCTTCTTTTTCTCTTTCTGCATCACTTATTTCTTAGTTGTTCCTTTTTGCTCCCTTACAATCACTCCTCTTTCTGCTCACTCCCTTCTGTCTCCTCGCATTATTTTTTCACTGCCCACGTATCCTTACCTGTGAGACCAAGTGAGAACAGGAGAAAGTTTAGGAAGAAAGTATGAGAAGAAAGGAATGAAGAAAAAATGCGACAGGGGACAGGCATATGGAAAGAGCGAATTATTAAAGAAGTAGTAGGTGTAGTAAAAGGAAAAATCTCTAATTGTTACGTTTTTGTGTTGTTTGGGTTTTGTATTTAAAGCCTATTTCCAGGCTCTATGGCTCTGTATTGCCTGCGGTGCCCTCATACAATCCTTTATACTGACTCAAGGACACATGTACACATACTAGTGTAAAATACACATTCAGTTTCTTTTTCACAAAAGTAAAAGCCATATCCCTGCAGGTTCGCACACTCCGAGATAAACACACATAAGTATGAAGTGGAAGGATTTGAACATAGGTAATCCATCTTACCCAGCCCCCAACTGCGCCTTAGGCGATGCTTCATGCACACACCCTCCCCAGACTTCCCTCTAGGCCTCGCCCAAAGGGATGCCAAACCATACAGATCCTCAGCAGGGTGCAAAGAAAGCAAAAACGCTTGTGGAGGCACTGAACATGCTATTTCTCATGTTTTCAGTGCAAGTTTAAAAAAAGAAATATGGAAATGGGTTTTTGGGAGTTTCTGTAACCTGGACTTAAATTACGAAAAAGTTGAAAACCTCCCTAAAAGTTCACTGTAGCCTTTTAGTTCGTTAAGGACTGATATGCAAGTTATTAAAAACAATGATATAGTGTAGAATAATTAAAAAAATGATTGAGTGATAAAGATGAGTTTCTGATATGTGCTTCCAAGTGGAGCCAGGCCAGTGTATCGGCAGGCCGATTATACTGAATGTGACTAGAAGATCCAGGAAACTGCAAAATGGAAAAACAATGTTTTACCTGCAATGCAGAGAAAGCATGGAACAGTCTCAATACAATAATGGGCAGAGAGGCTTGGAAACAACACTGCCTACCCATAGATACTCTCGCCTTTGCCAATGAGCTAGACCAAACAAACTCATAGGAACAATGTATGTAGCCCAGTTTGGGATCCCGTCATACTTAATGAAGGGGAAATAGTAGGCAGTAATGCTAAGATAAGGCCACACAAAGCGTCAGGTCCAGATTGGTCTCAGAGGAAGAACCACTGCAGGGTGCACTATCAATTTAAAGGTGTTTTACAATATTATTCCAGGATCTGCTTGACGAACACATTGTGCCACTGTCATGGAAGAGCTCCACAATCAGTCCAGTGCCTAAAAGAGCCGCCCATCCTCACCTAACGACCTCAGAGCTCTGGGCATTGAGTGTGTGTTCATTCATTCATCTATACCGCTTATCCGGTATTCAGTCGCGGGGGAAGCCGCTACAGCAAGGGACCCCAAACTTCCCTTTCCCAAGCTACATCAACCTGGTCCGACCGGAGGATCCCGAGGTCTTCCCAGGCCAGGTTGGGTCTTCCCCAAGGCCTCCTCCCAGCTGGACGTGCCTGGAACATCTCCCTAGGGAGGCACCCAGGAGGCATCCTTACCAGATGCGCAAACCACCTCAACTGGCTCCTTTCGACGTGAAGGAGCAGCGGCTCTACTCCGAGCTCCCCACAGATGATTGTGCTGTTCTCTAAAGGAGGCGCCAGCCACTCTCCTAAGGAAACCCATTTCTGCTGCTTGTACCCTAGTGTGTGTGTTCAGTTTATTAAATAGTTTGGAAAAAAATCTTACCACAGTATATTTTCCGACATCACATGCTTGTACGGAAATGTAGGGGCTAGGAGCAAACGCAAGCTCACAAAAATAGTTCACACTGCCAGCAAGATTATACGGAGACCCCAGAGACAGGTGGTGGAGCTGTACATCACACAAACCAGGAGGAAAGGAACCTTAATAGTTTGGTAACCTTCATATCCTTTGTTTAATGGGTTTGTAAAACTCCTTTCAGGAAGATAATATAGGCTACCCATAGCAACGAGAAACAAGTCCTTTCATAGCATCTTCTGCCGTCTTACGAAATAAATTACATTGATTTGATATTAGTGACTGCTTTTAATGATGTCTATTTAAGATGTGTATTAATTAAAATTTAAGCTCTTTCATCCAAGCTTATTGTGGGAATGCTGTTCTACAGCATTCCCACTATTGTTATTCTGTTCTTTATTATTGTGGGAATGCTGTTCCACAGCATTCCAACTATTGTTATTCTGTTCTTTCTTTATTATTATTTCGTCTTCCGTACGTTTTTTGGCTCTCCGTATCTTCTGCATACTTTCAGCTATTTAAACCGTTCAACTTTTCAAATCTTCAGCTCTTTCAGCAGATGATGGGACTTCTTCAGCAATTTTTCTGCAATTCATACTTTTTCAAATATTAAGCTTTTAAACAATTTTTTTTAACATTAAAGTCAATGAGAGCAAGCTTCAAATCCTTCAAATCCTCTTCTGCTTCAAAATGTATCTCCTCCTACATTTTTTCACCTACAGACATGATTCAAACTTTAAACCATTCACAAAATATTCAGCTATCCGGCTTTATCTTTTCAGATTGATATATTTTACAGTTTTTGTGAAAAAGCAGTTTAAGTATAGTGAACATTTTAAGATTTTTCTGCGTTTATAATGAGTGTGTATTGCGTGTAGTAGAGTGAGGAGTGATGTCACTAGAGTGGAGAGAGTCGAAAAATTCATCTTACTTCGTTCTCTATAACTTGCTCCCACGCCAACAAGTCTAACTTGTCATGGACAATTTATACATCAAAACGTAGGTAATCTTGTCTAGTTTCAGCCAATGTGCCCATTTATGCAATATGAATTATACTTTTCGCTCAGCGAGCTTTCAAAGGACAAGAGTTCCCTATCTTTCTCCATTCACTGCCATGTTAAACATCGTCCACATATCTGAGCAAAACGCAGATCGAAGCACTTTTTTAAATCGCTGATACGCCCACATTTTTAAGTTTATCAACATGAATTTTATATCAATACGTTCACAAAGGCCTTCTGGTGCTCAAGAGGAGGTTATTTGACTGAAATAACTTTTCATTTTGCCCGTCTGACCATTTGTTTGAGAGCTGGTTTAGTGTCTGAGGAGCTGCGGTTTCCCACAGTTGACAGTTACAGAAGCTGCATCGTTAACAGATCAAAGAGATGACATCACAGAGATGAAAGGCTTCCTAGCTGTGTTTACAAACATGGCCACTGATCATATGTAGCCATGACAACCATTTCCCAGACACTGCAGTACTCTGTATGTCTGTCTGTCTCATTATATATTACAATGTATAGCACACTAAACAGATGCTTCAGTGGTGGCGTAGTGGTTATGACACATACCCTTCATGTGGGAGACCAAGGTTCGATTCCCACAGTGAAACCTCTGCTTAACCTTTCCTACTTTTTTTAACTATTTTTACTACTTAAGCTTCTTCTTACTGATTTATCCAGTTTAGCTTTAGCATTTGCAATTTTTCACATTATTTTTACATTACTTAATTAAAACCATTCCTACTTTTTCAACTATTCTTACTACTTTTACTGATTTAAGCTCTTAGCATTTCAATAATTGTTTTGAATTTTTCCACCTTTTTTGACATTAGTGGTGTAATTCAACTCAATTACAACCATTTCTACTTTTTCAACTATTTTTACAACTTTTACTTATTTAAGCTATTCAACCAGGTTAGCTTTAGCATTTCAATATATTTTTTGAATTTTCCCACCTTTTTTACATTAGTGGTGTTATTCAACTTAATTAAAATCATTCCTACTTTTTCAACTATTTTTACTACTTAAGCTTCTTTTTACTAATTTAAGCTAATCAACCAGGTTAGCTTTAGCATCTCAGCTATTCAGCATTTTTCAACTATTCTCACTACTTCAACGTTTTCTTACTGATTTGAGCTATTTATCCAGGTTAGCTTTAGCATTTCAATATATTTTTGTAATATATACACTGTAATACTCTGTATGTCTGTCTGTCTCATTATATATTACAATGTAACTGTTTGTGTCTCCCTGTGTGTGTGTCTGTTTGTGTCTCCCTGTGTGTGTGTGTGTGTGTGTGTGTGTGTGTGTGTGTGTGTGTGTGTGTGTGTGTGTGTGTGCACACACATGCAGACAGACAGATAGAGACATACACAGATAAATTATATATTACCCTGTATAGTTTGTAAAGAAGACACTTCAGTGGTGGTGCAGTGGTTATGTCACATGCCTTTCATGCCAGAGACCCGGGTTCAATTCCCACAATGGCATCCCATCACCTAGTGTTAAAAAGGCTTTTAACCCTGTTATGATTATTTATTATTCCGTACGTTTTTTAATTGTCCGTATCTTCTGCAGACTTTCAGTTATTAAAACCATTCAACTTTTAAAATCTAGCTCTAGCTCCTTATGGTGTAGTGGTGTTATTCAACTTAACTACAACCAGTTCTACTTTTTCAACTATTTTTACTACTTAAGCTTCTTCTTACTGATTTAAGCTATTCATACAGTTTAGCTTTAGCATTTCAGCATTTTTCAACTATTCTCACCACTTCAACATCTTCTTACTGATTTAAGCTATTTCTCCAGTTTAGCTTTAGCATTTCAAGTTTTTTTATTTTTTTTTACATTTTTTCACCTTTTTTACAGTAGTGGTGTTATTCAACTTAACTACAACCAGTTCTACTTTTTCAACTATTTTTACTACTTAAGCTTCTTCATACTGATTTAAGCTATTTATACAGTTTAGCTTTAGCATTTAAGCTATTCAGCAATTTAACTATTCTCACTACTTCCACATCTTCTTACTGATTTAAGCTATTTCTCCAGTTTAGCTTTAGCATTTAAATTTTTTTAATTATTCCACCTTTTTCACTAATGGTGTTATTCAACTTAATTAAAACCACTTCTACTTTTTAACTATTCTTACAACTTTTACTGATTTAAGCTATTCAACCAGGTTAGCTTTAGCAATTCACCTATTTAGCATTTTTCAACTATTCTCACTACTTCAACATCTTCTTACTGATTTAAGCTATTTATCCAGTTTAGCGTTTCAATTTTTTCTACAACTTTTACTGATTTAAGCTATTCAACCAGGTTAGCTTTAGCAATTCAGCTATTCAGCATTCCCACGCATTTTCTGCAGGAAATGCATTTTCTAGTTCTTCTTTCTTATTATTCCGTACGTTTTTTGGCTCTCTCTATCTTCTGCATACTTTCTGCTATTTATACCGTTCAACTTTTACAATCTTCAGCTCTTTCAGCAGATGATGGGACTTCTTCTACTATTTTTCTACTATTTATACTTTTTCAAATATTAAGCTTTTAAACAATTTTTTTTAACATTAAAGTCAATGAGAGCAAGCTTCAAATCCTTCAAATCTTCTTCTGCTTCAAAATGTATCTCCTCCTACATTTTTTCACCTACAGACATGATTCAAACTTTAAACCATTCACAAAATATTCAGCTATCTGGCTCTATCTTTTCAGATTGATATATTTTACAGTTTTTGTGAAAAAGCAGTTTAAGTATAGTGAACATTTTAAGATTTTTCTGCGTTTATAATGAGTGTGTATTGCGTGCAGTAGAGTGAGGAGTGATGTCACTAGAGTGGAGAGAGTCGAAAATTCATCTTACTTCGTTCTCTAGAACTTGCTCCCACGCCAACAAGTCTAACTTGTCATGGACAATTTATACATCAAAACGTAGGTATTCTTGTCTAGTTTCAGCCAATGTGATCATTTTTGCAATATGAATTATACTTTTTGCTCAGCGAGCTTTCAAAGGACAAGAGTTCAGGATCTTTCTCCATTCACTGCCATGTTAAACATCGTCCACATTTCTGAGCAAAACACAGAGCGAAGCTCTTTTTAAATCGCTGATACGCCCACATTTATAAGTTTATCAACATGAATTTTATATCAATACGTTCACAAAGGCCTTCCGGTGCTCATGAGGTGGTTATTTGACTGAAATAACTTTTCATTTTGCCCGTCTGACCATTTGTTTGAGAGCTGGTTTAGTGTCTCAGGAGCTGCGGTTTCCCACAGTTGACACAGCAGCTGCATCGTTAACAGATCAAAGAGATGACATCACAGAGATGAAAGGCTTCCTAGCTGTGTTTACAAACATGGCCACTGATCATATGTAGCCATGACAACCATTTCCCAGACACTGCAATACTCTGTATGTCTGTCTGTCTCATTATATATTATAATGTATGGCACACTAAGCAGATGCTTTAGTGGTGGTGTAGTGGTTATGACACATACCCTTCATGTGGAAGACTGGGGTTCGATTCCCACAGTGAAACTTCTGCTTATTCAACTTAGTTAAAAACTTTCCTACTTTTTTAACTATTCGTACTACTTAAGCTTCTTCTTACTGATTTATTTCGTTTAGCTTTAGCATTTGCAATTTTTCCACATCATTTTTTACATTAGTGGTGTAATTCAACTTAATTACAACCATTCCTACTTTTTCAACTATTCTCACTACTTTTACTAATTTAAGCTAATCAACCAGGTTAGCTTTAGCATTTCAGCTATTCAGCATTTTTCAACTATTCTCACTACTTCAACATCTTCTTACTGATTTGAGCTATTTATCCAGGTTAGCTTTAGCATTTCAATATATTTTCTGAATTTTCCCACCTTTTTTACATTAGTGGTGTTATTCAACTTAATTAAAACCATTCCTACATTTCAACTATTTTTACTACTTAAGCTCCTTCTTACTGATTTAAGCTAATCAACCAGGTTATCTTTAGTAATTCAGCTATTCAGAATTTTTCAACTATTCTCACTACTTCAACATCTTTATACTGATTTAAGCTATTTATCCAGTTTAGCTTTAGCGTTTAATTTTTCTTCTTCAATTTTTCCACCTTTTTTACATTAGTGGTGTTATTCAACTTAATTACAACCATTCCTACTTTTTCAACTATTCTTACTACTTTTACTGATTTAAGCGATTCAACCAGGTTATCTTTAGTTTATTCAGCTATTCAGCATTTTTCAACTGTTCTCACTACTTCAACGTCTTCTTACTAATTTAAGCTATTTCTCCAGTTTAGCTTTAGCGTTTAAAATTTAAAAAAATTTCCACATCGCTTTTACATTAGTGATGTTATTCAACTTAATTAAAACCAGTTCTACTTTTTTCAACTATTTTTACTACTTAAGCATCTTCTTACTGATTTAAGCTATTTATCCAGTTTAGCTTTAGCATTTCAATTTTTTAAATTATTCCACCTTTTACACTAATGGTGTTATTCAACTTAATTAAAACCACTTCTACTTTTTTAACTATTCTTACAACTTTTACTGATTTAAGCTATTCAACCAGGTTAGCTTTAGCAATTCACCTATTTAGCATTTTTCAACTATTCTCACAACTCACTACATCTTCTTACTGATTTAAGCTATTTATCCAGTTTAGCGTTTCAATTTTTTCTACAACTTTTACTGATTTAAGCTATTCAACCATGTTAGCTTTAGCAATTCAGCTATTCAGCATTCCCACGCATTTTCTGCAGGAAATGCATTTTCTAGTTACTTATGTATTGTCCTGCTTGTTGCATGTATTCTAATCAATGGCAGAGGAAGTTTTTATGTGTATGTCTGTAAAGCCAAAGAAAAACTTCCAATAAAGATGTTTATTCTATTATGCAAATTAAAAAAACACCTATTATTATCATCATCATCATCATCATCATCATCATCATCATCATCACCACTATATTGTATCATTATACAACATTTTATTATTTTGCAGACATCATGACAGCAGCTGCATCCATCATTTACACAACTTCATTTGTATCATCAGCTGCAACTTTTGCAGATTGAAAACAGTAATTAGCAAAACATGTCTGACACCCTTCCCCCTCTGCCTTCCTTCTCTCCCTCCCAGTGCGTCTGCGATCCGACCGTCTGTCTCTCATAGAAGAGTGCATCGCCCACTGCTCCACGGCCTACAAGCAATCCACTACTCTGCTGAATCTGGCCTCACTTCTCCGAGTGGCAGGTACCTAAAGACGCATACACACAGACACAACTGACCTCATCACATCACCTTTTATTTATAAATGTATATATTTTTATATCATTTTTGTTTTCTCATGGGGATTAGGGAGACATTCAATGAACATTCACTGATTCTCTGGTGTCAGATTCATTACAAAGCTCATGAGATTAAGGGAGAAAGGAGCGCCCACACAAGACACAAAAACGTACCCTGGCATGCGTGGGTACTTTCAGTGAGCACACTGACAGTTCTCACACGAGGGAAATTCATCTTCATGAGCAGCAATGCAGCTTGCAAGCAAAAATCCATCCATGCGAAGAAACGCACACCGTATAGGAGCGAGCAAATTTCACTCCCGACTGTATGACAGTCAGGTGCAGGTCTAGTTCTTGTTTTTTTTTTTTTATACTTTATTGTACTGTTTTCATATTAAGTCACATGCTGTTATGTTTTTTTTTCCTGTTGCACTACAATTTTTTTTTTTTTTTACAATTTAATATTGTTTAATAATACTAAAGCAAAAAGAAAAAAAGCCTAGTTCCAGGCTATTAAGTCAAATTTGTACACCAGGATTTGCAAGGATATCTTTGTGAACAGGAACGATAGGTAGATCTTGTTCTGAATGGCAGCCCATTCATACAGTGGGGCTCAAATGTTTGGGCACCCCAGGTAAAAAATTGTATTAATGTGCATAAAGAAGCCAATAAAAGATGGAAAAATCTCCAAAAGGCATCAAATGACAGATTAGACATTCATATAATATCTCACAAAAAGTTAGATTTTATTTCCATCATGTACACTTGCACCGCCCCCTTTGGAAAGCTGAGACCTGACAGTGTCATGGATTGTTCTCAGTCATCGTCTGGAAAGACCAGGTGATGTCAATCTTAAGGTTTTAAATGCCCAGACTCATCTGACCTTGCGGCTGATGCATTGTGGAAACAAGTTCTGTGGACCAGTTAAAATAGAACTTTTTGGCGGAATGAGCAAAGGTACGTTTGGAGAAAAAAGGGCACAGAATTTAATGAAAAGAACCTCTATCCAACTGTTAAGCATGGGGGTAGATCAATCACTCTTTGTGGTTGTATTGCAGCCAGTGGCACAGGGAAGGAAAAACTGATTCAATAAAATTACAACAAATTTTGGACACTAACTTGATACCATCTGTGAAAAAGCTGAAATTAAAGAGATGATGGCTTCTACAAATGGATAATGATTCTAAACACACCTCAAAATCCACGGTGAATTACATCAAGAGGCGTAAACTGAAGGTTTTGCCATGGCCTTCACAATCTCCTGACCTCAACATAATTAAAAATCTATGGATAGACCTTAAAAGAGCAGTGTGTGACAGACAGCCCAGAAATATCAAAGAACTGGACAACTTTTGGAAGGAAGAATGGGCGAAGATACCTCAAACAAGAATAGAAAGACTCTTGGCTGGCTACAAGAAGCTCCTCCAAGCTGTGATACTTGCCAAAGGGGGCGGTACAAGGTATTAACTCTGCAGGGTGCCCAAACTTTTGCAGATGCCATTTTTTTGTTTTCTGTTATTTTGAAAGTGTAAATGATGGAAATAAAATCTAACTTTTTGTGACATACTATATGAATGTCTAATCTGTCATTTGATGCCTTTTGGAGATTTTTCCATCTGTTCTTGGCTTCTTTATGCACATTAATACAAATTTGTACCTGGGGTGCCCAAACTTTCAAGCCCCACTGTAGATACAACCTCAAAAAATGTCATGATACTTGTCATTTTCTATCCATCTGTCCACATTTTGACCCAAACCTTATTTACTCTTCTTCATAGTTGAGGAAGTTTTACAGACCCTATTATGCATTTGGAGAATGCTGCATCACCTATTAAAATAGTTTGGATTTGTTTGCTGTACCTGCAATCCAGGCAGCAATCGCCGCCTCTTTGAACCTGGTTGTGTCTTTAAAAACAGATAAAAGATCTTTAATCCTCAAAACCACTTTTAAAGCTGACAGATGCTGGAAAGAGGCTCTCAAGTTAGTGTCCAATTCAATTTGTTGACGTTTTTGCAATGATAATCTAGTTATATTAAAGTCCTTTTTCAATGATGCCCAAAAAATAATGTGAAAGACTTGGACCAAAAAACAGACATAAATGCTTTGATGAATAACTTTGCAAGAATTGTACAGCATGTAGAGGAAAAAGTGAAATTAAACATTATCATATACACTCACAAAACTCACCAGGAAAGCCGATGATGCGTTTTGGTTTACCGTTTTCAGTTTCTCTCTCTTCATGGTTTCTTTTCTTTCTTTCGGAGTTGACCAGAAAAAAATGTTTACATCAGTCTGCTTTTGGCTATTCCAGAGCAGATTCTGTTATATTTAGTTATGTTTTTGTGAGCTTTCATATCTCCCATTTGGGATTATAAACTGCGGAACAGTATTACTGCAAGCACACACTGCTAACAGCTAACTGATGAGTCAACACATGAAACGTGAATGATGTTGGCTCAGTTTGGATTCATTTTGAATTCCTAGTTAAAATTCATGAAAATAAAATAAATATAACTTCATATTTTGTATATTTAGACCCCTCCTACCACCCAAAGCCACCCTCTAACACCAAAACATGAAACTGACAACATGTGGGAAAGTTTAAGATGTCATTCTGTTACTTCTCATGCTCCAACATGACATGAACATTGCTCTGTCTGTCTGTCTGTCTCTCTCTCTCTCTCTCTCTCTCTCTCTCTCTCTGTCTTTGTTTTTATCTTTATTTCTATGAGATAGACTTTCCTGCCATCCATCTGTCTCTCCATGTGTATTGCTTTCCCCTCTTCTGTCCTCCATCTCTTAACTTGTAGCCCGTTCTGTCTTATCTCTCGAAGGCCTGTCACCAGCTAAAGGAAACCTGCTAACCGGCCTTGTGGCAGTTCTGTGTCTGTGCTGCTCACATTCAAGTCAGCAGGCAGCTCTCGCTGTGTGGTCGTCGAGAAAAAAACAGAGGCAGAGGGAGATGAGAAGAGGAATAAACACATTTTTAAATAAATAAATGCAGGGGGGAGTCTTTTGAAGGGCGCATATCTCCGGGACTCTGTGGTGAATATTTAATGCATGTATCACCAGCACACCGGTTAAAAAACCCTAATGGTTTGGTGTGCGTGCCTCGGTCCTCAGAAATGCTCCGTAAATCATTCTGTATAAAGGACTAGAGAGAGGGAGGAAAAAGTTGTTTTTGTCTGAATCAATCAATAATTATGATATTCCAAATGAGAACTAAATTGCTGCAGACAGGATCGTGGTGATCCAGAGCCTTGGGAGTTCATTTTGTGTTCAGAGCTCATTGTCTCGAGTATTTCCTGTTTGGTGTTTCCCTGACATTTCTCACCTTTTTATCCCTCCCTTTTGATTTGTCCGTCAAACGACAGGTAGAGGCTTCGATTGAAAGTAAATGCCATATTATTTCTTAAAAGCATTTGGTCTCAAAGAAAACGCACGCACGCACGCACGCACGCACGCATGCACAAACACAAACCTCTATATTGAGGTCTTGACAGCTTTTGAAGACACCCTTTCACCAGTCACCCTGAAAATATTTGACCAACACCTCTTTCCCTCTCGCAGTAAACATTGCATTTCTATCTGCCACTCACTTTACACACACACACACACACACACACACACACACACACACACACACACACAGACCAATCCAGCACCATCGCATTTCTTCATCTCCACGGGCGTCCTTTGATCTGCAGTGTGCAGGTTTGTTCAGAAGTCCTGTTTCTGCCTCTGCCTCTTTTGATCGTCCCGTCCTCTACTTTATTGTTTACTGAACTTAGACCGAGATCAAAGATTATCCTGAGCCGCCACTTGAATGTTAACATCCCAGCCAATCCCACCAATACTATCAAACTGAGATTTATTCATGTTAAACAAGGCAGAAGGATGATATATTTTTTTGAATATTTCATACTACCTCTTTTAGATGAACATACATGGCAATAACCTCATTTAAGGCAGACAGATTAATATGTAGTCTCAGGCTTGGTCTGTGGTGCAGCTAATACAGTCACACAGCCTGATGTTCCAACCTTGAGCCTGTGTGTGTCTGTGTGTGTGTGTCTGTGTCTGTGTCTGTGTCAGATGGAGATTTAATAAAGAGGTTTATTAAGCCAGATGTTGTACGTGATATGCAGGATTATGAGAGTTGCTCTTTAGTGTGTTAGCTTTGACATGTTGACATTTCCCAAGATTAAAAAAATTAGTATTTGTGTGTTGATGTCTGCTTAAATGGATATCTGTCTGTTTGTGTCTAGGCGATGACAAGGATGCGCGGAAAGGCCAAGTGCTGACCCTGCTGGCAGAGCAGGCTCTCCATTGTTTGGACTTCAAGGCCTCCTACATTCACTGTCAGGACCTCATGTCTGCAGGTATGTAACATGTGGCACAGTACACAGGCAGGTAGTTGACAGAACTATTAGAGTGCACTGAAGGCTGTTAAAAATCTAATGTGAACTTGCCTCCTGTCTGTCTGCATTTTGCTTCATTTACTTCAAACATCATTACATGATGATGGCAAAGCTTCTCCTAAAAACATTCATTATCTGTCAAATTAATTAGGATTTTTAACATCCTGGCGACAGAGCTCCACCAAAGTCACTGTCATAAAAGTGATTTTCTGTTCTTCTCTTTGCCAACCTTTGGTTAGCTCTTCTTGTGAACGATGCAGTAGCAGCAGTTTCACGAGCTTGGCTCATAGAAGGGACCGTGTCAATCAAAAGTGAAGGGTTCTTTTTTATTGTTTTTTATTTTTATTTTTTTAATGCCAAGGAAATGCTGCAGCGCCCTACTAGAGTTCCTGACTGACAAATCATAGACTATCATCCACTCACATACTGTCCAAGGTGCACCACAGTCAGATTTAGGTTACACTAGTATTTAATAATCAAGATACAGTTTAGCATCACATCAGTGTATTGACTTTCAGAACATATTTTGCTTGTACGTATTAAATTCCCAGTTATTATTTAGTATTTACAAACCTGAATAAACCAGCCATGTCCCCATGCATCTGTCTAGTGCGTCAAAAAATGACTGTAGCCGTCATTCTGTCTTAGAAATCAGAGATTTATCTCCTCTGTAGAATGTTTCACGGCTCCATCGGGCATGGTGACCTCAACATATCTTTTGAGGCACCTGTTTTTCTATACCAGGCTTACTAATGAGAAATGCAGAGTCATAACATTTTTAGCTGTCTCCAACACTGGAGGACTTACTTTAGGAGATGTCTTTAGGAGACACTAATTTCATAGGCTTATTGAAGGATTTACTTATAATGAAAAATCATTTAAGAAATGAACAATTATTGAACGAAAATCATTGTCTATGTAATTTTCCCATTACACTTACTAGAAATGAATACACACATTTTGAATCCACATGAACCTATCACCCTATCATGTATCATCATATTTGATACCCCAGTTTGGCAGCTATATTATGTAGCTGTTGGTATAAGGTGGAATCTACAGTATGTGCAAATCTAGTATCTATTATTGGCTGCAGGTTGCTGGTTAGATAATATTTTACTCACTTGTTAGTGTTGACGTCTTTGAAAAGTTTTTAAGTTTTAAACACATTCCCATTCCATAATGCCGCATTTCCACTGCATGGAATGGCTCTACTCAACTTGACTCGCTCTTTTTTGGTTTTCTATCAGGCAAAGTTGTAGATTGTAGCTGGTACTTTGTTTTGGTATAACCTTGATCTAAGTTCCAAGCGAGCTGAGACAATACTAGAAGGTGGACTGATTGGTTAGAGAGTATCATCACTAGCGCAACACAAACCCACCATTTTTATATACCGCAATATTTTTGTACCGCAACAAACGTCCCAGATTTAAAATAATGGCAACCCGCAGAACTGCGCTGTGCACTACGCACAGATATTGATACATTACGAGTACACTAAACCGCTATACTTTTAGGGCTGTACAATTAATAAAAGGGCAGATGTTCCTCTGTTTTTTGCCGATAACAGGATTCAGCGAGAGATGATTATGTCATGTCAGTATTTCTTGTATCTTTGGTGTTTCTATAAGTTGGTTCTTGGTTTGTCTTTTGATTTCAAACACTCAAGTATTTCTCGCTTTGGGCTTCTTATGTTCTTCCTTGGTTGGCCTAAAATGGAATTTGACTGACTCTGTGTCTGTTATGCACAAAAACAGTAATTAGGACAACAATGTCACAATAATCTTCCAATCTATACTGCCAACTCCTCAGTTTCCCTGAAGGGATTGAAAGTGGGCACTGCAAAGTTGATATTTTGTCTGACCCCGCTTCGTGTTACACCACATGAAAATGAAAGTGAATACAATTTCAGTGAGTCTTCCTACAGTACTGAGTAACAGGAGACAGCGTGGATGAGAAAAAGGTGTCTGAGAGAAAGAGAAGGTGTAATCAGATAAGCACCGGTGTTCTCTGTCTGCGAACGCACTGGGAATAATTGAATCTCCAAGAATTAAGTCAGGCGGCCGTGTTGCTTTTTGACTGTGATGAAGCTGGAACAAATGTGATACAGTTATTACAATGCAACAGCTTCTTCAAGGGGAAGCATGTTTTAGACTTAAATGTATATTAATACCCCAAGGGCTTGGAAGGGTAGACTTTATTGTTTCATCAATATCTCAACATTATACCCGCCACATCTGCAAATTCTTAGATTTCATGCACTTTAACTAGTGTGTTTTTATGCCTCATTCTTCTATGTAATTCAGAGTAGATTAGCCGTGATAGAAAGCCAGAGGTAGAAAATGAAAACCACTTCTGCTCACCTATATTTGGTGATATGTTTGTGAACAGAGTCAATTTGTTGTTTACATTTGACAATTTGACCTTATATTTTGCATCTCCTCTTGCTGGGTAATATTTTTATCGATTCTTTTATCGCAGGTTGCTGTTATCTCCTGCACTCATTCACTTGAATTAAAGATACATCGTCCTTTTTTCTCCTTTCCTCTCTTACTCTCACTCTGCCTTGCCTTACCTCCCCTCTTGTTTGCCTCCATGTGTCCTCCCTCCAGGTTACAGTCCAGCGTGGGACGTGTGCAGTCTGCTCGGTCAGTGTGAGGGCTATGGCGACCTGGAGGCCCGCCAGGAGCTTTTAGCTTTCTCTCTCACCCACTGCCCCCCTGACAACATCCACGGCCTCCTGGCTGCCTCCAGTGACCTGCAAACCCAGGTCAATCTTTACTTCACTCTTTATGGTTTCGTCAATATGCCTTTTTATTAACCAGTTCACAGTATATGCATTATTTATCTTTTTACTACTGAAGCGGATGCCAGTATCTTGTCATTATCTTCAAATTGGAAGAATGTTATGCAAAATAATCAGCTAAATATATAAACGACCATAATATGTCATTTGAGAGACCCAGTCAGCAGTTGAACCATAATTATTAGCACTAATTGCTTATTAGTCAAATTGTAGTATGAATACTAAGCTCTTAGTCTAGCCCACAACAGACAATCAAAATCCAATACAGTTAATGCATCATATCATATCCTGTCCTATATGAACAGAACTTTGTTTCATTTCAAATAAGTTCAAGTCTGGTAACTTTTTTTTTTTTTTTCTATTTTATTATGTTTTTGGTTTGTCTTTCTGTCCATCCCATTCTTGTGAGTGTTATATACAGTGGTGTGAAAAAGTGTTTGCCCCCTTCCTCATTTCCTGTTCCTTTGCATGTTTGTCACACTTAAGTGTTTCGGAACATCAAACCAATTTAAACAATAGTCAAGGACAACACAAGTAAACACAAAATGCAATTTGTAAATGAAGGTGTTTATTATTAAAGGTGAAAAAAAATCCAAACCATCATGGCCCTGTGTGAAAAAGTGATTGCCCCCTAAACCTAATAACTGGTTGGGCCACCCTTAGCAGCAACAACTGCAACCAAGCGTTTGCGATAATGTGCAATGAGGCTTTTACAGCGTCCTGGAGGGATTTTGGCCCACTCATCTTTGCAGAATTGTCCTAATTCAGTTACATTAGAGGGTTTTCGAGCATGAACGGCCTTTTAAGGTCATACCACAACATCTCAATAGGATTCAGGTCAGGACTTTGGCTAGGCCACTCCAAAGTCTTCATTTTGTTTTTCTTCAGCCATTCGGTGGTGGACTTGCTGGTGTGTTTAGGATCATTGTCCTGCTGCAGAACCCAAGTTCGTTTCAGCTTGAGTACACAAACAGATGGCGGACATTCTCCTTCAGGATCTCTTGGTAGACAGCAGAATTCATAGTTCCTTTTATCACGGCAAGTCTTCCAGGTCCTGAATCAGCAAAACAGCCCCAGACCATCACACTACCACCACCATATTTTACTGTTGGTATAATGTTCTTTTTATGAAATGCAGTGTTCCTTCTACGCCAGATATACTTGGACACACACCTTCCAAAGAGTTCCACTTTTGTCTCATCGGTCCACAGAATGTTGTCCCAAAAGTCTTGGGGATCATCAAGATGTGTTGTGGAGAAATTGAGACGAGCTTTGATGTTCTTTTTGCTCAGCAGTGGTTTTCTCCTTGGAACTCTGCCATGCAGGCCATTTTTGTCCAGTCTTTTCCTGATGGTGGAGGCATGAACGCTGACCTTAACTGAGGCAAGTGAGGCCTGCAGTTCTTTGGACGTTGTTGTGGGGTCTTTTGTGACCTCTTGGATGAGTCGTCGCTGCGCTCTTGGGGTAATTTTGGGTGGCCGGCCACTCCTGGGAAGGTTCACCACTGTTCCATGTGTTCGCCATTTGTGGATAATGGCTCTCACTGTGGTTCGCTGGATTCCCAAAGCTTTGGAAATGGCTATATAACCCTTTCCAGACTGATAGATCTCAATTACTTTCTGTCTCAATTGTTCCTGAATTTCCTTGGGTCTCGGCATGATGTGTAGCTTTTAAGGATCTTCTGGTGGACCTTACTGTGTCAAGCAGCTCCTATTTAAGTGATGCCTTGATTGTGAACAGGTGTGGCAATAATCAGGCCTGGGTGTGGCTAGAGAAATTGAACTCAGGTGTGGACAACCACAGTTATAGTATGTTTTAACAAAGGGGGCAATCACTTTTTCACACAGGCCATGATGGTTTGGATTTTTTTTCACCTTTAATAATAAACACCTTCATTTACAAATTGCATTTTGTGTTTACTTGTGTTGTCCTTGACTATTGTTTAAATTGGTTTGATGTTCCGAAACACTTAAGTGTGACAAACATGCAAAGGAACAGGATATGAGGAAGGGGGCAAACACTTTTTCACACCACTGTATGAGGAAACTCTGGAAGGAATTGCTTAAAATTTGGCTCAAGGATGAACAGATTACATTTTGGTGGTCAGTGGTCACTATGACCTCACATCCGTTTCATTCTTGTGAACGCAATATCTCCAAAACGCCATGAGAAAATTTCCTCAAATTTGGCACAAACATCCACTTGGACTTAAGGATGAACTGATTGGATTTTGACCATATTACTACACATTACACATTTAGGATCAAATGAAAAAGTGATGACATTTTATATCCAAACGGGTCAGAGGTCAGCTTCACTGTGACATCATAATCTTCTGCGAAAAACACATTTCTGTCTATTTTTCAACGCCATAGATCAGGAAAGAAGGGGGCGTATTTGGTTGGATACTGGATTGGTCACATACTGATGTTAAAACTGTGGTGATTATATAGATCTTCTGTGTCTTTTGTCTTTTAAGGAACACAGTGAAAACGTGAAAATGTGTCTTTCAATCAAACCAAATAAGATTTCAATTTATCCACGTATCTAGTAAGATTGCTCTGCTCAAATAGCAGGTTGTATAATAATAATAATATAAGAAGTCTCAACTTTTGTTTTCCTTCTTCCTCTCTATTTTTGCCCTCTAGGTTTTGTACCAGGCAGTTAACTATCAAATGGAGCCTGTTATTACTGAGAGTGGACGAGAAGCCAACGAGACAGACTCTGTAAAGGTTTGTGTGTGTTGTTCCCCATATGTTTTTCCTGCATGTTAATATGCTTTCTCTTTGTCTGAGTTGTAGTCTCTTCTGCTATCCATTTCTGGGTGTGTCTCTGTGCTTTTGTTTGGTTTGTGTGCTTTCCTATTGCTCCATATTTGATGAGGTGTAAATCTAGTGTTAAGGTTGCTCCGCTTGCTTGGTTTATTTATGCCTCCCCTTCTCCTCCCCTTCAGCACCGCCAGCTTTATGATGCCTTGAGTGGCTGTTAATGTTTCATGACTTGCATTGCATCCCTTTTTTGTGTGGATGGCTGCTCATTTGAAATTGTCTGTTGTCATTTTAGGGTTGTATTGATGTCCCTACTCCTCACTCGTGTATATTTAAGCCCTAGCTGTGTGTGTGTGTGTGTGTGGGTGGGGGTTGGTGGGTGCATTTTTCTTTAATATCTTCCTGTTTTTTTCAAACATCTTGAGTGTGTATGTGTTTGGGTTCCTTTCATTCCCTGACCCTCAATCCCCTGCCAAATAAAGTATTGATGAAAGACACTAAACGATTTGGCTCTGGCCTACTGGCTCTCTAAATTTGGTTTTAAAATCCTTTTCAATTGTGCAGAAACCAACATACCATGAAAACGGTTTGTCAAAAATACCCCATGAATGTAAATCACAGTACAATGCACCATACCTTTGTTAAATGTTTTTGATTTGAATGATAATGAAAACTAAGTTAGATGAGAAGATTGATACTACTCTCATGTCAATCATGAAGCTGCCGCAGGAAGCTGATTGGCTCTGCCCAGAGCTAACACAACCACCTACCTGCACCTCTAAAGCTCACCAGTTAAAACATTGAATTTTGTTTCTTTAATCTGTACAAAAACACAAATAAACGTTTCCATTTAATGGGGGTTATGTGCCAGACTATTTCTAGACTGGAAGCCATTCCCAGTCAACCAGCAGAAGTTTAAAATAGTCTATCACATAACCCCCCATAAAACAGTAAAATTACGTTTTTTACACTTAAGTTTTAGTGCGCTTTAGAGGTGCTGGTTGGCAGATTTTATTACCTTCAGACAGAGCCAAGCTAACTGTTTCTCCCTGCTTCCACTTTTTATGCTATGCTAAGCTAGCTGGCTACTGGCTCTATCCTTATATTTGACGGACAGATACTGTATACAAGTGGTATCTATTTCATTTAACTCTTTGCCAGAGAGCAAATAAGCTGGCTGGGCTCTGTGCTGCCTAAATGGTGCAAATTGAAATTCAAAGAGCCCTATGGTTATTAAAGCAGTCCTCTCTAGTACCTAATAAAAACAGAACACAACCATGTCTAATACCACACTGATACTCAAGGGCCCACAGCTTCAAAATTGCCCTTTGGTCCAATATAACATTACAGATCTAGCTATTAGAGAAGCCTTGCTTTTTCATTCGTAAGGAAAATAAGTGTTTGGAGGATTCTGTACTAATGTGGGATGCTTTCAAGTAATAGAGCTTCTACTACCACAAAGATACGACAGTGAGATGTAACGTGGCCGTCATGTTTTTTTTTTTTTGTATCCATCCTGTTACCTCTGTCATTCGCTTGTCCCCAGGCCTGCGCTCCCTCTGTAGGCTCCCCTGTGGGGGCAGCGGGAGACCTGCTGCACAGGACTACAGCTAAGACCATGGAGGTGCTGACCACTACAGGACTGACCACCAAGGCTGTACTGACCGCAGTCAGCGACCACCGCTGGTGGAAGGAGTCACTTAACTACCTTCGGCCGCTGCAAGTAAGAACACTTTGGCTGTTTTATTTTTAATTTATGTGGTCTGGTTTTCTTTGTCAGGAGCAATAAAGGGCCTAATGAATTAAGTAACAAGCTCACTTCTGTTGTGTGTGTGTGTGTGTGGTTTTTATGTGTTGAATTGACTTGAATTGAATGTGTGTTTACGGACACATTAACAGTAGTGTGCTGTAAAAGGCATGGTCAAGCAGGCAACAATAACAGTGCAATGATTTGCTTCATGCTGGATTTTTAACTCTACTGGTTCCTGAGTGGCTCTGTCTGTCTGTCTGTCTGTCTGTCAGTCTGTCTGTCTGTCTGTCTGTCTGTCTGTCTGTCTGTCTGTGTCTGTCTGTCTGTCTGTCTGTCTGTCTGTCTGTCTGTCTGTCTGTCTGTCTGTCTGTCTGTCTGTCTGTCTGTCTGTCTGTCTGTCTGTCTGTGTGTGTGTGTGTGTGTGTGTGTGTGTGTGTGTGTGTGTGTGTGTGTGTGTGTGTGTGTGTGTGTGAAGGCATGGTTTCATGTCAGCCCCTGCCGCCATATCTCACACGCTCTTGCTCACAGACTTTTATTGGCCTCATCAAAAAAACAACCAATCAAAAGCTCATCTCTTGCATAATTAATTGGCCCGTCTGTTGAATATTTCATAATCTGTCGGTCGCTGGTGGCTGGACTGCCTCGGAGGTCGCCGGGGTGGGGATTGATGGCGTCTCTGGTCTCAGCAGCGATTTAGGAGGGCGGATTGTGGTCGCAAGTTTCTTAGGCAAGAGAAAAACCGAGAGGATGTGAGCTTTGGGACAGAGAGAGATGACAGTGCTGTGGGCATGTTGTGAAAGTTTAATGATGTTTTGATGGATCCTCAGGGTCACGACGCAGGAGCCACTAGTCAGGATGGGGCGTGTGAGAACTCTAACCTGCAGCGTCAATGCTGTAGCCCTTTTTATCAGGAACTCATTGATGATCCCTGTGTAGAACTGGTGAGTGGCTGAAGACTAGTGGGTCTTGTAGCTCATTATCTTTCTTGCATGTGCATTGCTGTTGTCCTTTTTTCTCCTGTTTTTGCCTCAGGTCACCGTATTAAATTACTAAAAAAAATGATTTTCTCCTATGACTTAGAAATTCCTTCAAAATGGATATTGATTTTGGACTAAGTAGTTTTAATTCCAAAAGCATTTTTGAAAGTGCTAACAGTGCTTTTCAGGGAAAAAATGATAAACTTAAGAGCAATGGTACAATAATAGCAAACAAAATGTGGTCAAAAATATAACATTAACAGAAGTACCATATGAATTAGATGGAGGGGAAGGGCATAAAGCTTCAAAAGCAAAGGATGTCGACAGAAGGAGTTATGGAAGTTGAAAAGACGAAAAGTAAGAAAAGGAGTAGTTTGACCTTTATGCCTAGAAAATAGTTGCCCTGGGCTAGGACTGGGCTTTTTACTGCCAGACACAAATCATGTGGATAGCTAAAAGAGTGGATGCAAGGGAAACAGAGAAGGCCGATACATCTCTTCTCATGACATTTTAATAGGCCTCTCCAAATCCCTTCCTTCTCTCCATCCCCAGCGTTCATCCATCTTCCATCATCCATCTACCAATAATTGCTCTCCACATCCATCTGTCTATGAGCCGTCTGATCAATGAGATTGGTTCCTTACCTTAACTGTTCCAATGACGGAAGTGGGGAGGGAGGGAGGAGAGGCTGATTGAGAGAGAAAGAGAGACAAAAGCAACAAGACAGAAAGATGGATAGAGTGAGAGCGGCAAAGATAGACAGGAAACATTGCGTGTTGAAGCAACAGCTCTGAGGCTGGCGAGATCTCAGATCTCATTGTTCAACTTTCAGACAGAATCCCATAAATGAATCAATAAAAAGGCTTTATTTAGCTCTGAAGTTCATTTGTTTACTCCATCTCTCATCTGTTGGATCCTTAATCACAGTCACCTTAATCACATCTCTGTGTCATTTTCTGATCTGCTCTTCTAAGTGTTGGGATTCCCTCGGAATCCCAACAATGAGTAGTATTAGTATTAGTATTCATTCATCACTCTCTTCTCTCTTCTCGCTCTCAGAGTCAAGATGTGTACTCATCCTACAAAGAGGTGCCTCCGGAAAACTTTGCTGAGGTTTTGCTGAGGACCGGCAAAATGGCTGAGGCAAAAACTGAAGGAAAAACCCTGTTTCCTGCTACGGAGGGTAAGCATTCAGAAACACAAATAGACACATAGTTACACCCACCCAAAAATTCAGATCAAAACATGTAGTGCAACTTTAGAGCAACTGTTGGGCAAATCGGCCCTAAATATCCATCTTACTTTCACAAGCTTTTGTAGTGCAGTTGGAATATTTTGTGACCCATTGTCCCATTAATTTAGCATACTCTCGCAACGCTCGTCGGCTAATGACTTTTTCCTGAATTTGGAAATGCTTTTCTGTTTTTTAATTAATTCACTAATTCTGAAAGTGTTCAAGATAGACCGAGTGAGGGTTGTGTAACTTTTCTGTTTCTTAGTGCCCTGTTCAGTGAAGCTTTGGTGTTTGCAGAAAGCACAGCGTGGTTCGCTCCCCTCCCTTCCTCCTGTACTCTCATCTCCTCATCCCTCTAGCCAGGGAGCCCATATGTGGTGGACTAGGGGACAACATAGGAAGAATAGCCTCCCATTGATTAATTAATGTATTCCCACGCATCCCACGGCAACAGTAAATAATGACGCGTCACCATAGCGATACCAGAGAGATTGCATCAAGTCAAAACATCAAGGCCACGCTGTGTGATGGATCACAGCTGCTCGCCAAAATCAATGCCACTACAAAAATAAAGAGCAAATGTATGTGTGTGTGAATACTAATACAGGGACACTGAGGAATGTGAAAAGCACACTTTGACCATGGATTGCCAATGCGTATATATGCATACACACATCTCTCTCTCTCACACACACGCACACACACACTCTACCAAATCCTCTCTCTTTTTCTCACTGCTGTTGTCTTTCAAATGAATATCTCTCTTCTTAAAAGTCACCTTCCCTTCGGAGCTGCCGCTGAGTGCGACGTGTCGAGAAAGAGAAAAGCCGGTCTGAACGGCATCACGTCCAATAACAACCCTTCGATTAATGACTTGTGTATTGGCCCGACACGCCGGCTGTCCTCAAAAAACAGACTAAGAGATGGCCTTTAAGAAAATAAATATATTGATTTTTCACCTGGCCCAGATAAGGTGGAGGTAATTAATGATGACACAAGGGAAAGTAACTCAATGGGATTGAGCTGAGTAAGGTGCTGAAACAGGCACTTGGTGTGAGGGTAAACAGAGGGACACACACACACACACGCACACACACACACACACACACACACACACACACACACACACACACACACACACACCATGGAGTGCTGCCGTTGGCCGCATGTCAGTGTCAACACACAGTGCCTTCACAGGTGAAATAGTAATAAGTCACTGTCTCACTATCCCACTAACAATGTGCCCGATTTAGCTGACACAGGAGCAAGAGTGTTTTGAGGCACACACATGCACAAACACACACAGACAGTCTCACACACCCACATTCCTCTCTGTGTTGTCTCTTTATCACTCTCTTCCTCACAAGCAGAAATACTGTATGCTTTTAAGTTAGGGTTATCTATTCTCTGTGTGTGTGTGTGTGTGTGTGTGTGTGTGTGTGTGTGTGTGTGTGTGTGTGTGTGTGTGTGTGTGTGTGTGTGTGTGTGTGTGTGTGTGTGTGTGTGTGTGTGTGTGTGTGTGTGTGTGTGTGTGTGTGTGTGTGTGTGTGTGTGTTTACCCCTCTGGTAATTCCTGTCCCGATGGTATCAGTAGCTTTAAAGAGGCGTGCAATCAGCTCATTCTGAGGTGTAGCTCATTGAAACCCGGGGGGGTAGGAGAGGAGGGGAGAGAAAAACGGGAAAAGGAGAAGGGTGGGCACTCTGCTTAAGAAAGCTGTTATGGCTCTTTAAGCTGGCACACCATTCCACCCATGCTCACACATGCACACACTGAACCTCCATGTGTATCTGTCAAATATTGGCCCGTGTGCGCACATTTGTGTGCATTTTGTTCTACAGTATATGTCTCCCTTTGCCCCCCTTCCTCTCTCCCAATGTCCATGCTCCACTTTTCTCCACTCTGTTCCATTTTGTCTCAGGCTTTTATCACCAACACAGGCTTTTGTTCTTGTTTTGGTCTGAGAATACAAAGTCCTTCTATCTGCCTCTGCTTCTCTCTGCTTTCTCCGACTGTGAGTGAGTGCGTTAGTGAGTGATTAACTAAGGGAGTCCGTATGCAGTGTTTGGTGTTCATCTACATTTAATCATAATGGTATGTGTGTGATTATGCATCCTTGTGTCTGCCTGTTGTGTCATGCGGCCAGCAGTTTGGGATAAAAGTCCATCCCTGTTCCAAAAGCTCCGTCTAGACTCCAAATCCCATCAGTCCTAGGGACACCGAAAAAATGGGCCATGTCCCAATTTCATATTACTAATTCGAAGCATGTTTCTGAGTATAAAAAAGGAGGAAAAAAAACATTGGACAAATGTTAAAATTAAGTATTCTAAAATCAGTATGTATACTTAAGATTGCTTGATTGTTCAACCTTGTTTTATTTATTCATTCATTTATTTATTCAAATAGACAGCGCACATTAATTCAAATTTTTTACATTAATGGTACCTGCTCCACTTGCCTCAACTCGGCTTGACTCGACTCGACTGCGGTGCCCCATCGTCCTTTTTCCATTGCAGATTAGTTTTGCCTCATGCGTGAGGGGAGCGTGGCTGTTCGTGTTAGCAGGAAATTGCCGTGACCCTCACACACGACACACACACACAGACCGAAGGTGTGTTATTTTTGATTCTCGGCATTTGGCCGTTTGCCAGAAAACAAATTAGTTTAAAAAGAAGCATCATTTGTATAGGTTAGATGTACGTAGTTAATATCTGCTAATCAACTGTGAAGTAGGTACACCTTTTTAAATAAAAAAATAAAAATAATCTTTACCTGGACAAGTAACTTTTGTGCATGGATAAGTGAAACGTAAATGTACTTGTCCAAAACACAAGTTCCTCAAAAGGTTAATGTCAAGCCCTGGTAAGGCGAGGGACGTCAGGCTGAAAATGAGGGACATCCGGCAGACCCCCCAGTGGCACCGGAACAAGCCCGTAAATGAAACGTCATCGATATAGACTGCATTCAACATGGCGTGCTCGGCCAGATTGGTGGTTCAGACAGACAAGTCGAAACCAGTTAAAGATAATTTGGGATTCTTATAATCAAACTCCTCTGCCTGTGACTGCATAGGCTAATTTAACATTCAGGGGATTTGACTTTAAAGTGCACTTATATAAAGTTTGGACTCATCTGGAGAGCACTTATTAGAAGTGGGCGTCTACTTACTTTTTGAATAATGAATAATCCCTGTGTAAAACACCATACACGCGCACATACATGCGCAGAAATGCACACACAGTACACAGCGTATGCAAACACTCGCGCACAAACATGCACGCAATAGCCTAGCAAGAAGATGGACAGAAATTAGAAGTGGGGGAGGGGTCTGTGTTTAATGACGCTTTTTGACTTTGTCTCCCACTTTTCTTCTCCCACTATTTTTACCTTTTTTTTTACCTCTTTTGTCTGGCCCAGAGAGAGGTGTATTCTGACAGGCACTGTCTTCTGTATTCAGCAAACGTGGGATGGATGAAATTCGTCCAAGAGGGGAGGGTTGGATGTTAATCCTCAGTGCTTTAGTTTAATTCTATTCTTCCCCCACCCCCCTCTCTCTCTCTCTCTCTCTCTCTCTCTCTCTCTCTCTCTCTCTCTCCCCTCTCTCTCTCCCCCTCCCCCTCTCTCCATCCCTTCAACCTTTTCCAGTTTTGCTGCAGCTGGCCAATGATGCATTTCCCAGGGACATGATGCTGGCTCTGTCCTACTTACTGGCCCTGCCTCAGGTAGGTGGACACTCAGTTGTAAACACACACACACACACACACACACACACACACACACACACACACACACACACACACACACACACACTCTTTTAGACACACATACAAACAGGTTCTGATAATATAAGTGTGATTATATTTCACTCAGCCATTTTCCAGAATGGCTGAATGAATTCATATCATCTACTGATCCCTTAACTTCTTTAGATGAGCTATTGTATTAGACAGTTTGCATCATCAGTCTGTCAAATCAAAGTCACACTTAAAAGGCACTGGAGTAGTGTTGCTGAATGACTTATAACAGTAGCGGTTCATCAAAATCATGACATTGTGACGGTCTTGGATCGATCATCATACAATACAGGACACTTTATATCTCACATAGTTTCATGTCTCAATCAACATTCACACATACTATAAGCATTTCTACAACTCAATATGTAGCCCTTGTCCCAGCTGTCAGAGGAGAAGTCAGTGTATTGTGTTAGCTAAGAAAATGAAATAAAAGACAAAGAAACCTACTGCAGTAGACTGTGTTCAAGTGGCGGAACTGAGATTCATCATGTGTCTTAAACACTTGCACCATATTCAGCGTAATACTATACTCCTGGTAAGACTGAAGTTACAACAAACTGACTGAGTTTGACACAATGAACACAGGGTTTGGTCTACTGAACCACTTATTTTTGGACATTATGAACCGAACTGTGCAATATTTTTAATTGAACAGGTTAATTATTGAAATCAAGGAAGTGGAGTATATTTTCATTTGCATATCTTTCCATCCAGGTACTAGATGCCAACAGGTGTTTTGAGAAGCAGTGTCACTCTGCCTTGTCGCTCCAGTTGGCTGCCTACTACTACTCCCTGCAGATCTACTCCCTCCTCATACCTTGCTTCAAGGACAAGAACCACACTCTCTACCAGGTTAGCATGGAACACCCATTATGTGTGTGGGTGGTTGCATGAATTGGAGATATTGGGTAGTACAGCATGCTGAGGTGGGAGGTGTAAGTTTCAGTGCTCCTTCAAGTGAAGACGAGAGAAATACAACAATACAGGTTATATGAAACAAAGGCTTTAAATACTCTCTCATCATCAGGTAATGAGAAAGGAGTTTCTAAAGGATGAACAGGTTGTTTTAACATGAATTTAAAATAAGTGTTGACTGCCAAACATGACGATAACACTGAGAGGAGAGAAATAGCTAGGCAGCTGGGTGGATATTAAGATAATAGTTTGAGCTGTGTTAACTTATTATGGAACAAGCAGTCACGTCGTGCTTTGTAAAAGTATAAATGAGTGTGTCGTCTGCTAAGCGCTGAACCCCAGCCCAAACTAACCCACTTAAAAATGATTATTTAGAAAACTGAGCAGTAATGTCATCATCCCTTTACATCTCACATGACATGAAATGTGTTACATCTACTTTCTAATTGGCTTATTTTAGCTAAGCTAACATGTTAAGTAAATTTTACACAGTCCACATCTGTTTTCCTTAAATGTTTGTTTTCAAATGACATTAAGGTTGAAAAAATAATCACATTCCACATGATCTGCCATGTAAATAACTCACATACATACTAGAGGTGTTGAAATTAATCGCAATGCGAACATGAACGATGCTGCATTGATGCAGCGGCCGACCATAATCGATTTATAACGCAATGATGTTGCTCGTTAATTTTCTTGTTGCGGCATAAAAACATTCAAATGAAAAATAACATTCTCAGTAGCCTAAACCGTTTCATGTAGACCTGGGGGGGGGCAATTAATTTTCTCAAGGGGCCACATGAAAAACAGGGACTGTCGTGAAGGGCCAGACCAATAGGCTAATCTCAATTCTTCTCAATATTAATTTATCTCAGGCGGCACATAAAAAGAATGTGCTGCCTGGAAAGCGCACGTTCTCAAACGCTTTTTTTTTTTTTTCTCTGGGCATGTTAGCGCAGCAGAGCCACCAAACACTTTAATAAACTCCTGTTCAGAAAATGGCTTACTGTTTTTGGCGATGTGGGATATCACAAAGCTGGTCTTGGCTGCTGCATCCCTGGATGTGCAACGCTTGGTAAATAAGCCTTCTTGCTTTTGCAGTTTAACTAGCAAAGCTTCAGATGTCCGTGCCCGCTCTGCATCAGTGCGTGCGTGCGTGCGTGCATGCATGCGTGTGTGTGCTGTCTGCCTGCTGTGCTCAGACTTTGTTAAAAAAAGAATAAGTTTATATCTTATTACTTGTATTTTTGGATGAAAACCTAACCATATGAAGTAATACTTACATTATATTATATTGAACTATATAGTAGCTTAATGCATTCTGTTAAGTCAAACATCCTATATGGCTTTAATACAAAAATGTTTTTGACGCATCGAGATATCGAATTGCTGACATGATAATTGTAATCCAATCGTGAGATCAGTGAAGATTCACACCTCTAATACATTTTTTCAAGATTCACACCTCTAATACAGAAATATTTATAATCAGCGTTTCATTGAAGCTAAATTAAGTGAATTACTCAGACCCAAGACTTTTTTTATATCTGCACCGTTCCATCAAATGAAAATATGATCAAATATGTCTTGTGCATCATTTTCTACACGTTTCCTCAAAATTTATTCTAACTTATTTGGGATCTCTACTAGAATTTAAAATACAGTTGATGAGTGTTTGGCTGCACACTAGGATTTTATTATGACTGTGAAGCCAGTGGAACAGTGGCATTGAAAAGGTTAAGCCATGAATAATTGGAAATCCGGGTCATTGTGTTTAGAATCCATTTTAATCACTTTTAGACGTCAAAATGCTCAAACACCATTTGGCCTCATAGATGGAGAGCATTGTTTGTGGCAAAGTGGCAATACAAAAAAGGTACAAGGATGTAACATGCAAGAAATGTTAACACAATTAGACATCGTAATGGAACAAACTGGGATAATAACGCCTGGTTTAAGAATGCCCAAGTTGAAAATATCTATAATTATCCTTTTACTCATCAGCATAGTAATCCACTTATTTATGCTTTAATCCAAAATCAGCCCTGAAATGTGTGTTCATGCTTCTGTTTGGGAATGTCTTTTGAACACGTGTTTTAATTAAAGCAGCCAGACATTTTTACATAATTCACTGGCTCTTAGACTCTTTGGATTGTATGTAATTGTATGCAAAGATTGTTGTCGGATATTGTGGCACGGTAATGTCACATGTTATTTTCTGAAACAATGCAAGCCATAAGTATCCACAGCAGGTCATATTACTGTATGTTCATTTTCTTCTTACAAAGGGAGGAAAACAAGACCAGAACAAGAGATCAGAATTACAAGTGGTAGGGGGAAGAAGAGGAGAGTGTTGGCAGGGTTGTTGGGGGGTGAGTGGTGGAGAATAAGAGAAGAAATGGTTCTGACCTTTTCCTTGAGTGGACTGTGGCTCTCATGGGTTTTAGCCTAGGTGGAAGGAATAAAGAGAAATGTTGAAATAAAAGAGCAGAACAAGGAAAGAGGCCACAATGAGAAGTGGATAAGTGTATCCCAGTTGACATTCAAGGTCAGCATTGTGCACAAAAACACACACTCCTACTCTCACATCAACAAGTTATACTCAACACTACATGTTCATAGACACACACACATACACACATCTCTTTGCTGCAACCTAATGGCAGTAATTCACAACTTCATGCTTAAAGTGAAGTTCAAGTCTATTAAGTAAGAGATAAGTAGAGCAAGGCGGTTGTTATAGCGAATATAACCCTGACAGGATGATCAGGACCCTTCCGGGTCTTGAATCATCCTGAAAGGGTTGTATTTTCTATAGCAACCGCCTCACTCTACATTATCCTGCTTATTTCATGGCTACTTACCAAATAAATCAATAATTTGACACTAAATATTTGTTCCTTCTCTAAGGTTGAAATCCTGCGTCCATAGCAACGTAAACTCTGTAGCTAGCTGTTGCAACACTCCGTCTATTACTCAACACCACAGTATCTCCCCCACCTGCAGAGAATTGTTTTCTGGCAAAAGCCACCGGTTCAGTCTTGGCACGCATTTTATCCCCCAAATGAGCTGAGCGTTCGCTAGCTAGGTGGACAAATTACCCAGCTGCTGTTTTAATCACTGCAGGAATTGACACAACATTAGCTGAAGCGTTGGAGTGAGCTAGTGGGCTATCGGCTGCTCTAATTCACATTAAACTGAACATTTCCTTAGTAAGACAAGGTAAATGGGACTTCTTTGGGAATATTTATGTGGACGTTTGTGTCCTCATTCATCTTGTTTCATTTTTTGCACAGCCGCTGCAGTTGACACACCTGTAACGTTAAAGGTCCCATGAATTGGTGCTCTTTGGATGCTTTAAGTGCCAATCCCACAATGAGCTTTCCTTTGGACGTGCCATGTCTGTGTCTGTAGCTATTGAGGAGGAGATAAGGGGGCAAAGTGAAGGCTGGGGTGTGGCCTTGGTCAACTGCCACTTTGTTTGTTTGAAAGCCATGATGTCTCTCTGTCATGGGTGGGCCAAATTCTCTGGGTGGGTGAAGCAGAGAAAGGGAGGTAACCTTGCTACTTGTGACCTCATAAGGAGCAAGATTCCAGATCGGCCCATCTGTATCCATTGTAGCTAAGCTAACTCATTAGCGTTATTGTTCCTAAGTTACTGTCTAGACTGTATATAATGATGGAGCAATCTGCTGTCATTGCTTGAATTGGAGGACAGAAGTTGAGCAACGTTTCCCCACTTTTTGCCACAGCTGATAAAATATCCAGACTTCTTCCAGCGGATTGAGTGAACAGGACTGTGTCCATGGCAACACTCTGCTATGCATGGCAGCGGTGTGTTATACTTAGCAACGGTCTGTTATCAAGAAAATAACGGAATACCTTAGAATTCAACCAAGCCATGTAATAACTTAAAATATATAGAGCTTTTGCTCCTCTGCTCTACACTTTGACAGTTGTACATTATTTTTTAGGTTATTTCTTCTTTATCTGTCATTTCCTTTGAGTTTTTTTTCCTCTTTAGTGTGCTCTACCGGAGTGTGTGCTTGTTATCGTTGTGTTCCAGGTCTTGCCTTCACTCAGCTCTTATTGATGAGGTAGTGGCAACTTTTACTCTAACACTGATAGAAGCAAGGAGGAAGAAAACCTTTCAACCCTTTTATCCTTGTTTCTTTCTCTACATTCATTGTTTTTTTTTGTACTCCTGGATTTTCTTTTTTCTTCTCTCCCCAAGTATGTCCTCCCTATATTTTTTCCTCCCATTTCCTTATGCTTTTTTAAAAATCTGTTAGTTTAATTAATTGCTTTGTTGGCATGACAGTTGTGTTTTTATACATCTCCATGCTGCTTCTTTCTCTCCACGTTATGTTGCTTTTTTCTGCTATCGTTGCTCCCTCCTACACTGTTGAGCTCCCCCAGGCCTTTCTCACTCTTGTCAAATCTCGAGCCTCTCCGTCCACAATACTATCTTGACTGTGCATACAATTCTCTTGTGCTTTCTTTAGCTCTCTCGCTTTCTCTTATCTTTTAAGGGTACACATTGTACAGCGTGTGATATTTAATTTCAGATATGTCTGACAGGGTTTGTGTATCAAAATGACTTGCACATGCTTGCTTTGCATTGCAAATGAGGTTGAGGGGAGAGAGAAAAACATGTTACATCAACATGTGTTTTTGAATAGTTTTCTATATGCACTGTATGTGCATTAGGCTGTAGGCTAACATGTTTGCGTGCGTTGGCGTGTTAGATCTCTTGTTGTGCGACAGTGAATGGTATATATACATATGTGTGTGTGTTTTGGTGTGTCAAGCTGTCCCCCTCTCCACTTGATTAGCAGTAACACTGTGTCTCAATAAATCTCACACTCTTTCAGTTCTCTTGTCACTATCGCATAATTTCATACCCAAGCAATAAGACAATAACACTCAAGACACCAAAGTCATGGAGTTGCAAATAGGAACATAAGTCTCAGGGGGTTTACTCGAGGTGTTTGATGTGTTTTTAAAGCCTCAATCAATCAGCCTCTTTTCTCACTATTCTGTAAGGTTTCTGGAGCTGACTCTGCCTACAAAGAAAAGATTGAAACTTAAGCTGAAAGAAAAAGAGAAAAAAAAAGTACTCTTGACCATGTTGTATACTGTGGTTGTGAAACATAACAACTGAATTATTTTTTGGCTAACAGGAAATGTACTGATAGTTCTATGGAACTGTGTGAGACAGAAGCCACAGTCGTCTTTACCATAGTGCCATTTGTTTACTGCAGTTGTACTATTAACAACAAAATATTGGGATTTAAAATGCACAATGTAGCATATCCGTTGCATTATACTTTGCTGATCTCTGTTTGCATTCTGTTTTTGACTCTCAAAACTACTGTTCTATAACTCTTCAGCAGCAGTCGGCACCGTAGATTAAAGGACCAATTCCAGTTCTGAGGCCAGTCGCAAGACTAACATACAGTAGAGTAGAGTACCAAACATACATATGTTAAGACTATGGAGGGAAACTCACAAAAACACACCGAGAACATGCCCCATAGAAAGAAACGTAAAAACTACTTAATGCATTTTTTTAAGCTTTGGTCTTATTTTTGAATTCTTTGGCCATCATTCCTGTTGGAAATTACATAATTGTCACTGATGCAAATTTTATTTAAATATATTCCCAAATATATACCCAGAACATTTACCTAATTTGGTGGTTAACTTGAGGCTGATTCAGTCACATTTAACATATTTATTCAGACTGGGAAAATAAGCCAGTGTTTCCAGAGTCACTGTAATATCTCTCATCTCTTGCACTATTACATTAATAATAATAATAATACTTAAGTCCTTAGTGCTAAGGTGTTGCAACGATGCTTCTTTGGCCCTATTTATTATTTAATTTTGTAGCATTTTTGTTTTGATAAAGTGAACTAAGTCTTGTTAAGTTGTCTTGTGTTAGTGGTTACAGCGGACTACTTTTTGCCTCTTGAAGATTCAGTTGCCCACTATTGACTTTCAAGGTCTTTAACTGTTACTTTCCCATCTGATTACGTCTCCCAGGCATGACAGAGCAGCACCAGGCTCAATGACATGGATGCTGGGTTTCAATTATTCCCCATGGCATAATGAGCTTTTTCCACTTGCTCGCACTCGAAGTTTTCATCATACCGACAACTGCTCATCTGCAAAATAGTGGTATCAAGCCGTAATTGTTCTGCTGGTGGTGTTTACACTATCGTGTACAGCAGAACAATTACGGTTTAGATAGATAGATAGATAGATAGATAGATAGATAGATAGATAGATTGATGCACAATAGTCCATGTTTAAGTGTTAAGTTCTGTTTAGTGTGTGTGTGTGTGTGTGTGTGTGTGTGTGTGTGTGTGTGTGTGAGAGAGATATTTTCCTCGTGCTGACCATAATTGTAGCTGTGAATGTGCAGCCACTGTGTGGCAATGTGCTGAGAGTAAAGAGATTGAGATTTGTCATTCAACCATTTATCTTTGCCTGCAGTCACCATTCTCTGAGAGTATTGATCACTCACTCTCTTGTTGCACACACAGAAACACATTCAAAGCATACAGAATTGTGCTGTAGACACACAGAGCATGACTGTAGAGTACATTATGCAGGAAAAACGGCTTAGGTCTTCGAAAGATCTTATTAGGACATTCCTTTTTTTTAGTAAAACCCCACACATTTTTGTCAGATACTTTCAGCTTATATTTTTATACTTCTACTATATTTTTGATGAAAACGTTTCCCTAATAGCATCAAGATGAAGAACTTTATAAAAACAGCACTTTGCTTACATCTAGTGACATTTCCCTTTGCCTACGGTCATCGCAAATGTGTTTCTTCTTTTCAGTTAATGGTCACAACAGGATTCAAGCTGCCGGGTGCAGGAGCTGATATCAGATGTGCCTGGAAGAATGAGTTAGGCTGAAAGACTTCCACATCATAGAAAAGCACTGCAAACTCAATGAATTCACTTTCCTTTTTTGTACAAATTGTGCACTTTTACAAATTGCACCCTTGTACTGCAATCATTAGCAGTCTATATTTTACCCATGGGAGCTCTGCAGAGCAGAGTAGGGCCCTGTTAGACAAATGTGCACTCTTAATGCACTGTTATAGTTGACTGGGTAGGTTTGAGACTACATAGTCTAAACCTTTGGTTAGATGCACAGGGTTGACGCTAAGTTGCTCCTTTTGCTTGTGTCTTTGCAGTCTTGGCAGGCTTGTATCTCTCTTTGATTGGTCCCCTTCATGGTGTATCATGACCCACAGTGCAGCTCACTCGGTTTATGGAGTGATTATTTCTTTAAAATTGGTGCCTGGTTTCTCTCCCGTGCATTCCTCCTAATTATGTGCACATACTGTGTATACACCATTTGCAGAATGAGTGCTAATGAGGCCACTGACTGTATAGCTAAGTAACTCATTAAGATCATTACTAGCTTACACTCAAGAGAGGGAGTACATGTCTGTTTCTCTATGACATCTATTTGTTCCTACCACACAAAGAGACACACAGAGAGACAGACTGTGTGTGTGTGTGTGTGTGTGTGTGTGTGTGTGTGTGTGTGTGTGTGTGTGTGTGTGTGTGTGTGTGTGTGTGTGTGTGTGTGTGTGTGTGTGTGTGTGTGTGTGTGTGTGTGTGTGTGTGTGTGTGTGTGTGTGTGTGTGTGTGTTTAACCCGTTAACACGCCAAACCCCTTTTTGGGATTGTTTCTCTAAATGAAAATAAATAAATAAATAATTTTTTACCCTATGAATATGAATTTAGACAAGGACTTGTTACATCGCTGGACTGTCAGACTGATGGAAAGGTAGGGAGACAATGTATTTTTGCAACAGTAGCAGCAAATCTCTATACCAGTGCTGTTTGGCCTGTCTGTTGGTCCACTTTGGCCCAGACTAAAATAACCCAGCAACTACTGGTTGCCATGTCATTTTGTACAGACTAAAGATGCACTGATCGATTGGCTGGTGTCCGGAATTGGCTGATTTTTAGCTTGATAATATATTATAAATAATAAATAATTAAAATATATTGTAATACATTCCCATGCATGCTACTCAGAGTAATCTTAGTGGCAGTGACTGCCAACAGCCTGGCGCCGGCCTCTCCTTCTCCTCCTGCACCGTGCTTGGGAGTTAATATAATATCATAGAAATAGAATGGGAGTAGAACAAACATTTAACTGTTTGCTGTGGTCAATTTCAAGATAAAATGATGATTGTTGCTAGTTGTTGTGGTAAAAATGTCCATCAGTGGGGACGTAAAGTGTGTCACACTCACTAGGTTTTCTGATTATCCTGAATTCCTCTCTAGAAGCAAGGAAACAGACAAAAGACGGCTCTGCATTCTTCATACAGTACTACTCTGCACTGCTTGTTTGGCGCGAAACCTCATTACAGCAAATCTGGGACTCTCCACAAGTCAGTTTATACTGACGTTTATGTGAAAGTTAGCCCGCTACAATGGTCACAGTGCTGTCGGTCATGTCTGTGCTTTTTACTATGACTGAAAGGATGAGTCTAATCTGTTGATACATACATAACATGTTTGTATTCATGTATCATTTGATAGTATTAGCAGTCTATGAAAGAGTCGCAGAGTGCTAGCAACCACAGGCGAAACCGTGGGTGGTAAAAGGGAAAACAACACTGTGTAATGTAATGCTGATATTAGTTAATAAATAATAAAATTGACTAAATCAATAATAATATACTGTATAATATAATAATAACATGGGAATTTAAGAGTGAAAATGAGATAGCAAGCCTAGTTGAAAAGATTGAAGACCAAGACATAGACTTTTTATTTTTATACTGTTCCCTCTTAAGCAGCGTCACAGGAAGGAGGGGAGCATAGAGAAAAGAGCCTGTGGAAGCAGTGGAATCGCTAAAGGGAGAGTTAGAGGAGCTTGGCTTCCTCCCAGCATTGCAACATCACATGCTACCTTATGCAGTAATACTTAATATACACTTTACACATCCTTCCCTTTGAAGAAAGACTATACGTGGCTTTTTAAGATACTTTGAAATCAAATAAGCAAGTTATGATATAAGATGAAGAGAATATGATGAATTCAGTGTTGTCTTAATTTGCTTAATTTGAAGACTAAATGGGATTGCAGAGAATGCTTATTAGAAAGAAAAGGGTATTTTTCAGTAATAAGAGAGGAGGGATGAAGTAATTGATAGATGTGAGGAAAAACTAGTGTTTGGAGAGAAAATGGACAATGTAATCCCAATAGCCAAAAGGACAGAGCATTGTAGATGAATGACAGAGTGAGAGAGAGAATGCAGAACAGAATTCTGTCACAAAAGACTTCTTCAAATATCGGCCTGTCCATCACAGTTGCAGCAGACTTTCTTCTCCCTCCCTATGCTCTCCTTTGTGTGTCATTCTTCTGAAAATGGTGTCCAAAATGATGCCAGCCTCCAGAAAGAAAATACCATCCTCCTTTTCCTCTCATCTCATCTCATCTCCCCTCTGACTTTCTAAACTTAATATTCTCCACTTTCTACTTCTCCTCACTCTCCCTCCTGCCCTGCTTTTGAACTGTGAATCTGCCACCATGACTGTTGCTAAAGCCACATCTAAAGACACGTGTACTGAGAGCAGGAAGACACACGCACGCACACACACACACACACACACACACACACACACACACACACACACACACACTGTTTTCAAGCTCACACATTTCCAGCAGCCATAATTACCTTATGCAAATAAGATCAACAAATAAAACATCTCATCCTGCAGGGTGACAGCATATAAGATGCCAAAACCAAATTCAGGGGCTCATTTAATTAGAACAGGGGTGATGAGAGAGCTACAACATTCACCAACCGCTCCCTGCACATGACATTTTCAGTCATAAATGTGTATCTGCCGTCGAATTCCCCATAGACCTGAATCATGGCAGCAATTATGGTTCCTGGTGCATTTACCCATGCTTTGGCACATATTGAGTTGCCTGATTTAACTCAGGTCACACAGTCAATTTCTTCCTGGAAGCAAAATTACTAGAAGTAAGTACCGAGATAGTTGGGCTACCTTTTTCTGCAGATTTTTGAAAACTACAGCCATTTTTTTTTTTAAATAACCTCATTAGTTTGTCACGACCAAGCAGCAAAAGACCTGTGGAGTTGTAGATACTATGCAGTGCAGGGTGTTTGAAGCTCAGTGTGTCACATAGTTTAATGATTTACAGTAAGGGGAGTTTGCTTATGGCTATACGTTTAGTGTACTTCCTGTATCACTTTATGGGTATGAACTGCATCTTTACGTTACATTACATGTAATTTAGTTGGTGCTTTTCTCCAAAGTGACTTACAATTTCTATATATGTCAGAGGTTGCATGCCCCTGGAGCAACTAGGGTCCCCTGGTTCGACCTCTGACATATATAGAAATTGTAAGTCACTTTGATAAAAGCACCAGCTAAATGACATGTAATGTAACAATGCAGTTTACATTAAGTGTCAGGGACACGGTGGTGGATGTTCACAGTGGGAATCGAACCCAGGTCTCCCACACCAAAGTAATGTGTCAGATCCACTGCGCCATCACCACCCATTTAAAAACAAATACCAGTAAAAAGATTAAGAAGGAGTCGGTCAGACATGCTCCCGTTGTTCTCTGTAGTGGATTTTAAGTTAAATTGTATACAAAGGCTAACGTGTTTTTTACACTAAGCAGGCGTAGAACAGTTGGTAAATTGCTAAATACTCACTCAAGCTTCTGCTAAAGAGTTGGAGAACAGCAGCAGATGGAGACAGCAGATTTGTGTGTGGACAGATGACATGAAATAAACCTACATGATTTTCCATTGTTTTAGGTTTGACTGGCGCTTTTTAATTACATTATCTGGTTTTGCCCTACTTCTTCTTCTGCTGTGGTAATATTTGCACCTAACTCGAGAATATGCACCACCAGCAGTTTACCTTACGGTGCTCAACTCCACACTTGGATGGAAACTTAACTAATGATATTCCTATATCCTCCTTAACATTTAATGCACAGTCCTGGGCCACCTTCATCATGCAGCAAATACAATAAATTCAACCTTGATCTTGTTTTATTTATTCTGTTTACATTTACCTTTTTTATTTTATCAAAAGTACCGTAACAAATATATAAATTGGCAAATAATTCTAAATATTTAAGTTTTTGAAGCCAATATGTTCACTCCCTTACAGCAAAGGGGAAGGGATATCAATGTCCAGTTTTTATTTGCTTCTATTCAGAGGAGTTTGTATGATAGTGATTCTCAGGATTACGAAATGTTGCTTTCAGCACTATGTCTACTTCATATCCGTTTATTCTGTGAGGCTTCCAGCATGAAATAACACATTCAGCAGCACTTAGTGTGTAAACATGATATTGATTCCTTTTCATAGGCTGATCCAAAGGAGCTGATTCGATTGGTCACACAGCATGTGTCTGCATATTCGGATTGGCCGCAGGAGCTGCAGAAGTTGATCAGCCAGCTGCGTGTGTACAACGAGCGGCTGACTGACTTTACCCAGGCCCAGGTGTTACAGGGGCTGGGCCGCGGAGTGGACGTCCAGCGCTTCAGCTCCGACCCGACTACAAGAAGGAGACCATCCTTGGCCTCACAGAGTAAGTCTGTCAATACCATCGTTCCTCAGCTGAATGACTAGACTTTGAGGTTCAGAAATAATCATGCATATGGTACATCGGTGTTGACTTTATTTGGTCTGCTTTTTTCATATCACATATGGAAGTGATGGCTCCATTGCTTTAATGCAACGCAATCTGATAGATATATATATATATATATATATATATATATATATATATATATATATATATATATATATATATATATATATATATATATATATATATATATAATATCTCTGATATCTGCTATGTTCCTGCTCTACATGTGTATCTGTTTAGGACACTGGAGGACAACGTGTACCAAACCTCTGTCTCTGGATAGCGGTACAATGCACACACACACACACACACACACACACACACACACACACACACACACACACACACACACACACACACACACACACACACACACACACACACACACGCAGTGATACAAAACCACCATCACATATCAATTTTTCATCTCATCTGTTTGAAATGTTTAGAAATGTGATTACTTACAATGCCCTTAAATGCACTTGTGTTTTGATAATTTGATAATGAAACATATGTTGCTCATGTATACTTTTTATTTTTTAAGTTTATTAAATGCACACAAAAATGCACAAAAAAAGTAAATTGAAGTTGCACCACTTCCTCTGAGTTACTACAAAACTCGCCCACATAAAAAGCATACTCAAAGCACCCACAGAGTAAATCAAACATGTTGTGAATATGTGTGTGTATCTGTGTGTTTGAGAGGGAATGAGGATGCGGGTGTGTCTGAGTCTATTTCCATAATTTATTTGCTCTCTGACTTCATAGCTGGGGATCTGGCTAGCACTGCACCTTTCCTTGTTTTAATAGAATGCCTTTTCAGCAGATGAGTGAGTGTGTGTGTGTGTGTGTGTGTGTTTTTGCACGTGTGTGTGCGCATCTGTGATAAATATCCCCTTTGCATTCTGATATAAGGTAAATGGTTTATGGACTCTACCTAATGATAAATTACAACCTATACCTTCTTGAAACCCGACCACAGCTACTGTGTGTGAGAGTGTCTACCAAAATCTCAAGATCATGACAAATGTGTGAAGAATATTCATACCATAATCGTGACTAGAAGCATCTGCAATATGTGTATTGATTTAACGGATGGATGGACACAGGGACTGATATAAATAAAGCAGGCGTAGGGAAAAGGGCACATGGACAGAAGCTTGTGTGCTGAGATGGAATTTAAACTTTCATTGATCCCTATAAAAATAATTATTTCACTCATCCTGTTTAGTAGCAGCAGCCAGCCACCGTGCAGTGCCCTGGGATCAAGTCCTGACCT
>JABXJD010001448.1:0-87846 GCA_013375575.1 Percina caprodes | reverse complement strand
GGGTTTGGTGATTTTATTACCCCTAATGTCTGCCGGTGCTTAGCATTATTAGCACCACACTCAAACCATCTGAGCTAACCGGCCTGCTTTTCTTTTAAGAAAAATTTAAAAAGAACCAATTTACAGAAAAGAACCAGGCAAAATCAAGCAGAATTGGGCCAGTTCTGGATGGTCTACCTGAATGTGTATGGTTTGTAGTGATTGCATATGTTTTTGGCCCTGCAATAAAAACATTGGAAGCATAGCTAGAGAGTCCAAACCAAGATGCAACATGTTTTGATTGCGTTTTTGGAGCTAGACAGGAGTCCCTAACCATGAAGGGACTTGAACCCTCAATCTTCTGATCCGAAGTAATACGCCTTGTCCATTAGGGCACATGGTTCTACGAAAGTGAAATTTCCAAATCTGAATTTCTACGGTTTAGCTGAAAATTAGAAACAAGATATAATTTTTAAAAAAGTAGACTAACTAGGTGGCCAGTTAGCTTATTTTGAAGGAAATAGATTGAATGCTAGGCACATCAGTAACCTGTGTCTCATATTTGCACTTGCTGAGCAAGTAACCTTGCAACTATCTCTGACTTTGCAGGTTACCATGACATGTAGACTGCAAATGCATAGACAATGCTAAATGAACACAGCTGGCCAGTATGGGGATTGAACCCATGACCTTGGCGTTATTAGCACCACGCTCTGACCATCTGAGCTAACCGGCCTGCTTTTAAGTGTTTAAAAGTACAGATGTCCAGTAACAAGCAAGGCCATGTCGTCGCAAAATTGGCCAAGTTCTGGATGGGCTACCTGGCTTTGTATGGTTTGTAGGAAAGACATTGAATGCAGAGCTATAGAGATTGAGATTTATGTTGCGTTAATGGCCTATTTGTGCAAAACAAAAGGTGTATATAGATGATCTTGGGTGTAGGGTTTGGTGATTTTATTACCCCTAATGTGTCTGCCAGTGCTTAGCATTATTAGCACCACACTCAAACCATCTGAGCTAACCGGCCGGCTTTTTAAGTGTTTAAAAAATAAAAATTTACAGAAAAGAACCAATTTACAGAAAAGAACCAGGCAAAATCAAGCAGAATTGGGCCAGTTCTGGATGGTCTACCTGAATGTGTATGGTTTGTAGTGATTGCATATGTTTTTGGCCCTGCAATAAAAACATGGGAAGCATAGCTAGAGAGTCCAAACCAAGATGCAACATGTTTTGATTGTGTTTTTGGAGCTAGACAGGAGTCCCTAACCATGAAGGGACTTGAACCCTCAATCTTCTGATCCGAAGTCAGACGCCTTGTCCATTAGGCACATGGTTCTACAAAATGAAATTTCCAAATCTGAATTTCTACGGTTTAGCTGAAAATTAGAAACAAGGTAACATTTGTAAAAATGTAGACTAACTAGGTGGCCAGTTAGCTTATTTTGAAGGAAATAGATTGAATGCTAGGCACATCAGTTACCTGTGTCTCATATTTGCACTTGCTGAGCAAGCAACCTTGCAACTATCTCTGACTTTGCAGGTTACCATGACATGTAGACTGCAAATGCATAGACAATGCTAAATGAACACAGCTGGCCAGTATGGGGATTGAACCCATGACCTTGGCTATTAGCACCACGCTCTGACCATCTGAGCTAACCGGCCTGCTTTTTAAGTGTTTAAAAGTACAGATGTCCAGTAACAAGCAAGGCCAAGTCGCGCAAAATTGGCCAAGTTCTGGATGGGCTACCTGGCTTTGTATGGTTTGTAGGAAAGACATTGAATGCAGAGATATAGAGATTGAGATTTATGTTGCGTTAATGGCCTATTTGTGCAAACAAAAGGTGTATATAAATGATCTTGTGTGTAGGGTTTGGTGATTTTATTACCCCTAATGTGTCTGCCGGTGCTTAGCATTATTAGCACCACACTCAAACCATCTGAGCTAACCGGCCGGCTTTTTAAGTGTTTAAAAAAGAAAAATTTACAGAAAAGAACCAATTTACAGAAAAGAACCAGGCAAAATCAAGCAGAATTGGGCCAGTTCTGGATGGTCTACCTGAATGTGTATGGTTTGTAGTGATTGCATATGTTTTTGGCCCTGCAATAAAAACATTGGAAGCATAGCTAGAGAGTCCAAACCAAGATGCAACATGTTTTGATTGCGTTTTTGAGCTAGACAGGAGTCCCTAACCATGAAGGGACTTGAACCCTCAATCTTCTGATCCGAAGTCATACGCCTTGTCCATTAGGCACATGGTTCTACAAAAGTGAAATTTCCAAATCTGAATTTCTACGGTTTAGCTGAAAATTAGAAACAAGGTAACATTTGTAAAAAGTAGACTAACTAGGTGGCCAGTTAGCTTATTTTGAAGGAAATAGATTGAATGCTAGGCACATCAGTTACCTGTGTCTCATATTTGCACTTGCTGAGCAAGCAACCTTGCAACTATCTCTGACTTTGCAGGTTACCATGACATGTAGACTGCAAATGCATAGACAATGCTAAATGAACACAGCTGGCCAGTATGGGGATTGAACCCATGACCTTGGCGTTATTAGCACCACGCTCTGACCATCTGAGCTAACCGGCCTGCTTTTTAAGTGTTTAAAAAGTACAGATGTCCAGTAACAAGCAAGGCCATGTCGCGCAAAATTGGCCAAGTTCTGGATGGGCTACCTGGCTTTGTATGGTTTGTAGGAAAGACATTGAATGCAGAGCTATAGAGATTGAGATTTATGTTGCGTTAATGGCCTATTTGTGCAAACAAAAGGTGTATATAGATGATCTTGGTGTAGGGTTTGGTGATTTTATTACCCCTAATGTGTCTGCCGGTGCTTAGCATTATTAGCACCACACTCAAACCATCTGAGCTAACCGGCCGGCTTTTTAAGTGTTTAAAAAGAAAAATTTACAGAAAAGAACCAGGCAAAATCAAGCAGAATTGGGCCAGTTCTGGATGGTCTACCTGAATGTGTATGGTTTGTAGTGATTGCATATGTTTTTGGCCCTGCAATAAAAACATGGAAGCATAGCTAGAGAGTCCAAACCAAGATGCAACATGTTTTGATTGCGTTTTGGAGCTAGACAGGAGTCCCTAACCATGAAGGGACTTGAACCCTCAATCTTCTGATCCGAAGTCAGACGCCTTGTCCATTAGGCCACATGGTTCTACAAAGTGAAATTTCCAAATCTGAATTTCTACGGTTTAGCTGAAAATTAGAAACAAGGTAACATTTGTAAAAATGTAGACTAACTAGGTGGCCAGTTAGCTTATTTTGAAGGAAATAGATTGAATGCTAGGCACATCAGTTACCTGTGTCTCATATTTGCACTTGCTGAGCAAGCAACCTTGCAACTATCTCTGACTTTGCAGGTTACCATGACATGTAGACTGCAAATGCATAGACAATGCTAAATGAACACAGCTGGCCAGTATGGGGATTGAACCCATGACCTTGGCGTTATTAGCACCACGCTCTGACCATCTGAGCTAACCGGCCTGCTTTTTAGTGTTTAAAAAGTACAGATGTCCAGTAAGCAAGCAAGGCCATGTCGTGCAAAATTGGCCAAGTTCTGGATGGGCTACCTGGCTTTGTATGGTTTGTAGGAAAGACATTGAATGCAGAGCTATAGAGATTGAGATTTATGTTGCGTTAATGGCCTATTTGTGCAAACAAAAGGTGTATATAGATGATCTTGGGTGTAGGGTTTGGTGATTTTATTACCCCTAATGTGTCTGCGGTGCTTAGCATTATTAGCACCACACTCAAACCATCTGAGCTAACCGGCCTGCTTTTTAAGTGTTTAAAAGAAAATTTACAGAAAAGAACCAATTTACAGAAAAGAACCAGGCAAAATCAAGCAGAATTGGGCCAGTTCTGGATGGTCTACCTGAATGTGTATGGTTTGTAGTGATTGCATATGTTTTTGGCCCTGCAATAAAAACATGGGAAGCATAGCTAGAGAGTCCAAACCAAGATGCAACATGTTTTGATTGCGTTTTGAGCTAGACAGGAGTCCCTAACCATGAAGGGACTTGAACCCTCAATCTTCTGATCCGAAGTCAGACGCCTTGTCCATTAGGCCACATGGTTCTACAACAAGCATTTCCAAATCTGAATTTCTACGGTTTAGCTGAAAATTAGAAACAAGGTAACATTTGTAAAAATGTAGACTAACTAGGTGGCCAGTTAGCTTATTTTGAAGGAAATAGATTGAATGCTAGGCACATCAGTTACCTGTGTCTCATATTTGCACTTGCTGAGCAAGCAACCTTGCAACTATCTCTGACTTTGCAGGTTACCATGACATGTAGACTGCAAATGCATAGACAAAAAATGAACACAGCTGGCCAGTATGGGGATTGAACCCATGACCTTGGCGTTATTAGCACCACGCTCTGACCATCTGAGCTAACCGGCCTGCTTTTAAGTGTTTAAAAAGTACAGATGTCCGGTAACAAGCAAGGCCATGTCGCGCAAAATTGGCCAAGTTCTGGATGGGCTACCTGGCTTTGTATGGTTTGTAGGAAAGACATTGAATGCAGAGCTATAGAGATTGAGATTTATGTTGCGTTAATGGCCTATTTGTGCAAACAAAAGGTGTATATAGATGATCTTGGGTGTAGGGTTTGGTGATTTTATTACCCCTAATGTGTCTGCCGGTGCTTAGCATTATTAGCACCACACTCAAACCATCTGAGCTAACCGGCCGGCTTTTAAGTGTTTAAAAAGAAAAATTTACAGAAAAGAACCAATTTACAGAAAAGAACCAGGCAAAATCAAGCAGAATTGGGCCAGTTCTGGATGGTCTACCTGAATGTGTATGGTTTGTAGTGATTGCATATGTTTTTGGCCCTGCAATAAAAACATGGGAAGCATAGCTAGAGAGTCCAAACCAAGATGCAACATGTTTTGATTGTGTTTTTGGAGCTAGACAGGAGTCCCTAACCATGAAGGGACTTGAACCCTCAATCTTCTGATCCGAAGTCAGACGCCTTGTCCATTAGGCCACATGGTTCTACAAAATGATATTTCCAAATCTCAATTTCTACGGTTTAGCTGAAAATTAGAAACAAGGTAACATTTGTAAAAAAATGTAGACTAACTAGGTGGCCAGTTAGCTTATTTTGAAGGAAATAGATTGAATGCTAGGCACATCAGTTACCTGTGTCTCATATTTGCACTTGCTGAGCAAGCAACCTTGCAACTATCTCTGACTTTGCAGGTTACCATGACATGTAGACTGCAAATGCATAGACAATAAATGAACACAGCTGGCCAGTATGGGGATTGAACCCATGACCTTGGCGTTATTAGCACCACGCTCTGACCATCTGAGCTAACCGGCCTGCTTTTAAGTGTTTAAAAAGTACAGATGTCCAGTAACAAGCAAGGCCATGTCAGGCAAAATTGGCCAAGTTCTGGATGGGCTACCTGGCTTTGTATGGTTTGTAGGAAAGACATTGAATGCAGAGCTATAGAGATTGAGATTTATGCGTTAATGGCCTATTTGTGCAAACAAAAGTTGTATATAGATGATCTTGGGTGTAGGGTTTGGTGATTTTATTACCCCCTAATGTGTCTGCCGGTGCTTAGCATTATTAGCACCACACTCAAACCAATCTGAGCTAACCGCCGGCTTTTTAAGTGTTTAAAAAAGAAAAATTTACAGAAAAGAACCAGGCAAAAGCAAGTAGAATTGGGCCAGTTCTGGATGGTCTACCTGAATGTGTATGGTTTGTAGTGATTGCATATGTTTTTGGCCCTGCAATAAAAACATGGGAAGCATAATAGAGAGTCCAAACAAGATGCAACATGTTTTGATTGCGTTTTGGAGCTAGACAGGAGTCCTAACCATGAAGGGACTTGAACCCTCAATCTTCTGATCCGAAGTCAGACGCCTTGTCCATTAGGGCACATGGTTCTACGGAAGTGAATTTCCAAATCTGAATTTCCTACGGTTTAGCTGAAAATTAGAAACAAGATATAATTTTTAAAAAAGTAGACTAACTAGGTGGCCAGTTAGCTTATTTTGAAGGAAATATATTGAATGCTAGGCACATCAGTAACCTGTGTCTCATATTTGCACTTGCTGAGCAAGTAACCTTGCAACTATCTCTGACTTTGCAGGTTACCATGACATGTAGACTGCAAATGCATAGACAATGCTAAATGAACACAGCTGGCCAGTATGGGATTGAACCCATGACCTTGGCGTTATTAGCACCACGCTCTGACCATCTGAGCTAACCGGCCTGCTTTTAAGTGTTTAAAAAGTACAGATGTCCAGTAACAAGCAAGGCCATGTCGTGCAAAATTGGCCAAGTTCTGGATGGGCTACCTGGCTTTGTATGGTTTGTAGGAAAGACATTGAATGCAGAGCTATAGAGATTGAGATCTATGTTGTGTTAATGGCCTATTTGTGCAAACAAAAGGTGTATATAGATGATCTTGGTGTAGGGTTTGGTGATTTTATTACCCTAATGTGTCTGCCGGTGCTTAGCATTATTAGCACCACACTCAAACCATCTGAGCTAACCGGCCGGCTTTTTAAGTGTTTAAAAAGAAAATTTACAGAAAAGAACCAATTTACAGAAAAGAACCAGGCAAAATCAAGCAGAATTGGGCCAGTTCTGGATGGTCTACCTGAATGTGTATGGTTTGTAGTGATTGCATATGTTTTTGGCCTGCAATAAAAACATGGGAAGCATAGCTAGAGAGTCCAAACCAAGATGCAACGTGTTTTGATTGCGTTTCTGGAGCTAGACAGGAGTCCCTAACCATGAAGGACTTGAACCCTCAATCTTCTGATCCGAAGTCAGGCCTTGTCAATTAGGCCACATGGTTCTACAACAATGGCATTTCCAAATCTGAATTTCTACGGTTTAGCTGAAAATTAGAAACAAGGTAACATTTGTAAAATGTAGACTAACTAGGTGGCCAGTTAGCTTTTTTGAAGGAAATAGATTGAATGCTAGGCATCAGTTACCTGTGTCTCATATTTGCACTTGCTGAGCAAGCAACCTTGCAACTATCTCTACTTTGCAGGTTACCATGACATGTAGACTGCAAATGCATAGACAATGCTAAATGAACACAGCTGGCCAGTATGGGGATTGAACCCATGACCTTGGCGTTATTACACCACGCTCTGACCATCTGAGCTAACCGGCCTGCTTTTAAGTGTTTAAAAAGTACAGATGTCCAGTAACAAGCAAGGCCAAGTCGCGCAAAATTGGCCAAGTTCTGGATGGGCTACCTGGCTTTGTATGGTTTGTAGGAAAGACATTGAATGCAGAGATATAGAGATTGAGATTTATGTTGCGTTAATGGCCTATTTGTGCAAACAAAAGGTGTATATAAATGATCTTGTGTGTAGGGTTTGGTGATTTTATTACCCCTAATGTGTCTGCCGGTGCTTAGCATTATTAGCACCACACTCAAACCATCTGAGCTAACCGGCAAGCTTTTTAAGTGTTTAAAAAAGAAAAATTTACAGAAAAGAACCAATTTACAGAAAAGAAACAGGCAAAATCAAGCAGAATTGGGCCAGTTCTGGATGGTCTACCTGAATGTGTATGGTTTGTAGTGATTGCATATGTTTTTGGCCCTGCAATAAAAACATTGGAAGCATAGCTAGAGAGTCCAAACCAAGATGCAACATGTTTTGATTGCGTTTTTGGAGCTAGATAGGAGTCCCTAACCATGAAGGGACTTGAACCCTCAATCTTCTGATCCGAAGTAATACGCCTTGTCCATTAGGGCACATGGTTCTACCGAAAGTGAAATTTCCAAATCTGAATTTCTACGGTTTAGCTGAAAATTAGAAACAAGGTAACATATGTAAAAAGTAGACTAACTAGGTGGCCAGTTAGCTTATTTTGAAGGAAATATATTGAATGCTAGGCACATCAGTAACCTGTGTCTCATATTTGCACTTGCTGAGCAAGTAACCTTGCAACTATCTCTGACTTTGCAGGTTACCATGACATGTAGACTGCAAATGCATAGACAATGCTAAATGAACACAGCTGGCCAGTATGGAGTTGAACCCATGACCTTGGCGTTATTAGCACCACGCTCTGACCATCTGAGCTAACCGGCCTGCTTTTAAGTGTTTAAAAGTACAGATGTCCGGTGACAAGCAAGGCCATGTCGTGCAAAATTGGCCAAGTTCTGGATGGGCTACCTGGCTTTGTATGGTTTGTAGGAAAGACATTGAATGCAGAGCTATAAAGATTGAGATTTATGTTGTGTTAATGGCCTATTTGTGCAAACAAAAGGTGTATATAGATGATCTTGGGTGTGGGGTTTGGTGATTTTATTACCCCTAATGTGTCTGCCGGTGCTTAGCATTATTAGCACCACACTCAAACCATCTGAGCTAACCGGCCGGCTTTTTAAGTGTTTAAAAAAGAAAAATTTACAGAAAAGAACCAATTTACAGAAAAGAACCAGGCAAAATCAAGCAGAATTGGGCCAGTTCTGGATGGTCTACCTGAATGTGTATGGTTTGTAGTGATTGCATATGTTTTTGGCCCTGCAATAAAAACATGGGAAGCATAATAGAGTCCAAACCAAGATGCAACATGTTTTGATTGCGTTTTGAGCTAGACAGGAGTCCTAACCATGAAGGGACTTGAACCCTCAATCTTCTGATCCGAAGTAATACGCCTTGTCCATTAGGGCACATGGTTCTACGAAAGTGAAATTTCCAAATCTGAATTTCTACGGTTTAGCTGAAAATTAGAAACAAGATATAATTTTTAAAAAAGTAGACTAACTAGGTGGCCAGTTAGCTTATTTTGAAGGAAATAGATTGAATGCTAGGCACATCAGTAACCTGTGTCTCATATTTGCACTTGCTGAGCAAGTAACCTTGCAACTATCTCTGACTTTGCAGGTTACCATGACATGTGGACTGCAAATGCATAGACAATGCTAAATGAACACAGCTGGCCAGTATGAGGATTGAACCCATGACCTTGGCATTATTAGCACCACGCTCTGACCATCTGAGCTAACCGGCCTGCTTTTTAAGTGTTTAAAAAGTACAGATGTCCAGTAACAAGCAAGGCCAAGTCGCGCAAAATTGGCCAAGTTCTGGATGGGCTACCTGGCTTTGTATGGTTTGTAGGAAAGACACTGAAAGCAGAGCTATAGAGATTGAGATTTATGTTGCGTTAATGGCCTATTTGTGCAAACAAAAGGTGTATATAGATGATCTTGTGTGTGGGGTTTGGTGATTTTATTACCCCTAATGTGTCTGCCGGTGCTTAGCATTATTAGCACCACACTCAAACCATCTGAGCCAACCGGCCGGCTTTTTAAGTGTTTAAAAAAGAAAAATTTACAGAAAAGAACCAATTTACAGAAAGGAACCAGGCAAAATCAAGCAGAATTGGGCCAGTTCTGGATGGTCTACCTGAATGTGTATGGTTTGTAGTGATTGCATATGTTTTTGGCCCTGCAATAAAAACATGGGAAGCATAGCTAGAGAGTCCAAACCAAGATGCAACATGTTTTGATTGCGTTTTTGGAGCTAGACAGGAGTCCCTAACCATGAAGGGACTTGAACCCTCAATCTTCTGATCCGAAGTCAGACGCCTTGTCCATTAGGGCACATGGTTCTACGGAAGTGAAATTTCCAAATCTGAATTTCTACGGTTTAGCTGAAAATTAGAAACAAGATATAATTTTTAAAAAAGTAGACTAACTAGGTGGCCAGTTAGCTTATTTTGAAGGAAATATATTGAATGCTAGGCACATCAGTAACCTGTGTCTCATATTTGCACTTGCTGAGCAAGTAACCTTGCAACTATCTCTGACTTTGCAGGTTACCATGACATGTAGACTGCAAATGCATAGACAATGCTAAATGAACACAGCTGGCCAGTATGGGGATTGAACCCATGACCTTGGCGTTATTAGCACCACGCTCTGACCATCTGAGCTAACCGGCCTGCTTTTAAGTGTTTAAAAAGTACAGATGTCCAGTAACAAGCAAGGCCAAGTCGCGCAAAATTGGCCAAGTTCTGGATGGGCTACCTGGCTTTGTATGGTTTGTAGGAAAGACACTGAAAGCAGAGCTATAGAGATTGAGATTTATGTTGCGTTAATGGCCTATTTGTGCAAACAAAAGGTGTATATAAATGATCTTGTGTGTAGGGTTTGGTGATTTTATTACCCCTAATGTGTCTGCCGGTGCTTAGCATTATTAGCACCACACTCAAACCATCTGAGCTAACCGGCCTGCTTTTTAAGGGTTTAAAAAAGAAAAATTTACAGAAAAGAACCAGGCAAAAGCAAGTAGAATTGGGCCAGTTCTGGATGGTCTACCTGAATGTGTATGGTTTGTAGTGATTGCATATGTTTTTGGCCCTGCAATAAAAACATGGGAAGCATAGCTAGAGAGTCCAAACCAAGATGCAACATGTTTTGATTGCGTTTTTGGAGCTAGACAGGAGTCCCTAACCATGAAGGGACTTGAACCCTCAATCTTCTGATCCGAAGTCAGACGCCTTGTCCATTAGGGCACATGGTTCTACGGAAGTGAAATTTCCAAATCTGAATTTCTACGGTTTAGCTGAAAATTAGAAACAAGATATAATTTTTAAAAAAGTAGACTAACTAGGTGGCCAGTTAGCTTATTTTGAAGGAAATATATTGAATGCTAGGCACATCAGTAACCTGTGTCTCATATTTGCACTTGCTGAGCAAGTAACCTTGCAACTATCTCTGACTTTGCAGGTTACCATGACATGTAGACTGCAAATGCATAGACAATGCTAAATGAACACAGCTGGCCAGTATGGGGATTGAACCCATGACCTTGGCGTTATTAGCACCACGCTCTGACCATCTGAGCTAACCGGCCTGCTTTTTAAGTGTTTAAAAAGTACAGATGTCCGGTAACAAGCAAGGCCATGTCGTGCAAAATTGGCCAAGTTCTGGATGGGCTACCTGGCTTTGTATGGTTTGTAGGAAAGACATTGAATGCAGAGCTATAGAGATTGAGATCTATGTTGTGTTAATGGCCTATTTGTGCAAACAAAAGGTGTATATAGATGATCTTGGGTGTGGGGTTTGGTGATTTTATTACCCCTAATGTGTCTGCCGGTGCTTAGCATTATTAGCACCACACTCAAACCATCTGAGCTAACCGGCCGGCTTTTAAGTGTTTAAAAGAAAAATTTACAGAAAAGAACAATTTACAGAAAAGAACCAGGCAAAATCAAGCAGAATTGGGCCAGTTCTGGATGGTCTACCTGAATGTGTATGGTTTGTAGTGATTGCATATGTTTTTGGCCCTGCAATAAAAACATGGGAAGCATAGCTAGAGAGTCCAAACCAAGATGCAACGTGTTTTGATTGCGTTTCTGGAGCTAGACAGGAGTCCCTAACCATGAAGGGACTTGAACCCTCAATCTTCTGATCCGAAGTCAGACGCCTTGTCAATTAGGCCACATGGTTCTACAACAATGGCATTTCCAAATCTGAATTTCTACGGTTTAGCTGAAAATTAGAAACAAGGTAACATTTGTAAAAAATGTAGACTAACTAGGTGGCCAGTTAGCTTATTTTGAAGGAAATAGATTGAATGCTAGGCACATCAGTTACCTGTGTCTCATATTTGCACTTGCTGAGCAAGCAACCTTGCAACTATCTCTAACTTTGCAGGTTAACATGACATGTAGACTGCAAATGCATAGACAAAGGTAAATGAACACAGCTGGCCAGTATGGGGATTGAACCCATGACCTTGGCGTTATTAGCACCGCTCTGACCATCTGAGCTAACCGGCCTGCTTTTTAAGTGTTTAAAAGTACAGATGTCCAGTAACAAGCAAGGCCAAGTCGCAAAATTGGCCAAGTTCTGGATGGGCTACCTGGCTTTGTATGGTTTGTAGGAAAGACATTGAATGCAGAGATATAGAGATTGAGATTTATGTTGCGTTAATGGCCTATTTGTGCAAACAAAAGGTGTATATAAATGATCTTGTGTGTAGGGTTTGGTGATTTTATTACCCCTAATGTGTCTGCCGGTGCTTAGCATTATTAGCACCACACTCAAACCATCTGAGCTAACCGGCCGGCTTTTTAAGTGTTTAAAAAAGAAAAATTTACAGAAAAGAACCAATTTACAGAAAAGAACCAGGCAAAATCAAGCAGAATTGGGCCAGTTCTGGATGGTCTACCTGAATGTGTATGGTTTGTAGTGATTGCATATGTTTTTGGCCCTGCAATAAAAACATTGGAAGCATAGCTAGAGAGTCCAAACCAAGATGCAACATGTTTTGATTGCGTTTTGGAGCTAGACAGAGTCCCTAACCATGAAGGGACTTGAACCCTCAATCTTCTGATCCGAAGTAATACGCCTTGTCCATTAGGGCACATGGTTCTACAAAAGTGAAATTTCCAAATCTGAATTTCTACGGTTTAGCTGAAAATTAGAAACAAGGTAACATATGTAAAAAAAGTAGACTAACTAGGTGGCCAGTTAGCTTATTTTGAAGGAAATAGATTGAATGCTAGGCACATCAGTAACCTGTGTCTCATATTTGCACTTGCTGAGCAAGTAACCTTGCAACTATCTCTGACTTTGCAGGTTACCATGACATGTAGACTGCAAATGCATAGACAATGCTAAATGAACACAGCTGGCCAGTATGGGGATTGAACCCATGACCTTGGCGTTATTAGCACCACGCTCTGACCATCTGAGCTAACCGGCCTGCTTTTAAGTGTTTAAAAAGTACAGATGTCCGGTAACAAGCAAGGCCATGTCGTGCAAAATTGGCCAAGTTCTGGATGGGCTACCTGGCTTTGTATGGTTTGTAGGAAAGACATTGAATGCAGAGCTATAAAGATTGAGATTTATGTTGTGTTAATGGCCTATTTGTGCAAACAAAAGGTGTATATAGATGATCTTGGGTGTGGGGTTTGGTGATTTTATTACCCCTAATGTGTCTGCCGGTGCTTAGCATTATTAGCACCACACTCAAACCATCTGAGCTAACCGGCCGGCTTTTAAGTGTTTAAAAAGAAAAATTTACAGAAAAGAACCAATTTACAGAAAAGAACCAGGCAAAATCAAGCAGAATTGGGCCAGTTCTGGATGGTCTACCTGAATGTGTATGGTTTGTAGTGATTGCATATGTTTTTGGCCCTGCAATAAAAACATGTGAAGCATAGCTAGAGAGTCCAAACCAAGATGCAACATGTTTTGATTGCGTTTTTGGAGCTAGACAGGAGTCCCTAACCATGAAGGGACTTGAACCCTCAATCTTCTGATCCGAAGTAATACGCCTTGTCCATTACGAAAGTGAAATTTCCAAATCTGAATTTCTACGGTTTAGCTGAAAATTAGAAACAAGATATAATTTTTAAAAAAGTAGACTAACTAGGTGGCCAGTTAGCTTATTTTGAAGGAAATAGATTGAATGCTAGGCACATCAGTAACCTGTGTCTCATATTTGCACTTGCTGAGCAAGTAACCTTGCAACTATCTCTGACTTTGCAGGTTACCATGACATGTAGACTGCAAATGCATAGACAATGCTAAATGAACACAGCTGGCCAGTATGGGGATTGAACCCATGACCTTGGCGTTATTAGCACCACGCTCTGACCATCTGAGCTAACCGGCCTGCTTTTTAAGTGTTTAAAAAGTACAGATGTCCAGTAACAAGCAAGGCCAAGTCGCAAAATTGGCCAAGTTCTGGATGGGCTACCTGGCTTTGTATGGTTTGTAGGAAAGACACTGAAAGCAGAGCTATAGAGATTGAGATTTATGTTGCGTTAATGGCCTATTTGTGCAAACAAAAGGTGTATATAGATGATCTTGTGTGTGGGGTTTGGTGATTTTATTACCCCTAATGTGTCTGCCGGTGCTTAGCATTATTAGCACCACACTCAAACCATCTGAGCCAACCGGCCGGCTTTTAAGTGTTTAAAAAGAAAAATTTACAGAAAAGAACCAATTTACAGAAAGGAACCAGGCAAAATCAAGCAGAATTGGGCCAGTTCTGGATGGTCTACCTGAATGTGTATGGTTTGTAGTGATTGCATATGTTTTTGGCCCTGCAATAAAAACATGGAAGCATAGCTAGAGAGTCCAAACCAAGATGCAACATGTTTTGATTGCGTTTTGGAGCTAGACAGGAGTCCCTAACCATGAAGGGACTTGAACCCTCAATCTTCTGATCCGAAGTCAGACGCCTTGTCCATTAGGCCACATGGTTCTACAAAAACAATATTTCCAAATCTGAATTTCTACGGTTTAGCTGAAAATTAGAAACAAGGTAACATTTGTAAAAAAATGTAGACTAACTAGGTGGCCAGTTAGCTTATTTTGAAGGAAATAGATTGAATGCTAGGCACATCAGTTACCTGTGTCTCATATTTGCACTTGCTGAGCAAGCAACCTTGCAACTATCTCTGACTTTGCAGGTTACCATGACATGTAGACTGCAAATGCATAAACAATGCTAAATGAACACAGCTGGCCAGTATGGGGATTGAACCCATGACCTTGGCGTTATTAGCACCACGCTCTGACCATCTGAGCTAACCGGCCTGCTTTTAAGTGTTTAAAAAGTACAGATGTCCGGTAACAAGCAAGGCCATGTCGTGCAAAATTGGCCAAGTTCTGGATGGGCTACCTGGCTTTGTATGGTTTGTAGGAAAGACATTGAATGCAGAGATATAGAGATTGAGATTTATGTTGCGTTAATGGCCTATTTGTGCAAACAAAGGTGTATATAGATGATCTTGGGTGTAGGGTTTGGTGATTTTATTACCCCTAATGTGTCTGCGGTGCTTAGCATTATTAGCACCACACTCAAACCATCTGAGCTAACGGCCTGCTTTTTAAGGGTTTAAAAAAGAAAAATTTACAGAAAAGAACCAGGCAAAATCAAGCAGAATTGGGCCAGTTCTGGATGGTCTACCTGAATGTGTATGGTTTGTAGTGATTGCATATGTTTTTGGCCCTGCAATAAAAACATTGAAGCATAGCTAGAGAGTCCAAACCAAGATGCAACATGTTTTGATTGCGTTTGGAGCTAGACAGGAGTCCCTAACCATGAAGGGACTTGAACCCTCAATCTTCTGATCCGAAGTAATACGCCTTGTCCATTAGGGCACATGGTTCTACGAAAGTGAAATTTCCAAATCTGAATTTCTACGGTTTAGCTGAAAATTAGAAACAAGATAACATATGTAAAAAAGTAGACTAACTAGGTGGCCAGTTAGCTTATTTTGAAGGAAATAGATTGAATGCTAGGCACATCAGTAACCTGTGTCTCATATTTGCACTTGCTGAGCAAGTAACCTTGCAACTATCTCTGACTTTGCAGGTTACCATGACATGTAGACTGCAAATGCATAGACAATGCTAAATGAACACAGCTGGCCAGTATGGGGATTGAACCCATGACCTTGGCGTTATTAGCACCACGCTCTGACCATCTGAGCTAACCGGCCTGCTTTTAAGTGTTTAAAAGTACAGATGTCCGGTAACAAGCAAGGCCATGTCGTGCAAAATTGGCCAAGTTCTGGATGGGCTACCTGGCTTTGTATGGTTTGTAGGAAAGACATTGAATGCAGAGCTATAGAGATTGAGATTTATGTTGTGTTAATGGCCTATTTGTGCAAACAAAAGGTGTATATAGATGATCTTGGGTGTAGGGTTTGGTGATTTTATTACCCCTAATGTGTCTGCCGGTGCTTAGCATTATTAGCACCACACTCAAACCATCTGAGCTAACCGGCCGGCTTTTTAAGTGTTTAAAAAAGAAAAATTTACAGAAAAGAACCAATTTACAGAAAAGAACCAGGCAAAATCAAGCAGAATTGGGCCAGTTCTGGATGGTCTACCTGAATGTGTATGGTTTGTAGTGATTGCATATGTTTTTGGCCCTGCAATAAAAACATGGGAAGCATAGCTAGAGAGTCCAAACCAAGATGCAACGTGTTTTGATTGCGTTTTGGAGCTAGACAGGAGTCCCTAACCATGAAGGGACTTGAACCCTCAATCTTCTGATCCAAGTCAGACGCCTTGTCCATTAGGCCATGGTTCTACAACAATGGCATTTCCAAATCTGAATTTCTACGGTTTAGCTGAAAATTAGAAACAAGGTAACATTTGTAAAAAATGTAGACTAACTAGGTGGCCAGTTAGCTTATTTTGAAGGAAATAGATTGAATGCTAGGCACATCAGTTACCTGTGTCTCATATTTGCACTTGCTGAGCAAGTAACCTTGCAACTATCTCTGACTTTGCAGGTTACCATGACATGTGGACTGCAAATGCATAGACAATGCTAAATGAACACAGCTGGCCAGTATGAGGATTGAACCCATGACCTTGGCATTATTAGCACCACGCTCTGACCATCTGAGCTAACCGGCCTGCTTTTAAGTGTTTAAAAGTACAGATGTCCAGTAACAAGCAAGGCCCAGTATTGGCCAAGTTCTGGATGGGCTACCTGGCTTTGTATGGTTTGTAGGAAAGACACTGAAAGCAGAGCTATAGAGATTGAGATTTATGTTGCGTTAATGGCCTATTTGTGCAAACAAAAGGTGTATATAGATGATCTTGTGTGTGGGGTTTGGTGATTTTATTACCCCTAATGTGTCTGCTTGCTTAGCATTATTAGCACCTCAAACCATCTGAGCTAACCGGCCGGCTTTTAAGTGTTTAAAGAAAAATTTACAGAAAGAACCAATTTACAGAAAGGAACCAGGCAAAATCAAGCAGAATTGGGCCAGTTCTGGATGGTCTACCTGAATGTGTATGGTTTGTAGTGATTGCATATGTTTTTGGCCCTGCAATAAAAACATGGAAGCATAGCTAGAGAGTCCAAACCAAGATGCAACATGTTTTGATTGTGTTTTGGAGCTAGACAGGAGTCCCTAACCATGAAGGGACTTGAACCCTCAATCTTCTGATCCAAGTCAGACGCCTTGTCCATTAGGCCACATGGTTCTACAAAACAATATTTCCAAATCTGAATTTCTACGGTTTAGCTGAAAATTAGAAACAAGGTAACATTTGTAAAAAATGTAGACTAACTAGGTGGCCAGTTAGCTTATTTTGAAGGAAATAGATTGAATGCTAGGCACATCAGTTACCTGTGTCTCATATTTGCACTTGCTGAGCAAGCAACCTTGCAACTATCTCTGACTTTGCAGGTTACCATGACATGTACTGCAAATGCATAGACAATGCTAAATGAACAGAGCTGGCCAGTATGGGGATTGAACCCATGACCTTGGCGTTATTAGCACCACGCTCTGACCATCTGAGCTAACCGGCCTGCTTTTTAAGTGTTTAAAAAGTACAGATGTCCGGTAACAAGCAAGGCCATGTCGTGCAAAATTGGCCAAGTTCTGGATGGGCTACCTGGCTTTGTATGGTTTGTAGGAAAGACATTGAATGCAGAGATATAGACATTGAGATTTATGTTGCGTTAATGGCCTATTTGTGCAAACAAAGGTGTATATAGATGATCTTGGGTGTAGGGTTTGGTGATTTTATTACCCCTAATGTGTCTGCCGGTGCTTAGCATTATTAGCACCACACTCAAACCATCTGAGCTAACCGGCCTGCTTTTTAAGGGTTTAAAAAAGAAAAATTTACAGAAAAGAACCAGGCAAAATCAAGCAGAATTGGGCCAGTTCTAGATGGTCTACCTGAATGTGTATGGTTTGTAGTGATTGCATATGTTTTTGGCCCTGCAATAAAAACATTGGAAGCATAGCTAGAGAGTCCAAACCAAGATGCAACATGTTTTGATTGCGTTTTTGGAGCTAGACAGGAGTCCCTAACCATGAAGGGACTTGAACCCTCAATCTTCTGATCCGTAATACGCCTTGTCCATTAGGGCACATGGTTCTACGAAAGTGAAATTTCCAAATCTGAATTTCTACGGTTTAGCTGAAAATTAGAAACAAGGTAACATATGTAAGAAAAGTAGACTAACTAGGTGGCCAGTTAGCTTATTTTGAAGGAAATAGATTGAATGCTAGGCACATCAGTAACCTGTGTCTCATATTTGCACTTGCTGAGCAAGTAACCTTGCAACTATCTCTGACTTTGCAGGTTACCATGACATGTAGACTGCAAATGCATAGACAATGCTAAATGAACACAAGTGGCCAGTATGGGGATTGAACCCATGACCTTGGCGTTATTAGCACCACGCTCTGACCATCTGAGCTAACCGGCCTGCTTTTTAAGTGTTTAAAAAGTACAGATGTCCGGTAACAAGCAAGGCCATGTCGTGCAAAATTGGCCAAGTTCTGGATGGGCTACCTGGCTTTGTATGGTTTGTAGGAAAGACATTGAATGCAGAGCTATAGAGATTGAGATCTATGTTGTGTTAATGGCCTATTTGTGCAAACAAAAGGTGTATATAGATGATCTTGGGTGTGGGGTTTGGTGATTTTATTACCCCTAATGTGTCTGCCGGTGCTTAGCATTATTAGCACCACACTCAAACCATCTGAGCTAACCGGCCGGCTTTTTAAGTGTTTAAAAAAGAAAAATTTACAGAAAAGAACCAATTTACAGAAAAGAACCAGGCAAAATCAAGCAGAATTGGGCCAGTTCTGGATGGTCTACCTGAATGTGTATGGTTTGTAGTGATTGCATATGTTTTTGGCCCTGCAATAAAAACATGGGAAGCATAGCTAGAGAGTCCAAACCAAGATGCAACGTGTTTTGATTGCGTTTCTGGAGCTAGACAGGAGTCCCTAACCATGAAGGGACTTGAACCCTCAATCTTCTGATCCGAAGTCAGACGCCTTGTCCATTAGGCCACATGGTTCTACAACAATGGCATTTCCAAATCTGAATTTCTACGGTTTAGCTGAAAATTAGAAACAAGGTAACATTTGTAAAAAATGTAGACTAACTAGGTGGCCAGTTAGCTTATTTTGAAGGAAATAGATTGAATGCTAGGCACATCAGTTACCTGTGTCTCATATTTGCACTTGCTGAGCAAGCAACCTTGCAACTATCTCTAACTTTGCAGGTTAACATGACATGTAGACTGCAAATGCATAGACAAAGGTAAATGAACACAGCTGGCCAGTATGGGGATTGAACCCATGACCTTGGCGTTATTAGCACCACGCTCTGACCATCTGAGCTAACCGGCCTGCTTTTTAAGTGTTTAAAAAGTACAGATGTCCAGTAACAAGCAAGGCCAAGTCGCGCAAAATTGGCCAAGTTCTGGATGGGCTACCTGGCTTTGTATGGTTTGTAGGAAAGACATTGAATGCAGAGATATAGAGATTGAGATTTATGTTGCGTTAATGGCCTATTTGTGCAAACAAAAGGTGTATATAAATGATCTTGTGTGTAGGGTTTGGTGATTTTATTACCCCTAATGTGTCTGCCGGTGCTTAGCATTATTAGCACCACACTCAAACCATCTGAGCTAACCGGCCTGCTTTTTAAGGGTTTAAAAAAGAAAAATTTACAGAAAAGAACCAGGCAAAATCAAGCAGAATTGGGCCAGCTCTGGATGGTCTACCTGAATGTGTATGGTTTGTAGTGATTGCATATGTTTTTGGCCCTGCAATAAAAACATGGGAAGCATAGCTAGAGAGTCCAAACCAAGATGCAACATGTTTTGATTGCGTTTTGGAGCTAGACAGGAGTCCCTAACCATGAAGGGACTTGAACCCTCAATCTTCTGATCCGAAGTCAGACGCCTTGTCCATTAGGCCACATGGTTCTACAAAATGATATTTCCAAATCTGAATTTCTACGGTTTAGCTGAAAATTAGAAACAAGGTAACATTTGTAAAAACGTAGACTAACTAGGTGGCCAGTTAGCTTATTTTGAAGGAAATAGATTGAATGCTAGGCACATCAGTTACCTGTGTCTCATATTTGCACTTGCTGAGCAAGCAACCTTGCAACTATCTCTGACTTTGCAGGTTACCATGACATGTAGACTGCAAATGCATAGACAATGCTAAATGAACAGAGCTGGCCAGTATGGGGATTGAACCCATGACCTTGGCGTTATTAGCACCACGCTCTGACCATCTGAGCTAACCGGCCTGCTTTTTAAGTGTTTAAAAAGTACAGATGTCCGGTAACAAGCAAGGCCATGTCGTGCAAAATTGGCCAAGTTCTGGATGGGCTACCTGGCTTTGTATGGTTTGTAGGAAAGACATTGAATGCAGAGATATAGAGATTGAGATTTATGTTGCGTTAATGGCCTATTTGTGCAAACAAAAGGTGTATATAGATGATCTTGGGTGTAGGGTTTGGTGATTTTATTACCCCTAATGTGTCTGCCGGTGCTTAGCATTATTAGCACCACACTCAAACCATCTGAGCTAACCGGCCGGCTTTTTACGTGTTTAAAAAAGAAAAATTTACAGAAAAGAACCAATTTACAGAAAAGAACCAGGCGAAATCAAGTAGAATTGGGCCAGTTCTGGATGGTCTACCTGAATGTGTATGGTTTGTAGTGATTGCATATGTTTTTGGCCCTGCAATAAAAACATGTGAAGCATAGCTAGAGAGTCCAAACCAAGATGCAACATGTTTTGATTGCGTTTTTGGAGCTAGACAGGAGTCCCTAACCATGAAGGGACTTGAACCCTCAATCTTCTGATCCGAAGTAATACGCCTTGTCCATTAGGGCATATTGCGGCTATAAGCAGTCCAAATGAGTGCTGCCGCGAGGGGCTATACACTGAGAGAAGCACACGTGTGACGCGCTCGTGATAGTATTGCAATGATTTTATTTTTCTTCTTCTTCCATATGTACAATACACTTAGCACTGCTGTTACCTAATGTAATTGTTAACTGGTGAGTAGAAATAATTGCGTTATACTGCGTGCTGCGTTGTGCGCGGTGCGGTCAACAAAAGTGTTCGCTCCCAGCTTCACCCCCTCTCCGTCCAAGCCCAAAGAACCCAGGTGCACAGGTGAAGCAAACAAATATATCACTTCCGCTCAAACCGTCATGAAAACGCCCACCACCTACAACATTAGCGCATAACACAATAATCAATAAATTAGACCATAAACAACATAACGTGGCTCCTACATTCCGGCCCCTAATTAGTTTACCACAATAATTACATAAATATACATTATGTAGGAGGCCGACAATTTCTATTAAGGATAAGTAGTCCATTGAAAAATGTCCTTTTCTTCTTGAGCTCAAAAAAAAGAAAAAGAAAAAACGTGTAGAAAGAGTCCATAGAGTCTTTAAAAAGGGTGATCAGTACAATCACTTAGTCAGTCATGTAGAGCCAAAAACTTATGAGACAATGTCCAAGTCAAAGTCAAAGTCTATGAAGCTCAAAGGTCAGCTTGACGTCCTCATGGATCCTCTGCTTCCTGTAGAAGGCAAATCTTTGTAATAGGCCTGTCCAAATAGCTGGTCTTTGTCTTGATTTGCACCTGACGAACAAGTCCTCTTCTATCAGGGATAGTTTGTACAATCCTTCCTGTAAGCCATGAGTTGCGAGGTGCTGATTCGTCCACTATAAGTACAATATCTCCAGGAAGAAAGTTGCGCTTGATCCTTGACCACTTCTGACGCTCCTGAAGAAGAGGCAAGTATTCCTTAATCCAACGTTTCCAAAACAAGTCAGTTATGTACTGAACTTGTTTCCATCTACGACGAGCATAAATGTCCTCCTTTTGGAACAGTCCCAATGGCAAAGATGGCTTGATTTTTAGCAGCAAAAGATGGTTAGGGGTTAGTGGTTCCAAATCATTGGGATCAGTGGATGCCTTGGTAATGGGACGACTATTTATGATAGCTTCTGCTTCACAAAGAACTGTGTGAAGGTTTTCCTCATCAAGGTTCTGCACCTTCAGGGTGGAATTCAGGACCTTCCTCACCGATCTTATCAACCTCTCCCAAACTCCTCCATGATGTGATCCTGTGGGGGGATTGAAAACCCACTTAATTCCTTTCTGAAGGAGGGTGTTGTTGATTTGAGAATGATTCCAACCCTCCATTGCCTTCCGTAACTCATGCTCAGCTCCAACAAAGTTTGTTCCATTGTCTGAGCGCAATTCCAATATTTGTCCACGTCTTGCTATAAAACGTCGAAGAGCATTAACAAAGGAGTCGGTGTCCAACGACGATGCTACTTCGATGTGTATGGCTCTTATGGAAAGGCACGTGAAGAGAACTCCATACCTTTTCACTATACTCCTTCCCCGCTTGACTTCAAAAGGTCCGAAGCAATCCACTCCAACACGAGTGAATGGAGGTTCATCTGGAGAAACTCGGTCCTGAGGTAAATCCGCCATCTGCTGTTGCCCTGGAACAGCATGCAATCGTCGACAGACAAAACATTTTGACAGGATTTTCCTTATAGCCACACTAGCCCCTGGGATCCAATATCTTTGCTGCAGGTTAGCTAGCATGTGGTTGCGGCCACCATGTCCCACCTCCCGATGTATATGCTGAAGAATGAGGTCAGAAATGTGTAAATCCTTTGCCAATATGGCAGGATGCTTAGATTCTTCGGGCATAGCTGCTCTGCTAAGCCGTCCTCCAACTCTCAAGATACCATCTTCAAGTACTGGGTTAAGCTTGTAAATGTGGCTTGTCCGTTTCACATTTTCTCCCTTTTGCAAGCGGTTGTATTCTTCTGGAAAACTACGTTTCTGACAAAACCTTATAATCTCCATCTCAGCCTTTCTAAATTCCTCAATTGAAAGAGGATCACATACAGTCTGAGCCTTGATACGCTGCATCTCCTTTACTATTGTCCTCTCCTGTTGGTCCTTATTCAAGCCACCTTGAGTAAGAGTCGCTCTCAACTCCTTCCTCTTCTGACTGAAGCACAGAAGCAGGCTCCTAAGCTTAAGGATCCAACCAACACTCCTCTTCAGACGGATCAATGAGGAAAAATGATTGATAAAGCAGGTGACTGCATCCATCTTCTCTTCAGCCTGTACGGCGTTCACCATCAAGCTCATCTTGACTTCAGGGTCGTCCGGTAAGATTCTCCCAGAGCCATCAGGATTTTCCGCCACCTCTCTTCCGGTCCAACAAGAAACTGAGGTCCAGACACCCAAATGTTATCTTTCAGAAGCATTGCCACCTTTACTCCCCTCGAAGCCAGGTCAGCAGGATTGCTTGTGGTGTTAACGTACCTCCACTGAGATGGATTTGATATACTGATTATCTTTGAAACCCGATTGGCTACAAAGGTCCGAAACCTTGAGGTCTCATTGCTGATGTACTTTAGTACGGAAGTACTATCTGTCCAAAAAATGGAATCCTGAAGTTTCATCTGCAACTCCTTCCTCCACAACTCATCCATTCGACTTGCAACCATGGCAGCTGTCAACTCCATACGAGGGATGGTAATTGGTTTCAATGGGGCCACTCTGGCCTTACCCATTATGAAAGCACAGTGAACTTGTCTGTGAATGTTGTGTAGTAGCAGGTAGGTAACTGTTCCATAGCCACTCTCACAGGCATCTGCAAAGTGGTGTAACTGAGCAGAGGTTATTTCCCCAAAGTCCACAGGTTTCAGACATCTGTCAACCTTAAAACTTTCAAGCTGACAGAGATCCTTCAGCCAACTTTTCCACTCTTGTACAGCCGAGTCAGGTACAACATCATCCCAACCAAGGTTCTTTCTGCACAAATCTTGAAGGATCTTTTTGGCTGACAAGACAACAGGTGCCAAGATTCCTAAGGGGTCATATATTGAACTGACAGTGGAGAGAATCCCTCTTCTGGTTAAGGGTTGCTCTTTGATACTGACTTTGAACTTAAAGGTATCGGACTGAACACACCACTGTATGCCCAATGCTCTTTCTACAGGAAGCGTATCATTATCCAAATCCAAATCCTTAACCTCTTTCGCTCTCTCTGCAGTAGGTATAGCCGCCAGCACGGCACGTCTGTTGCTAATCCACTTCATGAGTCGAAAGCCCCTCTAGCACAAAGGGCACGAAGGTCTTGGTAAAGTGTCAACGCCTCTTCCTCAGATGCTACTGATGTAAGGCAATCATCCACATAGAAGTTGTGCAGAACTGTTTCGATTACCTTGGGGCTGAACCTTTTTCGATTATCTTCTGCACATTTCCTGAGGGCAAAACTTGCACAACTTGGCGAAGATGTAGCTCCAAATAAATGCGCAACCATTTTATGCTCCACCAGGTTCTGATTATGGTCTCCTTTCGTCCACCAAAGAAACCTTAACAGATCTGAATCCTCAGCTGGTACTCTGACCTGATGAAACATTGCCTCGATGTCCGCCATGAGTACAACAGGATCCTTTCGAAATCTTGTCATAACTCCAACTAGTTTGCTAGTAAGATCAGGTCCCTGCAGGAGCTGTGCATTCAATGAGGTTCCTTGGAAAGTAGCTCCACAATCAAAAACAACCCTGATCCTTTTCTTCTTCGGGTGGTATACACCATGGTGTGGTATGTACCATACCCTACCGTCACTCCGTTCCAGATCCTCAGATGGTACCATCTCTGCATAGCCCTTGGAGATGACATCATTCATGTAAGCAGTATAATCAGCGTGAAATGAAGGATCTTTGCCGAACCTCCTCTTGAGGCTCAGAGCACGCTGTTCAGCAACTCTCCTGTTATTTGGCATATTTACATCATTTTTTCTCAATGGTAATCCAATGCTGTAATGGCCATCCTTCCACTTGACAGTTTTTGTAACGTATTCCAGGAACTGACCGTCCTCTCTTGATAAACCCATCTGCTCATCCTGACTGCATTCAGGAAAATCATTCTTTAGCTGCTGCTTCCACAAATCATCCAAACTTGCAACAGAGATTCTATTGACAGTGACATCTGGCTGTCCACGAGAAGTTTCTCTACTCCCGTCACCTTGAAGAGGTCCATTTACAGTCCAGCCCAACATAGTCTTGACTGCGTATGGACTCCCATCCATGCTTCGGACAACTTGCCACGGCTCCAGTGCCTTTGGGACGTTGGTTCCAATCAGCAGGTCAATCTCTGAATCAATCTCTCTTATCTGTACATATTTCAGATGTGGCCACCGTTGAAGATCTTTCTGTCGAGGAATGTTGCCTCGATGAACTGGCATGGTTTTCTGGCTGTAGATATCCGGCAGTTCACAAAAACAATCACTGTCCAATTCAGCCACCTCCAAATCTGAAACAATATGGCTCCCAACAACCTTTTCCTGACCCATAGTCCGTAGAAGAATACCTGTTCTTCTTCCTTGGAGATTCAGCTTATTCATCAGCCGCTCCGTGCAGAATGATGCTGAGCTCCCAGGATCCAGGAAGGCGTAGGTGATCAAAGTCTTATATCCCTTCTTAGACTTTACTTGAACTGGAACTATGGGGAGTGTACAGTTTTGCTCACCGGCCCCCGTTAGACCACTGGATTGAACAGAGATCAGAGCACTGCTCATCGCTGTCTCCGATTCTCCTTTGGCTTGCACAAAATTTGTTTCCTTCTCCTTTGGGTAAATATGGAGTACACTAGGGTGCCTCTGACTGCATACCTTGCATGAGAGACGCCTCCTGCAGTCTCTACTCATGTGCCCAATGCACAAGCAGCCAAAACACACCCCATGTTCCTTTAAGAAAGCAATTTTCTCATTGTGCACCCTCCTCTCCAATTGGATGCAGACATCCAAAGTGTGCGTACCTCCACAAAACATACAAGCTTTTACACCAGATGAGCTCCTCTCTTTCCATTTTGGTCCAGGTTCAACTTTCCTTTCCACTGTTGCAATGGTGGTAGCAAAGCTACTTCTCTTGTCTTTAGAGCAAGGCTCAAACTTAGATTTCCTCACATCCTTAATTGATGTCCTCAATGGAATATCCTGTATATCTCCAAATAACGGATCACCTGCTATTTTCACTTGTCTTTCAATGAAGTCCACAATGTCAGTAAATGTGGCTCTCCTGCCACGCCTTTCTTGCAACTCCCATGCCACAGTTCTCCATCTGTCCCTATGTTTATAGGGCAACTTCTTCACAATGGTCAACATGTTGGCAGGCATGTTCAATTCTCCCATGTACTCAACTTCTTCCATGGTATTACAACATCCTCTCAGAAACAGACTGTAGGCTTGTAGAGATTTCACATCCTCTGATTTAATAGGTGTCCATGAAAGAGCTTTTTCCATATAAGCAGAAGCAATTTTCTGCGCATTACCAAAATGCTCTTGTAGCAAGGCCTTAGCCTTGGCGTACCCTCGATCATGTGACATATGTTGGCAGCTTCTGACAAGCTCCTTGGCTGCCCCCTGGTGTATTGTTCAAGGAAATATAAACAGTCTTTAGGATTGTCTGTTTTCTCTTCGATGCTATGTTCAAAAGCCCTTATGAAGGTGTGATATTGCAAAGGATTACCATCAAAATCTTGAATATCTCGTTTTGGCAGAAATGAAAGAGACTGGTGCTGAACCAATAATGCAGTTATTTCATTTTGTTTTTCCAAAACCGTAATTATTTGACTGTGATTATTGCTGCTTGGCACCAGCGCTACAGGCTGATTACTGTGGTGCTGAAACGGTAGTTGTGATTTAAGGGTTTGTATTGCACCTTCATGCCGCCTGAGCTCTGGGCATCCTGATGATGTAATTTGGGTTTGGGTTGACTGGATGATATCTTCCACTTGACAGTTAGCACCCAAACAACTAGGTTTTGTCCGTATTGGGATATTTGTATCAGGCAAAAATGGTTTTGCTTTAACATTGAGTAGTTTGTCTTTCATTTGTCCCCTTTCAAAATAAGAATTCATGCCATTGGACTTCACAGATGGATGACTTGAAACACGAGAACCTCCTGAGTTTCTAAGCACATTCACTTTAGCCATTGTTGCAGCTATTTCCACTTCCAATGCAAGCTGTTCCCTTTTTTTCCTTAGTTGCTCCTCCATTCCTTCTAACTCATGTTTATCCTTCAATAGTTTTTGTCGTGCAATGAGAGCAGCCATGTTGGCCTCAGCTTTGATACGTGCCGACAATGTTGTTGAGACACTTGACCTCAATCCAGCTGAGCTCCTCCCATTAGACCTTCCACTTCCGGTGTTTGAAACACTGTCACTTGGTTTAATTTCATCTTGTATGACAGAAAATTGTCCCAATTGTAAAACATGAGAATTCTTATCTTGATGTACATCCAGCTCCTGTGGTTCCTTTTGAGATACAGACAGCGAAACATCATTTGTGGACGTATCAGCGATTATATTGCTTCTTTGTCTCCCAGTTTCAGAAAGCCATCCCTTTACGTCCTCTTGCAGTCCATTATGGCGTTTAAGTACACTTGAAAACCATTCATTTTGTTTTTCATGTTCCTCTTTCGGAAGTACAAGAATCACAGACTCATGCAACTGAGTAGCTTCATCCACCATTTGGTTCATAGTCTCCAGATGAAATCGCACCTGTGAGGCATTGTCATCATTTTGCATTAGATCCTTTATTGTCTGTATTAGACCTTTGATTCTGTGAACTTTTCCTTTGCGTTCTTTCTGAAGTTTCTCAATTTTATTCTCCAAAGCTTTAGCGCTGAGGGTGATTTCTCTTTTTTGTCCCTCCATCCTTATTTGAAACTGACATTTGAAATGGCGTACGATCCACTTGTTGCCTTTTCCCAAGGTATCACAAATCACAATAATTCACACCATTCAATCAAGCAATCCACTGCTGCCTCATCAACCACATCAAGACAATAAACCATACAAGCAAACAACAATGCGTCCCCAATGGACATGCGGCAGTAACCTATTTACACTGTGTACACAGTAGGCCTACTAATTGACACAAAGTTACTACATACCGCATCCGTGGCTGTGCTGCTTGCGGCCCGGTCTATTGCTTTCGGAGCGCAATTGAACGCACCGCCATCCAATACAGCGGAGCTCCGTGCTTTCAATATTTCCTCCGACATCAAATGCATTCCATTGTGATCCGAGGAATCCGCGGAGAATATTCCATTTCCGTAGATCCACTCTGATGCTATCACAATTTTGTTGACTAATATTGCGGCTATAAGCAGTCCAAATGAGTGCTGCCGCGAGGGGCTAAACACTGAGAGAAGCACACGTGTGACGCGCTCGTGATAGTATTGCAATGATTTTATTTTTCTTCTTCTTCCATATGTACAATACACTTAGCACTGCTGTTACCTAATGTAATTGTTAACTGGTGAGTAGAAATAATTGCGTTATACTGCGTGCTGCGTTGTGCGCGGTGCGGTCAACAAAGTGTTCGCTCCCAGCTTCACCCTCTCCGTCCAAGCCCAAAGAACCCAGGTGCACAGGTGAAGCAAACAAATATATCACTTCCGCTCAAACCGTCATGAAAACGCCCACCACCTACAACATTAGCGCATAACACAATAATCAATAAATTAGACCATAAACAACATAACGTGGCTCCTACAGGGCACATGGTTCTACGAAAGTGAAATTTCCAAATCTGAATTTCTACGGTTTAGCTGAAAATTAGAAACAAGATATAATTTTTAAAAAAGTAGACTAACTAGGTGGCCAGTTAGCTTATTTTGAAGGAAATAGATTGAATGCTAGGCACATCAGTAACCTGTGTCTCATATTTGCACTTGCTGAGCAAGTAACCTTGCAACTATCTCTGACTTTGCAGGTTACCATGACATGTAGACTGCAAATGCATAGACAATGCTAAATGAACACAGCTGGCCAGTATGGGGATTGAACCCATGACCTTGGCGTTATTAGCACCACGCTCTGACCATCTGAGCTAACCGGCCTGCTTTTTAAGTGTTTAAAAAGTACAGATGTCCGGTAACAAAAAAGGCCATGTCGTGCAAAATTGGCCAAGTTCTGGATGGGCTACCTGGCTTTGTATGGTTTGTAGGAAAGACATTGAATGCAGAGCTATAGAGATTGAGATTTATGTTGCGTTAATGGCCTATTTGTGCAAACAAAAGTTGTATATAGATGATCTTGGGTGTAGGGTTTGGTGATTTTATTACCCCTAATGTGTCTGCCGGTGCTTAGCATTATTAGCACCACACTCAAACCATCTGAGCTAACCGGCCTGCTTTTTAAGGGTTTAAAAAAGAAAAATTTACAGAAAAGAACCAGGCAAAATCAAGCAGAATTGGGCCAGTTCTGGATGGTCTACCTGAATGTGTATGGTTTGTAGTGATTGCATATGTTTTTGGCCCTGCAATAAAAACATGGGAAGCATAGCTAGAGAGTCCAAACCAAGATGCAACATGTTTTGATTGCGTTTTTGGAGCTAGACAGGAGTCCCTAACCATGAAGGGACTTGAACCCTCAATCTTCTGATCCGAAATACGCCTTGTCCATTAGGGCACATGGTTCTACGAAAGTGAAATTTCCAAATCTGAATTTCTACGGTTTAGCTGAAAATTAGAAACAAGATATAATTTTTAAAAAAGTAGACTAACTAGGTGGCCAGTTAGCTTATTTTGAAGGAAATAGATTGAATGCTAGGCACATCAGTAACCTGTGTCTCATATTTGCACTTGCTGAGCAAGCAACCTTGCAACTATCTCTGACTTTGCAGGTTACCATGACATGTAGACTGCAAATGCATAGACAATGCTAAATGAACACAGCTGGCCAGTATGGGGATTGAACCCATGACCTTGGCGTTATTAGCACCACGCTCTGACCATCTGAGCTAACCGGCCTGCTTTTTAAGTGTTTAAAAGTACAGATGTCCGGTAACAAGCAAGGCCATGTCGTGCAAAATTGGCCAAGTTCTGGATGGGCTACCTGGCTTTGTATGGTTTGTAGGAAAGACATTGAATGCAGAGCTATAGAGATTGAGATTTATGTTGTGTTAATGGCCTATTTGTGCAAACAAAAGGTGTATATAGATGATCTTGGGTGTGGGGTTTGGTGATTTTATTACCCCTAATGTGTCTGCCGGTGCTTAGCATTATTAGCACCACACTCAAACCATCTGAGCTAACCGGCCGGCTTTTTAAGTGTTTAAAAAAGAAAAATTTACAGAAAAGAACCAATTTACAGAAAAGAACCAGGCAAAATCAAGCAGAATTGGGCCAGTTCTGGATGGTCTACCTGAATGTGTATGGTTTGTAGTGATTGCATATGTTTTTGGCCCTGCAATAAAAACATGGGAAGCATAGCTAGAGAGTCCAAACCAAGATGCAACATGTTTTGATTGCGTTTTGGAGCTAGACAGGAGTCCCTAACCATGAAGGGACTTGAACCCTCAATCTTCTGATCCGAAGTCAGACGCCTTGTCCATTAGGCCACATGGTTCTACAACAATGGCATTTCCAAATCTGAATTTCTACGGTTTAGCTGAAAATTAGAAACAAGGTAACATTTGTAAAAAATGTAGACTAACTAGGTGGCCAGTTAGCTTATTTTGAAGGAAATAGATTGAATGCTAGGCACATCAGTTACCTGTGTCTCATATTTGCACTTGCTGAGCAAGCAACCTTGCAACTATCTCTGACTTTGCAGGTTAACATGACATGTAGACTGCAAATGCATAGACAAAGCTAAATGAACACAGCTGGCCAGTATGGGGATTGAACCCATGACCTTGGCGTTATTAGCACCACGCTCTGACCATCTGAGCTAACCGGCCTGCTTTTTAAGTGTTTAAAAAGTACAGATGTCCAGTAACAAGCAAGGCCAAGTCGCGCAAAATTGGCCAAGTTCTGGATGGGCTACCTGGCTTTGTATGGTTTGTAGGAAAGACATTGAATGCAGAGCTATAGAGATTGAGATTTATGTTGCGTTAATGGCCTATTTGTGCAAACAAAAGGTGTATATAAATGATCTTGTGTGTAGGGTTTGGTGATTTTATTACCCCTAATGTGTCTGCCGGTGCTTAGCATTATTAGCACCACACTCAAACCATCTGAGCTAACCGGCCTGCTTTTAAGTGTTTAAAAAGAAAAATTTACAGAAAAGAACCAATTTACAGAAAAGAACCAGGCAAAATCAAGCAGAATTGGGCCAGTTCTGGATGGTCTACCTGAATGTGTATGGTTTGTAGTGATTGCATATGTTTTTGGCCCTGCAATAAAAACATTGGAAGCATAGCTAGAGAGTCCAAACCAAGATGCAACATGTTTTGATTGCGTTTTTGGAGCTAGACAGGAGTCCCTAACCATGAAGGGACTTGAACCCTCAATCTTCTGATCCGAAATACGCCTTGTCCATTAGGGCACATGGTTCTACGAAAGTGAAATTTCCAAATCTGAATTTCTACGGTTTAGCTGAAAATTAGAAACAAGGTAACATATGTAAAAAAGTAGACTAACTAGGTGGCCAGTTAGCTTATTTTGAAGGAAATAGATTGAATGCTAGGCACATCAGTAACCTGTGTCTCATATTTGCACTTGCTGAGCAAGCAACCTTGCAACTATCTCTGACTTTGCAGGTTACCATGACATGTAGACTGCAAATGCATAGACAATGCTAAATGAACACAGCTGGCCAGTATGGGGATTGAACCCATGACCTTGGCGTTATTAGCACCACGCTCTGACCATCTGAGCTAACCGGCCTGCTTTTAAGTGTTTAAAAGTACAGATGTCCGGTAACAAGCAAGGCCATGTCGTGCAAAATTGGCCAAGTTCTGGATGGGCTACCTGGCTTTGTATGGTTTGTAGGAAAGACATTGAATGCAGAGCTATAGAGATTGAGATTTATGTTGCGTTAATGGCCTATTTGTGCAAACAAAAGGTGTATATAGATGATCTTGGGTGTAGGGTTTGGTGATTTTATTACCCCTAATGTGTCTGCCGGTGCTTAGCATTATTAGCACCACACTCAAACCATCTGAGCTAACCGGCCGGCTTTTTAAGTGTTTAAAAAAGAAAAATTTACAGAAAAGAACCAATTTACAGAAAAGAACCAGGCAAAATCAAGCAGAATTGGGCCAGTTCTGGATGGTCTACCTGAATGTGTATGGTTTGTAGTGATTGCATATGTTTTTGGCCCTGCAATAAAAACATGGGAAGCATAGCTAGAGTCCAAACCAAGATGCAACATGTTTTGATTGCGTTTTGGAGCTAGACAGGAGTCCCTAACCATGAAGGGACTTGAACCCTCAATCTTCTGATCCGAAGTCAGACGCCTTGTCCATTAGGCCACATGGTTCTACAAAAATGATATTTCCAAATCTGAATTTCTACGGTTTAGCTGAAAATTAGAAACAAGGTAACATTTGTAAAAAAATGTAGACTAACTAGGTGGCCAGTTAGCTTATTTTGAAGGAAATAGATTGAATGCTAGGCACATCAGTTACCTGTGTCTCATATTTGCACTTGCTGAGCAAGCAACCTTGCAACTATCTCTGACTTTGCAGGTTACCATGACATGTAGACTGCAAATGCATAGACAATGCTAAATGAACACAGCTGGCCAGTATGGGGATTGAACCCATGACCTTGGCGTTATTAGCACCACGCTCTGACCATCTGAGCTAACCGGCCTGCTTTTTAAGTGTTTAAAAGTACAGATGTCAGTAACAAGCAAGGCCAAGTCGCGCAAAATTGGCCAAGTTCTGGATGGGCTACCTGGCTTTGTATGGTTTGTAGGAAAGACATTGAATGCAGAGCTATAGAGATTGAGATTTATGTTGCGTTAATGGCCTATTTGTGCAAACAAAAGGTGTATATAGATGATCTTGGGTGTAGGGTTTGGTGATTTTATTACCCCTAATGTGTCTGCCGGTGCTTAGCATTATTAGCACCACACTCAAACCATCTGAGCTAACCGGCCGGCTTTTAAGTGTTTAAAAAGAAAAATTTACAGAAAAGAACCAATTTACAGAAAAGAACCAGGCAAAATCAAGCAGAATTGGGCCAGTTCTGGATGGTCTACCTGAATGTGTATGGTTTGTAGTGATTGCATATGTTTTTGGCCCTGCAATAAAAACATGGGAAGCATAGCTAGAGAGTCCAAACCAAGATGCAACATGTTTTGATTGCGTTTTGGAGCTAGACAGGAGTCCCTAACCATGAAGGGACTTGAACCCTCAATCTTCTGATCCGAAGTCAGACGCCTTGTCCATTAGGCCACATGGTTCTACAACAAGAATATTTCCAAATCTGAATTTCTACGGTTTAGCTGAAAATTAGAAACAAGGTAACATTTGTAAAAAGTAGACTAACTAGGTGGCCAGTTAGCTTATTTTGAAGGAAATAGATTGAATGCTAGGCACATCAGTTACCTGTGTCTCATATTTGCACTTGCTGAGCAAGCAACCTTGCAACTATCTCTGACTTTGCAGGTTACCATGACATGTAGACTGCAAATGCATAGACAATGCTAAATGAACACAGCTGGCCAGTATGGGGATTGAACCCATGACCTTGGCGTTATTAGCACCACGCTCTGACCATCTGAGCTAACCGGCCTGCTTTTTAAGTGTTTAAAAGTACAGATGTCCGGTAACAAGCAAGGCCATGTCGTGCAAAATTGGCCAAGTTCTGGATGGGCTACCTGGCTTTGTATGGTTTGTAGGAAAGACATTGAATGCAGAGCTATAGAGATTGAGATTTATGTTGCGTTAATGGCCTATTTGTGCAAACAAAGGTGTATATAGATGATCTTGGGTGTAGGGTTTGGTGATTTTATTACCCCTAATGTGTCTGCCGGTGCTTAGCATTATTAGCACCACACTCAAACCATCTGAGCTAACCGGCCTGCTTTTTAAGGGTTTAAAAAGAAAAATTTACAGAAAAGAACCAGGCAAAATCAAGCAGAATTGGGCCAGTTCTGGATGGTCTACCTGAATGTGTATGGTTTGTAGTGATTGCATATGTTTTTGGCCCTGCAATAAAAACATGGGAAGCATAGCTAGAGAGTCCAAACCAAGATGCAACATGTTTTGATTGCGTTTTGGAGCTAGACAGGAGTCCCTAACCATGAAGGGACTTGAACCCTCAATCTTCTGATCCGAAGTACGCCTTGTCCATTAGGGCACATGGTTCTACAAAGTGAAATTTCCAAATCTGAATTTCTACGGTTTAGCTGAAAATTAGAAACAAGGTAACATTTGTAAAAAGTAGACTAACTAGGTGGCCAGTTAGCTTATTTTGAAGGAAATAGATTGAATGCTAGGCACATCAGTTACCTGTGTCTCATATTTGCACTTGCTGAGCAAGCAACCTTGCAACTATCTCTGACTTTGCAGGTTACCATGACATGTAGACTGCAAATGCATAGACAATGCTAAATGAACACAGCTGGCCAGTATGGGGATTGAACCCATGACCTTGGCGTTATTAGCACCACGCTCTGACCATCTGAGCTAACCGGCCTGCTTTTAAGTGTTTAAAAGTACAGATGTCCGGTAACAAGCAAGGCCATGTCGTGCAAAATTGGCCAAGTTCTGGATGGGCTACCTGGCTTTGTATGGTTTGTAGGAAAGACATTGAATGCAGAGCTATAGAGATTGAGATTTATGTTGCGTTAATGGCCTATTTGTGCAAACAAAAGGTGTATATAGATGATCTTGGGTGTAGGGTTTGGTGATTTTATTACCCCTAATGTGTCTGCCGGTGCTTAGCATTATTAGCACCACACTCAAACCATCTGAGCTAACCGGCCGGCTTTTTAAGTGTTTAAAAAAGAAAAATTTACAGAAAAGAACCAATTTACAGAAAAGAACCAGGCAAAATCAAGCAGAATTGGGCCAGTTCTGGATGGTCTACCTGAATGTGTATGGTTTGTAGTGATTGCATATGTTTTTGGCCCTGCAATAAAAACATGGGAAGCATAGCTAGAGAGTCCAAACCAAGATGCAACATGTTTTGATTGCGTTTTGGAGCTAGACAGGAGTCCCTAACCATGAAGGGACTTGAACCCTCAATCTTCTGATCCGAAGTCAGACGCCTTGTCCATTAGGCCACATGGTTCTACAAAATGAAATTTCCAAATCTGAATTTCTACGGTTTAGCTGAAAATTAGAAACAAGGTAACATTTGTAAAAATGTAGACTAACTAGGTGGCCAGTTAGCTTATTTTGAAGGAAATAGATTGAATGCTAGGCACATCAGTTACCTGTGTCTCATATTTGCACTTGCTGAGCAAGCAACCTTGCAACTATCTCTGACTTTGCAGGTTACCATGACATGTAGACTGCAAATGCATAGACAATGCTAAATGAACACAGCTGGCCAGTATGGGGATTGAACCCATGACCTTGGCGTTATTAGCACCACGCTCTGACCATCTGAGCTAACCGGCCTGCTTTTAAGTGTTTAAAAGTACAGATGTCCGGTAACAAGCAAGGCCATGTCGTGCAAAATTGGCCAAGTTCTGGATGGGCTACCTGGCTTTGTATGGTTTGTAGGAAAGACATTGAATGCAGAGCTATAGAGATTGAGATTTATGTTGCGTTAATGGCCTATTTGTGCAAACAAAAGGTGTATATAGATGATCTTGGGTGTAGGGTTTGGTGATTTTATTACCCCTAATGTGTCTGCCGGTGCTTAGCATTATTAGCACCACACTCAAACCATCTGAGCTAACCGGCCTGCTTTTTAAGGGTTTAAAAAAGAAAAATTTACAGAAAAGAACCAATTTACAGAAAAGAACCAGGCAAAATCAAGCAGAATTGGGCCAGTTCTGGATGGTCTACCTGAATGTGTATGGTTTGTAGTGATTGCATATGTTTTTGGCCCTGCAATAAAAACATGGGAAGCATAGCTAGAGAGTCCAAACCAAGATGCAACATGTTTTGATTGCGTTTTGGAGCTAGACAGGAGTCCCTAACCATGAAGGGACTTGAACCCTCAATCTTCTGATCCGAAGTCAGACGCCTTGTCCATTAGGCCACATGGTTCTACAAAATTGATATTTCCAAATCTGAATTTCTACGGTTTAGCTGAAAATTAGAAACAAGGTAACATTTGTAAAAAATGTAGACTAACTAGGTGGCCAGTTAGCTTATTTTGAAGGAAATAGATTGAATGCTAGGCACATCAGTTACCTGTGTCTCATATTTGCACTTGCTGAGCAAGCAACCTTGCAACTATCTCTGACTTTGCAGGTTACCATGACATGTAGACTGCAAATGCATAGACAATGCTAAATGAACACAGCTGGCCAGTATGGGGATTGAACCCATGACCTTGGCGTTATTAGCACCACGCTCTGACCATCTGAGCTAACCGGCCTGCTTTTTAAGTGTTTAAAAAGTACAGATGTCCGGTAACAAGCAAGGCCATGTCGTGCAAAATTGGCCAAGTTCTGGATGGGCTACCTGGCTTTGTATGGTTTGTAGGAAAGACATTGAATGCAGAGCTATAGAGATTGAGATTTATGTTGCGTTAATGGCCTATTTGTGCAAACAAAAGGTGTATATAGATGATCTTGGGTGTAGGGTTTGGTGATTTTATTACCCCTAATGTGTCTGCCGGTGCTTAGCATTATTAGCACCACACTCAAACCATCTGAGCTAACCGGCCGGCTTTTTAAGTGTTTAAAAAAGAAAAATTTACAGAAAAGAACCAATTTACAGAAAAGAACCAGGCAAAATCAAGCAGAATTGGGCCAGTTCTGGATGGTCTACCTGAATGTGTATGGTTTGTAGTGATTGCATATGTTTTTGGCCCTGCAATAAAAACATGGGAAGCATAGCTAGAGAGTCCAAACCAAGATGCAACATGTTTTGATTGCGTTTTGGAGCTAGACAGGAGTCCCTAACCATGAAGGGACTTGAACCCTCAATCTTCTGATCCGAAGTCAGACGCCTTGTCCATTAGGCCACATGGTTCTACAAAAATGATATTTCCAAATCTGAATTTCTACGGTTTAGCTGAAAATTAGAAACAAGGTAACATTTGTAAAAAAATGTAGACTAACTAGGTGGCCAGTTAGCTTATTTTGAAGGAAATAGATTGAATGCTAGGCACATCAGTTACCTGTGTCTCATATTTGCACTTGCTGAGCAAGCAACCTTGCAACTATCTCTGACTTTGCAGGTTACCATGACATGTAGACTGCAAATGCATAGACAATGCTAAATGAACACAGCTGGCCAGTATGGGGATTGAACCCATGACCTTGGCGTTATTAGCACCACGCTCTGACCATCTGAGCTAACCGGCCTGCTTTTTAAGTGTTTAAAAGTACAGATGTCCAGTAACAAGCAAGGCCAAGTCGCAAAATTGGCCAAGTTCTGGATGGGCTACCTGGCTTTGTATGGTTTGTAGGAAAGACATTGAATGCAGAGCTATAGAGATTGAGATTTATGTTGCGTTAATGGCCTATTTGTGCAAACAAAAGGTGTATATAGATGATCTTGGGTGTAGGGTTTGGTGATTTTATTACCCCTAATGTGTCTGCCGGTGCTTAGCATTATTAGCACCACACTCAAACCATCTGAGCTAACCGGCCTGCTTTTTAAGGGTTTAAAAAGAAAAATTTACAGAAAAGAACCAGGCAAAATCAAGCAGAATTGGGCCAGTTCTGGATGGTCTACCTGAATGTGTATGGTTTGTAGTGATTGCATATGTTTTTGGCCCTGCAATAAAAACATGGGAAGCATAGCTAGAGAGTCCAAACCAAGATGCAACATGTTTTGATTGCGTTTTGGAGCTAGACAGGAGTCCCTAACCATGAAGGGACTTGAACCCTCAATCTTCTGATCCGAAGTCAGACGCCTTGTCCATTAGGCCACATGGTTCTACAAAAGTGATATTTCCAAATCTGAATTTCTACGGTTTAGCTGAAAATTAGAAACAAGGTAACATTTGTAAAAATGTAGACTAACTAGGTGGCCAGTTAGCTTATTTTGAAGGAAATAGATTGAATGCTAGGCACATCAGTTACCTGTGTCTCATATTTGCACTTGCTGAGCAAGCAACCTTGCAACTATCTCTGACTTTGCAGGTTACCATGACATGTAGACTGCAAATGCATAGACAATGCTAAATGAACACAGCTGGCCAGTATGGGGATTGAACCCATGACCTTGGCGTTATTAGCACCACGCTCTGACCATCTGAGCTAACCGGCCTGCTTTTTAAGTGTTTAAAAGTACAGATGTCCAGTAACAAGCAAGGCCAAGTCGCGCAAAATTGGCCAAGTTCTGGATGGGCTACCTGGCTTTGTATGGTTTGTAGGAAAGACATTGAATGCAGAGCTATAGAGATTGAGATTTATGTTGCGTTAATGGCCTATTTGTGCAAACAAAGGTGTATATAGATGATCTTGGGTGTAGGGTTTGGTGATTTTATTACCCCTAATGTGTCTGCCGGTGCTTAGCATTATTAGCACCACACTCAAACCATCTGAGCTAACCGGCCGGCTTTTTAAGTGTTTAAAAAAGAAAAATTTACAGAAAAGAACCAATTTACAGAAAAGAACCAGGCAAAATCAAGCAGAATTGGGCCAGTTCTGGATGGTCTACCTGAATGTGTATGGTTTGTAGTGATTGCATATGTTTTTGGCCCTGCAATAAAAACATGGGAAGCATAGCTAGAGAGTCCAAACCAAGATGCAACATGTTTTGATTGCGTTTTGGAGCTAGACAGGAGTCCCTAACCATGAAGGGACTTGAACCCTCAATCTTCTGATCCGAAGTCAGACGCCTTGTCCATTAGGCCACATGGTTCTACAAAAACAATATTTCCAAATCTGAATTTCTACGGTTTAGCTGAAAATTAGAAACAAGGTAACATTTGTAAAAATGTAGACTAACTAGGTGGCCAGTTAGCTTATTTTGAAGGAAATAGATTGAATGCTAGGCACATCAGTTACCTGTGTCTCATATTTGCACTTGCTGAGCAAGCAACCTTGCAACTATCTCTGACTTTGCAGGTTACCATGACATGTAGACTGCAAATGCATAGACAATGCTAAATGAACACAGCTGGCCAGTATGGGGATTGAACCCATGACCTTGGCGTTATTAGCACCACGCTCTGACCATCTGAGCTAACCGGCCTGCTTTTAAGTGTTTAAAAGTACAGATGTCCGGTAACAAGCAAGGCCATGTCGTGCAAAATTGGCCAAGTTCTGGATGGGCTACCTGGCTTTGTATGGTTTGTAGGAAAGACATTGAATGCAGAGCTATAGAGATTGAGATTTATGTTGCGTTAATGGCCTATTTGTGCAAACAAAAGGTGTATATAGATGATCTTGGGTGTAGGGTTTGGTGATTTTATTACCCCTAATGTGTCTGCCGGTGCTTAGCATTATTAGCACCACACTCAAACCATCTGAGCTAACCGGCCTGCTTTTTAAGGGTTTAAAAAAGAAAAATTTACAGAAAAGAACCAGGCAAAATCAAGCAGAATTGGGCCAGTTCTGGATGGTCTACCTGAATGTGTATGGTTTGTAGTGATTGCATATGTTTTTGGCCCTGCAATAAAAACATGGGAAGCATAGCTAGAGAGTCCAAACCAAGATGCAACATGTTTTGATTGCGTTTTTGGAGCTAGACAGGAGTCCCTAACCATGAAGGGACTTGAACCCTCAATCTTCTGATCCGAAGTCAGACGCCTTGTCCATTAGGCCACATGGTTCTACAAAAATGATATTTCCAAATCTGAATTTCTACGGTTTAGCTGAAAATTAGAAACAAGGTAACATTTGTAAAAAACGTAGACTAACTAGGTGGCCAGTTAGCTTATTTTGAAGGAAATAGATTGAATGCTAGGCACATCAGTTACCTGTGTCTCATATTTGCACTTGCTGAGCAAGCAACCTTGCAACTATCTCTGACTTTGCAGGTTACCATGACATGTAGACTGCAAATGCATAGACAATGCTAAATGAACACAGCTGGCCAGTATGGGGATTGAACCCATGACCTTGGCGTTATTAGCACCACGCTCTGACCATCTGAGCTAACCGGCCTGCTTTTTAAGTGTTTAAAAGTACAGATGTCCAGTAACAAGCAAGGCCAAGTCGCGCAAAATTGGCCAAGTTCTGGATGGGCTACCTGGCTTTGTATGGTTTGTAGGAAAGACACTGAAAGCAGAGCTATAGAGATTGAGATTTATGTTGCGTTAATGGCCTATTTGTGCAAACAAAAGGTGTATATAGATGATCTTGGGTGTAGGGTTTGGTGATTTTATTACCCCTAATGTGTCTGCCGGTGCTTAGCATTATTAGCACCACACTCAAACCATCTGAGCTAACCGGCCTGCTTTTTAAGGGTTTAAAAAAGAAAAATTTACAGAAAAGAACCAGGCAAAATCAAGCAGAATTGGGCCAGTTCTGGATGGTCTACCTGAATGTGTATGGTTTGTAGTGATTGCATATGTTTTTGGCCCTGCAATAAAAACATGGGAAGCATAGCTAGAGAGTCCAAACCAAGATGCAACATGTTTTGATTGCGTTTTTGGAGCTAGACAGGAGTCCCTAACCATGAAGGGACTTGAACCCTCAATCTTCTGATCCGAAGTCAGACGCCTTGTCCATTAGGGCACATGGTTCTACAAAGTGAAATTTCCAAATCTGAATTTCTACGGTTTAGCTGAAAATTAGAAACAAGGTAACATTTGTAAAAAGTAGACTAACTAGGTGGCCAGTTAGCTTATTTTGAAGGAAATAGATTGAATGCTAGGCACATCAGTAACCTGTGTCTCATATTTGCACTTGCTGAGCAAGCAACCTTGCAACTATCTCTGACTTTGCAGGTTACCATGACATGTAGACTGCAAATGCATAGACAATGCTAAATGAACACAGCTGGCCAGTATGGGGATTGAACCCATGACCTTGGCGTTATTAGCACCACGCTCTGACCATCTGAGCTAACCGGCCTGCTTTTTAAGTGTTTAAAAGTACAGATGTCCGGTAACAAGCAAGGCCATGTCGTGCAAAATTGGCCAAGTTCTGGATGGGCTACCTGGCTTTGTATGGTTTGTAGGAAAGACATTGAATGCAGAGCTATAGAGATTGAGATTTATGTTGCGTTAATGGCCTATTTGTGCAAACAAAAGGTGTATATAGATGATCTTGGGTGTAGGGTTTGGTGATTTTATTACCCCTAATGTGTCTGCCGGTGCTTAGCATTATTAGCACCACACTCAAACCATCTGAGCTAACCGGCCGGCTTTTTAAGTGTTTAAAAGAAAAATTTACAGAAAAGAACCAATTTACAGAAAAGAACCAGGCAAAATCAAGCAGAATTGGGCCAGTTCTGGATGGTCTACCTGAATGTGTATGGTTTGTAGTGATTGCATATGTTTTTGGCCCTGCAATAAAAACATGGGAAGCATAGCTAGAGAGTCCAAACCAAGATGCAACATGTTTTGATTGCGTTTTGGAGCTAGACAGGAGTCCCTAACCATGAAGGGACTTGAACCCTCAATCTTCTGATCCGAAGTCAGACGCCTTGTCCATTAGGCCACATGGTTCTACAAAATGAAATTTCCAAATCTGAATTTCTACGGTTTAGCTGAAAATTAGAAACAAGGTAACATTTGTAAAAAAGTAGACTAACTAGGTGGCCAGTTAGCTTATTTTGAAGGAAATAGATTGAATGCTAGGCACATCAGTTACCTGTGTCTCATATTTGCACTTGCTGAGCAAGCAACCTTGCAACTATCTCTGACTTTGCAGGTTACCATGACATGTAGACTGCAAATGCATAGACAATGCTAAATGAACACAGCTGGCCAGTATGGGGATTGAACCCATGACCTTGGCGTTATTAGCACCACGCTCTGACCATCTGAGCTAACCGGCCTGCTTTTTAAGTGTTTAAAAGTACAGATGTCGGTAACAAGCAAGGCCATGTCGTGCAAAATTGGCCAAGTTCTGGATGGGCTACCTGGCTTTGTATGGTTTGTAGGAAAGACATTGAATGCAGAGCTATAGAGATTGAGATTTATGTTGCGTTAATGGCCTATTTGTGCAAACAAAGGTGTATATAGATGATCTTGGGTGTAGGGTTTGGTGATTTTATTACCCCTAATGTGTCTGCCGGTGCTTAGCATTATTAGCACCACACTCAAACCATCTGAGCTAACCGGCCTGCTTTTTAAGGGTTTAAAAAGAAAAATTTACAGAAAAGAACCAGGCAAAATCAAGCAGAATTGGGCCAGTTCTGGATGGTCTACCTGAATGTGTATGGTTTGTAGTGATTGCATATGTTTTTGGCCCTGCAATAAAAACATGGGAAGCATAGCTAGAGAGTCCAAACCAAGATGCAACATGTTTTGATTGCGTTTTGGAGCTAGACAGGAGTCCCTAACCATGAAGGGACTTGAACCCTCAATCTTCTGATCCGAAGTCAGACGCCTTGTCCATTAGGCCACATGGTTCTACAAAAATGATATTTCCAAATCTGAATTTCTACGGTTTAGCTGAAAATTAGAAACAAGGTAACATTTGTAAAAAAATGTAGACTAACTAGGTGGCCAGTTAGCTTATTTTGAAGGAAATAGATTGAATGCTAGGCACATCAGTTACCTGTGTCTCATATTTGCACTTGCTGAGCAAGCAACCTTGCAACTATCTCTGACTTTGCAGGTTACCATGACATGTAGACTGCAAATGCATAGACAATGCTAAATGAACACAGCTGGCCAGTATGGGGATTGAACCCATGACCTTGGCGTTATTAGCACCACGCTCTGACCATCTGAGCTAACCGGCCTGCTTTTTAAGTGTTTAAAAAGTACAGATGTCCGGTAACAAGCAAGGCCATGTCGTGCAAAATTGGCCAAGTTCTGGATGGGCTACCTGGCTTTGTATGGTTTGTAGGAAAGACATTGAATGCAGAGATATAGAGATTGAGATTTATGTTGCGTTAATGGCCTATTTGTGCAAACAAAAGGTGTATATAGATGATCTTGGGTGTAGGGTTTGGTGATTTTATTACCCCTAATGTGTCTGCCGGTGCTTAGCATTATTAGCACCACACTCAAACCATCTGAGCTAACCGGCCGGCTTTTAAGTGTTTAAAAAGAAAAATTTACAGAAAAGAACCAATTTACAGAAAAGAACCAGGCAAAATCAAGCAGAATTGGGCCAGTTCTGGATGGTCTACCTGAATGTGTATGGTTTGTAGTGATTGCATATGTTTTTGGCCCTGCAATAAAAACATGGAAGCATAGCTAGAGAGTCCAAACCAAGATGCAACATGTTTTGATTGCGTTTTGGAGCTAGACAGGAGTCCCTAACCATGAAGGGACTTGAACCCTCAATCTTCTGATCCGAAGTACGCCTTGTCCATTAGGGCACATGGTTCTACAAAAGTGAAATTTCCAAATCTGAATTTCTACGGTTTAGCTGAAAATTAGAAACAAGGTAACATTTGTAAAAAAGTAGACTAACTAGGTGGCCAGTTAGCTTATTTTGAAGGAAATAGATTGAATGCTAGGCACATCAGTTACCTGTGTCTCATATTTGCACTTGCTGAGCAAGCAACCTTGCAACTATCTCTGACTTTGCAGGTTACCATGACATGTAGACTGCAAATGCATAGACAATGCTAAATGAACACAGCTGGCCAGTATGGGGATTGAACCCATGACCTTGGCGTTATTAGCACCACGCTCTGACCATCTGAGCTAACCGGCCTGCTTTTTAAGTGTTTAAAAGTACAGATGTCCGGTAACAAGCAAGGCCATGTCGTGCAAAATTGGCCAAGTTCTGGATGGGCTACCTGGCTTTGTATGGTTTGTAGGAAAGACATTGAATGCAGAGCTATAGAGATTGAGATTTATGTTGCGTTAATGGCCTATTTGTGCAAACAAAAGGTGTATATAGATGATCTTGGGTGTAGGGTTTGGTGATTTTATTACCCCTAATGTGTCTGCCGGTGCTTAGCATTATTAGCACCACACTCAAACCATCTGAGCTAACCGGCCTGCTTTTTAAGGGTTTAAAAAGAAAAATTTACAGAAAAGAACCAGGCAAAATCAAGCAGAATTGGGCCAGTTCTGGATGGTCTACCTGAATGTGTATGGTTTGTAGTGATTGCATATGTTTTTGGCCCTGCAATAAAAACATGGGAAGCATAGCTAGAGAGTCCAAACCAAGATGCAACATGTTTTGATTGCGTTTTGGAGCTAGACAGGAGTCCCTAACCATGAAGGGACTTGAACCCTCAATCTTCTGATCCGAAGTCAGACGCCTTGTCCATTAGGCCACATGGTTCTACAAAATTGATATTTCCAAATCTGAATTTCTACGGTTTAGCTGAAAATTAGAAACAAGGTAACATTTGTAAAAAATGTAGACTAACTAGGTGGCCAGTTAGCTTATTTTGAAGGAAATAGATTGAATGCTAGGCACATCAGTTACCTGTGTCTCATATTTGCACTTGCTGAGCAAGCAACCTTGCAACTATCTCTGACTTTGCAGGTTACCATGACATGTAGACTGCAAATGCATAGACAATGCTAAATGAACACAGCTGGCCAGTATGGGGATTGAACCCATGACCTTGGCGTTATTAGCACCACGCTCTGACCATCTGAGCTAACCGGCCTGCTTTTTAAGTGTTTAAAAGTACAGATGTCCAGTAACAAGCAAGGCCAAGTCGCGCAAAATTGGCCAAGTTCTGGATGGGCTACCTGGCTTTGTATGGTTTGTAGGAAAGACATTGAATGCAGAGCTATAGAGATTGAGATTTATGTTGCGTTAATGGCCTATTTGTGCAAACAAAGGTGTATATAGATGATCTTGGGTGTAGGGTTTGGTGATTTTATTACCCCTAATGTGTCTGCCGGTGCTTAGCATTATTAGCACCACACTCAAACCATCTGAGCTAACCGGCCGGCTTTTTAAGTGTTTAAAAAAGAAAAATTTACAGAAAAGAACCAATTTACAGAAAAGAACCAGGCAAAATCAAGCAGAATTGGGCCAGTTCTGGATGGTCTACCTGAATGTGTATGGTTTGTAGTGATTGCATATGTTTTTGGCCCTGCAATAAAAACATGTGAAGCATAGCTAGAGAGTCCAAACCAAGATGCAACATGTTTTGATTGCGTTTTGGAGCTAGACAGGAGTCCCTAACCATGAAGGGACTTGAACCCTCAATCTTCTGATCCGAAGTCAGACGCCTTGTCCATTAGGGCACATGGTTCTACAAAGTGAAATTTCCAAATCTGAATTTCTACGGTTTAGCTGAAAATTAGAAACAAGGTAACATTTGTAAAAAAGTAGACTAACTAGGTGGCCAGTTAGCTTATTTTGAAGGAAATAGATTGAATGCTAGGCACATCAGTTACCTGTGTCTCATATTTGCACTTGCTGAGCAAGCAACCTTGCAACTATCTCTGACTTTGCAGGTTACCATGACATGTAGACTGCAAATGCATAGACAATGCTAAATGAACACAGCTGGCCAGTATGGGGATTGAACCCATGACCTTGGCGTTATTAGCACCACGCTCTGACCATCTGAGCTAACCGGCCTGCTTTTTAAGTGTTTAAAAGTACAGATGTCCGGTAACAAGCAAGGCCATGTCGTGCAAAATTGGCCAAGTTCTGGATGGGCTACCTGGCTTTGTATGGTTTGTAGGAAAGACATTGAATGCAGAGCTATAGAGATTGAGATTTATGTTGCGTTAATGGCCTATTTGTGCAAACAAAAGTTGTATATAGATGATCTTGGGTGTAGGGTTTGGTGATTTTATTACCCCTAATGTGTCTGCCGGTGCTTAGCATTATTAGCACCACACTCAAACCATCTGAGCTAACCGGCCTGCTTTTTAAGGGTTTAAAAAGAAAAATTTACAGAAAAGAACCAGGCAAAATCAAGCAGAATTGGGCCAGTTCTGGATGGTCTACCTGAATGTGTATGGTTTGTAGTGATTGCATATGTTTTTGGCCCTGCAATAAAAACATGGGAAGCATAGCTAGAGAGTCCAAACCAAGATGCAACATGTTTTGATTGCGTTTTGGAGCTAGACAGGAGTCCCTAACCATGAAGGGACTTGAACCCTCAATCTTCTGATCCGAAGTCAGACGCCTTGTCCATTAGGCCACATGGTTCTACAAAATTGATATTTCCAAATCTGAATTTCTACGGTTTAGCTGAAAATTAGAAACAAGGTAACATTTGTAAAAAATGTAGACTAACTAGGTGGCCAGTTAGCTTATTTTGAAGGAAATAGATTGAATGCTAGGCACATCAGTTACCTGTGTCTCATATTTGCACTTGCTGAGCAAGCAACCTTGCAACTATCTCTGACTTTGCAGGTTACCATGACATGTAGACTGCAAATGCATAGACAATGCTAAATGAACACAGCTGGCCAGTATGGGGATTGAACCCATGACCTTGGCGTTATTAGCACCACGCTCTGACCATCTGAGCTAACCGGCCTGCTTTTTAAGTGTTTAAAAAGTACAGATGTCCAGTAACAAGCAAGGCCAAGTCGCGCAAAATTGGCCAAGTTCTGGATGGGCTACCTGGCTTTGTATGGTTTGTAGGAAAGACATTGAATGCAGAGATATAGAGATTGAGATTTATGTTGCGTTAATGGCCTATTTGTGCAAACAAAGGTGTATATAGATGATCTTGGGTGTAGGGTTTGGTGATTTTATTACCCCTAATGTGTCTGCCGGTGCTTAGCATTATTAGCACCACACTCAAACCATCTGAGCTAACCGGCCGGCTTTTTAAGTGTTTAAAAAAGAAAAATTTACAGAAAAGAACCAATTTACAGAAAAGAACCAGGCAAAATCAAGCAGAATTGGGCCAGTTCTGGATGGTCTACCTGAATGTGTATGGTTTGTAGTGATTGCATATGTTTTTGGCCCTGCAATAAAAACATGTGAAGCATAGCTAGAGAGTCCAAACCAAGATGCAACATGTTTTGATTGCGTTTTGGAGCTAGACAGGAGTCCCTAACCATGAAGGGACTTGAACCCTCAATCTTCTGATCCGAAGTCACGCCTTGTCCATTAGGGCACATGGTTCTACAAAGTGAAATTTCCAAATCTGAATTTCTACGGTTTAGCTGAAAATTAGAAACAAGGTAACATTTGTAAAAAAGTAGACTAACTAGGTGGCCAGTTAGCTTATTTTGAAGGAAATAGATTGAATGCTAGGCACATCAGTTACCTGTGTCTCATATTTGCACTTGCTGAGCAAGCAACCTTGCAACTATCTCTGACTTTGCAGGTTACCATGACATGTAGACTGCAAATGCATAGACAATGCTAAATGAACACAGCTGGCCAGTATGGGGATTGAACCCATGACCTTGGCGTTATTAGCACCACGCTCTGACCATCTGAGCTAACCGGCCTGCTTTTTAAGTGTTTAAAAGTACAGATGTCCGGTAACAAGCAAGGCCATGTCGTGCAAAATTGGCCAAGTTCTGGATGGGCTACCTGGCTTTGTATGGTTTGTAGGAAAGACATTGAATGCAGAGCTATAGAGATTGAGATTTATGTTGCGTTAATGGCCTATTTGTGCAAACAAAAGGTGTATATAGATGATCTTGGGTGTAGGGTTTGGTGATTTTATTACCCCTAATGTGTCTGCCGGTGCTTAGCATTATTAGCACCACACTCAAACCATCTGAGCTAACCGGCCTGCTTTTTAAGGGTTTAAAAAGAAAAATTTACAGAAAAGAACCAGGCAAAATCAAGCAGAATTGGGCCAGTTCTGGATGGTCTACCTGAATGTGTATGGTTTGTAGTGATTGCATATGTTTTTGGCCCTGCAATAAAAACATGGGAAGCATAGCTAGAGAGTCCAAACCAAGATGCAACATGTTTTGATTGCGTTTTGGAGCTAGACAGGAGTCCCTAACCATGAAGGGACTTGAACCCTCAATCTTCTGATCCGAAGTCAGACGCCTTGTCCATTAGGCCACATGGTTCTACAAAATGATATTTCCAAATCTGAATTTCTACGGTTTAGCTGAAAATTAGAAACAAGGTAACATTTGTAAAAAGTAGACTAACTAGGTGGCCAGTTAGCTTATTTTGAAGGAAATAGATTGAATGCTAGGCACATCAGTTACCTGTGTCTCATATTTGCACTTGCTGAGCAAGCAACCTTGCAACTATCTCTGACTTTGCAGGTTACCATGACATGTAGACTGCAAATGCATAGACAATGCTAAATGAACACAGCTGGCCAGTATGGGGATTGAACCCATGACCTTGGCGTTATTAGCACCACGCTCTGACCATCTGAGCTAACCGGCCTGCTTTTTAAGTGTTTAAAAGTACAGATGTCCAGTAACAAGCAAGGCCAAGTCGCGCAAAATTGGCCAAGTTCTGGATGGGCTACCTGGCTTTGTATGGTTTGTAGGAAAGACATTGAATGCAGAGCTATAGAGATTGAGATTTATGTTGCGTTAATGGCCTATTTGTGCAAACAAAGGTGTATATAGATGATCTTGTGTGTAGGGTTTGGTGATTTTATTACCCCTAATGTGTCTGCCGGTGCTTAGCATTATTAGCACCACACTCAAACCATCTGAGCTAACCGGCCTGCTTTTTAAGGGTTTAAAAAGAAAAATTTACAGAAAAGAACCAGGCAAAATCAAGCAGAATTGGGCCAGTTCTGGATGGTCTACCTGAATGTGTATGGTTTGTAGTGATTGCATATGTTTTTGGCCCTGCAATAAAAACATGGGAAGCATAGCTAGAGAGTCCAAACCAAGATGCAACATGTTTTGATTGCGTTTTGGAGCTAGACAGGAGTCCCTAACCATGAAGGGACTTGAACCCTCAATCTTCTGATCCGAAGTCAGACGCCTTGTCCATTAGGCACATGGTTCTACAAAGTGAAATTTCCAAATCTGAATTTCTACGGTTTAGCTGAAAATTAGAAACAAGGTAACATTTGTAAAAAAGTAGACTAACTAGGTGGCCAGTTAGCTTATTTTGAAGGAAATAGATTGAATGCTAGGCACATCAGTTACCTGTGTCTCATATTTGCACTTGCTGAGCAAGCAACCTTGCAACTATCTCTGACTTTGCAGGTTACCATGACATGTAGACTGCAAATGCATAGACAATGCTAAATGAACACAGCTGGCCAGTATGGGGATTGAACCCATGACCTTGGCGTTATTAGCACCACGCTCTGACCATCTGAGCTAACCGGCCTGCTTTTTAAGTGTTTAAAAGTACAGATGTCCAGTAACAAGCAAGGCCATGTCGTGCAAAATTGGCCAAGTTCTGGATGGGCTACCTGGCTTTGTATGGTTTGTAGGAAAGACATTGAATGCAGAGCTATAGAGATTGAGATTTATGTTGCGTTAATGGCCTATTTGTGCAAACAAAGGTGTATATAGATGATCTTGGGTGTAGGGTTTGGTGATTTTATTACCCCTAATGTGTCTGCCGGTGCTTAGCATTATTAGCACCACACTCAAACCATCTGAGCTAACCGGCCGGCTTTTTAAGTGTTTAAAAAAGAAAAATTTACAGAAAAGAACCAATTTACAGAAAAGAACCAGGCAAAATCAAGCAGAATTGGGCCAGTTCTGGATGGTCTACCTGAATGTGTATGGTTTGTAGTGATTGCATATGTTTTTGGCCCTGCAATAAAAACATGGGAAGCATAGCTAGAGAGTCCAAACCAAGATGCAACATGTTTTGATTGCGTTTTTGGAGCTAGACAGGAGTCCCTAACCATGAAGGGACTTGAACCCTCAATCTTCTGATCCGAAGTCAGACGCCTTGTCCATTAGGCCACATGGTTCTACAAAATGAAATTTCCAAATCTGAATTTCTACGGTTTAGCTGAAAATTAGAAACAAGGTAACATTTGTAAAAAAGTAGACTAACTAGGTGGCCAGTTAGCTTATTTTGAAGGAAATAGATTGAATGCTAGGCACATCAGTTACCTGTGTCTCATATTTGCACTTGCTGAGCAAGCAACCTTGCAACTATCTCTGACTTTGCAGGTTACCATGACATGTAGACTGCAAATGCATAGACAATGCTAAATGAACACAGCTGGCCAGTATGGGGATTGAACCCATGACCTTGGCGTTATTAGCACCACGCTCTGACCATCTGAGCTAACCGGCCTGCTTTTTAAGTGTTTAAAAGTACAGATGTCCGGTAACAAGCAAGGCCATGTCGTGCAAAATTGGCCAAGTTCTGGATGGGCTACCTGGCTTTGTATGGTTTGTAGGAAAGACATTGAATGCAGAGCTATAGAGATTGAGATTTATGTTGCGTTAATGGCCTATTTGTGCAAACAAAAGGTGTATATAGATGATCTTGGGTGTAGGGTTTGGTGATTTTATTACCCCTAATGTGTCTGCCGGTGCTTAGCATTATTAGCACCACACTCAAACCATCTGAGCTAACCGGCCTGCTTTTTAAGGGTTTAAAAAGAAAAATTTACAGAAAAGAACCAGGCAAAATCAAGCAGAATTGGGCCAGTTCTGGATGGTCTACCTGAATGTGTATGGTTTGTAGTGATTGCATATGTTTTTGGCCCTGCAATAAAAACATGGGAAGCATAGCTAGAGAGTCCAAACCAAGATGCAACATGTTTTGATTGCGTTTTGGAGCTAGACAGGAGTCCCTAACCATGAAGGGACTTGAACCCTCAATCTTCTGATCCGAAGTCAGACGCCTTGTCCATTAGGCCACATGGTTCTACAAAATGATATTTCCAAATCTGAATTTCTACGGTTTAGCTGAAAATTAGAAACAAGGTAACATTTGTAAAAATGTAGACTAACTAGGTGGCCAGTTAGCTTATTTTGAAGGAAATAGATTGAATGCTAGGCACATCAGTTACCTGTGTCTCATATTTGCACTTGCTGAGCAAGCAACCTTGCAACTATCTCTGACTTTGCAGGTTACCATGACATGTAGACTGCAAATGCATAGACAATGCTAAATGAACACAGCTGGCCAGTATGGGGATTGAACCCATGACCTTGGCGTTATTAGCACCACGCTCTGACCATCTGAGCTAACCGGCCTGCTTTTTAAGTGTTTAAAAGTACAGATGTCCAGTAACAAGCAAGGCCATGTCGCGCAAAATTGGCCAAGTTCTGGATGGGCTACCTGGCTTTGTATGGTTTGTAGGAAAGACATTGAATGCAGAGCTATAGAGATTGAGATTTATGTTGCGTTAATGGCCTATTTGTGCAAACAAAGGTGTATATAGATGATCTTGGGTGTAGGGTTTGGTGATTTTATTACCCCTAATGTGTCTGCCGGTGCTTAGCATTATTAGCACCACACTCAAACCATCTGAGCTAACCGGCCGGCTTTTTAAGTGTTTAAAAAAGAAAAATTTACAGAAAAGAACCAATTTACAGAAAAGAACCAGGCAAAATCAAGCAGAATTGGGCCAGTTCTGGATGGTCTACCTGAATGTGTATGGTTTGTAGTGATTGCATATGTTTTTGGCCCTGCAATAAAAACATGGGAAGCATAGCTAGAGAGTCCAAACCAAGATGCAACATGTTTTGATTGCGTTTTGGAGCTAGACAGGAGTCCCTAACCATGAAGGGACTTGAACCCTCAATCTTCTGATCCGAAGTCAGACGCCTTGTCCATTAGGCCACATGGTTCTACAAACAATATTTCCAAATCTGAATTTCTACGGTTTAGCTGAAAATTAGAAACAAGGTAACATTTGTAAAAATGTAGACTAACTAGGTGGCCAGTTAGCTTATTTTGAAGGAAATAGATTGAATGCTAGGCACATCAGTTACCTGTGTCTCATATTTGCACTTGCTGAGCAAGCAACCTTGCAACTATCTCTGACTTTGCAGGTTACCATGACATGTAGACTGCAAATGCATAGACAATGCTAAATGAACACAGCTGGCCAGTATGGGGATTGAACCCATGACCTTGGCGTTATTAGCACCACGCTCTGACCATCTGAGCTAACCGGCCTGCTTTTTAAGTGTTTAAAAGTACAGATGTCAGTAACAAGCAAGGCCATGTCGTGCAAAATTGGCCAAGTTCTGGATGGGCTACCTGGCTTTGTATGGTTTGTAGGAAAGACATTGAATGCAGAGCTATAGAGATTGAGATTTATGTTGCGTTAATGGCCTATTTGTGCAAACAAAAGGTGTATATAGATGATCTTGGGTGTAGGGTTTGGTGATTTTATTACCCCTAATGTGTCTGCCGGTGCTTAGCATTATTAGCACCACACTCAAACCATCTGAGCTAACCGGCCTGCTTTTTAAGGGTTTAAAAAGAAAAATTTACAGAAAAGAACCAGGCAAAATCAAGCAGAATTGGGCCAGTTCTGGATGGTCTACCTGAATGTGTATGGTTTGTAGTGATTGCATATGTTTTTGGCCCTGCAATAAAAACATGGGAAGCATAGCTAGAGAGTCCAAACCAAGATGCAACATGTTTTGATTGCGTTTTGGAGCTAGACAGGAGTCCCTAACCATGAAGGGACTTGAACCCTCAATCTTCTGATCCGAAGTCAGACGCCTTGTCCATTAGGCCACATGGTTCTACAAAAGTGATATTTCCAAATCTGAATTTCTACGGTTTAGCTGAAAATTAGAAACAAGGTAACATTTGTAAAAATGTAGACTAACTAGGTGGCCAGTTAGCTTATTTTGAAGGAAATAGATTGAATGCTAGGCACATCAGTTACCTGTGTCTCATATTTGCACTTGCTGAGCAAGCAACCTTGCAACTATCTCTGACTTTGCAGGTTACCATGACATGTAGACTGCAAATGCATAGACAATGCTAAATGAACACAGCTGGCCAGTATGGGGATTGAACCCATGACCTTGGCGTTATTAGCACCACGCTCTGACCATCTGAGCTAACCGGCCTGCTTTTTAAGTGTTTAAAAGTACAGATGTCCAGTAACAAGCAAGGCCAAGTCGCGCAAAATTGGCCAAGTTCTGGATGGGCTACCTGGCTTTGTATGGTTTGTAGGAAAGACATTGAATGCAGAGCTATAGAGATTGAGATTTATGTTGCGTTAATGGCCTATTTGTGCAAACAAAGGTGTATATAGATGATCTTGGGTGTAGGGTTTGGTGATTTTATTACCCCTAATGTGTCTCCGGTGCTTAGCATTATTAGCACCACACTCAAACCATCTGAGCTAACCGGCCGGCTTTTTAAGTGTTTAAAAAAGAAAAATTTACAGAAAAGAACCAATTTACAGAAAAGAACCAGGCAAAATCAAGCAGAATTGGGCCAGTTCTGGAAGGTCTACCTGAATGTGTATGGTTTGTAGTGATTGCATATGTTTTTGGCCCTGCAATAAAAACATAGGAAGCATAGCTAGAGAGTCCAAACCAAGATGCAACATGTTTTGATTGCGTTTTTGGAGCTAGACAGGAGTCCCTAACCATGAAGGGACTTGAACCCTCAATCTTCTGATCCGAAGTCAGACGCCTTGTCCATTAGGCCACATGGTTCTACAAAAACAAATTTCCAAATCTGAATTTCTACGGTTTAGCTGAAAATTAGAAACAAGGTAACATTTGTAAAAATGTAGACTAACTAGGTGGCCAGTTAGCTTATTTTGAAGGAAATAGATTGAATGCTAGGCACATCAGTTACCTGTGTCTCATATTTGCACTTGCTGAGCAAGCAACCTTGCAACTATCTCTGACTTTGCAGGTTACCATGACATGTAGACTGCAAATGCATAGACAATGCTAAATGAACACAGCTGGCCAGTATGGGGATTGAACCCATGACCTTGGCGTTATTAGCACCACGCTCTGACCATCTGAGCTAACCGGCCTGCTTTTTAAGTGTTTAAAAGTACAGATGTCCGGTAACAAGCAAGGCCATGTCGTGCAAAATTGGCCAAGTTCTGGATGGGCTACCTGGCTTTGTATGGTTTGTAGGAAAGACATTGAATGCAGAGCTATAGAGATTGAGATTTATGTTGCGTTAATGGCCTATTTGTGCAAACAAAAGGTGTATATAGATGATCTTGGGTGTAGGGTTTGGTGATTTTATTACCCCTAATGTGTCTGCCGGTGCTTAGCATTATTAGCACCACACTCAAACCATCTGAGCTAACCGGCCTGCTTTTTAAGTTTAAAAAGAAAAATTTACAGAAAAGAACCAGGCAAAATCAAGCAGAATTGGGCCAGTTCTGGATGGTCTACCTGAATGTGTATGGTTTGTAGTGATTGCATATGTTTTTGGCCCTGCAATAAAAACATGGGAAGCATAGCTAGAGAGTCCAAACCAAGATGCAACATGTTTTGATTGCGTTTTGGAGCTAGACAGGAGTCCCTAACCATGAAGGGACTTGAACCCTCAATCTTCTGATCCGAAGTCAGACGCCTTGTCCATTAGGCCACATGGTTCTACAAAAATGATATTTCCAAATCTGAATTTCTACGGTTTAGCTGAAAATTAGAAACAAGGTAACATTTGTAAAAAGTAGACTAACTAGGTGGCCAGTTAGCTTATTTTGAAGGAAATAGATTGAATGCTAGGCACATCAGTTACCTGTGTCTCATATTTGCACTTGCTGAGCAAGCAACCTTGCAACTATCTCTGACTTTGCAGGTTACCATGACATGTAGACTGCAAATGCATAGACAATGCTAAATGAACACAGCTGGCCAGTATGGGGATTGAACCCATGACCTTGGCGTTATTAGCACCACGCTCTGACCATCTGAGCTAACCGGCCTGCTTTTTAAGTGTTTAAAAGTACAGATGTCCAGTAACAAGCAAGGCCAAGTCGCGCAAAATTGGCCAAGTTCTGGATGGGCTACCTGGCTTTGTATGGTTTGTAGGAAAGACATTGAATGCAGAGCTATAGAGATTGAGATTTATGTTGCGTTAATGGCCTATTTGTGCAAACAAAGGTGTATATAGATGATCTTGGGTGTAGGGTTTGGTGATTTTATTACCCCTAATGTGTCTGCCGGTGCTTAGCATTATTAGCACCACACTCAAACCATCTGAGCTAACCGGCCTGCTTTTTAAGGGTTTAAAAAAGAAAAATTTACAGAAAAGAACCAGGCAAAATCAAGCAGAATTGGGCCAGTTCTGGATGGTCTACCTGAATGTGTATGGTTTGTAGTGATTGCATATGTTTTTGGCCCTGCAATAAAAACATTGGAAGCATAGCTAGAGAGTCCAAACCAAGATGCAACATGTTTTGATTGCGTTTTTGGAGCTAGACAGGAGTCCCTAACCATGAAGGGACTTGAACCCTCAATCTTCTGATCCGAAGTAATACGCCTTGTCCATTAGGGCACATGGTTCTACGAAGTGAAATTTCCAAATCTGAATTTCTACGGTTTAGCTGAAAATTAGAAACAAGGTAACATTTGTAAAAAAGTAGACTAACTAGGTGGCCAGTTAGCTTATTTTGAAGGAAATAGATTGAATGCTAGGCACATCAGTAACCTGTGTCTCATATTTGCACTTGCTGAGCAAGCAACCTTGCAACTATCTCTGACTTTGCAGGTTACCATGACATGTAGACTGCAAATGCATAGACAATGCTAAATGAACACAGCTGGCCAGTATGGGGATTGAACCCATGACCTTGGCGTTATTAGCACCACGCTCTGACCATCTGAGCTAACCGGCCTGCTTTTTAAGTGTTTAAAAGTACAGATGTCCGGTAACAAGCAAGGCCATGTCGTGCAAAATTGGCCAAGTTCTGGATGGGCTACCTGGCTTTGTATGGTTTGTAGGAAAGACATTGAATGCAGAGCTATAGAGATTGAGATTTATGTTGCGTTAATGGCCTATTTGTGCAAACAAAGGTGTATATAGATGATCTTGGGTGTAGGGTTTGGTGATTTTATTACCCCTAATGTGTCTGCGGTGCTTAGCATTATTAGCACCACACTCAAACCATCTGAGCTAACCGGCCGGCTTTTTAAGTGTTTAAAAAAGAAAAATTTACAGAAAAGAACCAATTTACAGAAAAGAACCAGGCAAAATCAAGCAGAATTGGGCCAGTTCTGGATGGTCTACCTGAATGTGTATGGTTTGTAGTGATTGCATATGTTTTTGGCCCTGCAATAAAAACATGGGAAGCATAGCTAGAGAGTCCAAACCAAGATGCAACATGTTTTGATTGCGTTTTGGAGCTAGACAGGAGTCCCTAACCATGAAGGGACTTGAACCCTCAATCTTCTGATCCGAAGTCAGACGCCTTGTCCATTAGGCCACATGGTTCTACAACAATGGCATTTCCAAATCTGAATTTCTACGGTTTAGCTGAAAATTAGAAACAAGGTAACATTTGTAAAAAATGTAGACTAACTAGGTGGCCAGTTAGCTTATTTTGAAGGAAATAGATTGAATGCTAGGCACATCAGTTACCTGTGTCTCATATTTGCACTTGCTGAGCAAGCAACCTTGCAACTATCTCTGACTTTGCAGGTTACCATGACATGTAGACTGCAAATGCATAGACAATGCTAAATGAACACAGCTGGCCAGTATGGGGATTGAACCCATGACCTTGGCGTTATTAGCACCACGCTCTGACCATCTGAGCTAACCGGCCTGCTTTTAAGTGTTTAAAAGTACAGATGTCCAGTAACAAGCAAGGCCATGTCGTGCAAAATTGGCCAAGTTCTGGATGGGCTACCTGGCTTTGTATGGTTTGTAGGAAAGACATTGAATGCAGAGCTATAGAGATTGAGATTTATGTTGCGTTAATGGCCTATTTGTGCAAACAAAGGTGTATATAGATGATCTTGGGTGTAGGGTTTGGTGATTTTATTACCCCTAATGTGTCTGCCGGTGCTTAGCATTATTAGCACCACACTCAAACCATCTGAGCTAACCGGCCTGCTTTTTAAGGGTTTAAAAAGAAAAATTTACAGAAAAGAACCAGGCAAAATCAAGCAGAATTGGGCCAGTTCTGGATGGTCTACCTGAATGTGTATGGTTTGTAGTGATTGCATATGTTTTTGGCCCTGCAATAAAAACATGGGAAGCATAGCTAGAGAGTCCAAACCAAGATGCAACATGTTTTGATTGCGTTTTGGAGCTAGACAGGAGTCCCTAACCATGAAGGGACTTGAACCCTCAATCTTCTGATCCGAAGTCAGACGCCTTGTCCATTAGGCCACATGGTTCTACAAAATGAAATTTCCAAATCTGAATTTCTACGGTTTAGCTGAAAATTAGAAACAAGGTAACATTTGTAAAAAAGTAGACTAACTAGGTGGCCAGTTAGCTTATTTTGAAGGAAATAGATTGAATGCTAGGCACATCAGTTACCTGTGTCTCATATTTGCACTTGCTGAGCAAGCAACCTTGCAACTATCTCTGACTTTGCAGGTTACCATGACATGTAGACTGCAAATGCATAGACAATGCTAAATGAACACAGCTGGCCAGTATGGGGATTGAACCCATGACCTTGGCGTTATTAGCACCACGCTCTGACCATCTGAGCTAACCGGCCTGCTTTTTAAGTGTTTAAAAGTACAGATGTCGGTAACAAGCAAGGCCATGTCGTGCAAAATTGGCCAAGTTCTGGATGGGCTACCTGGCTTTGTATGGTTTGTAGGAAAGACATTGAATGCAGAGCTATAGAGATTGAGATTTATGTTGCGTTAATGGCCTATTTGTGCAAACAAAAGGTGTATATAGATGATCTTGGGTGTAGGGTTTGGTGATTTTATTACCCCTAATGTGTCTGCCGGTGCTTAGCATTATTAGCACCACACTCAAACCATCTGAGCTAACCGGCCGGCTTTTTAAGTGTTTAAAAAAGTTACAGAAAAGAACCAATTTACAGAAAAGAACCAGGCAAAATCAAGCAGAATTGGGCCAGTTCTGGATGGTCTACCTGAATGTGTATGGTTTGTAGTGATTGCATATGTTTTTGGCCCTGCAATAAAAACATGGGAAGCATAGCTAGAGAGTCCAAACCAAGATGCAACATGTTTTGATTGCGTTTTGGAGCTAGACAGGAGTCCCTAACCATGAAGGGACTTGAACCCTCAATCTTCTGATCCGAAGTCAGACGCCTTGTCCATTAGGCCACATGGTTCTACAAAAGTGAAATTTCCAAATCTGAATTTCTACGGTTTAGCTGAAAATTAGAAACAAGGTAACATTTGTAAAAAGTAGACTAACTAGGTGGCCAGTTAGCTTATTTTGAAGGAAATAGATTGAATGCTAGGCACATCAGTTACCTGTGTCTCATATTTGCACTTGCTGAGCAAGCAACCTTGCAACTATCTCTGACTTTGCAGGTTACCATGACATGTAGACTGCAAATGCATAGACAATGCTAAATGAACACAGCTGGCCAGTATGGGGATTGAACCCATGACCTTGGCGTTATTAGCACCACGCTCTGACCATCTGAGCTAACCGGCCTGCTTTTTAAGTGTTTAAAAGTACAGATGTCGGTAACAAGCAAGGCCATGTCGTGCAAAATTGGCCAAGTTCTGGATGGGCTACCTGGCTTTGTATGGTTTGTAGGAAAGACATTGAATGCAGAGCTATAGAGATTGAGATTTATGTTGCGTTAATGGCCTATTTGTGCAAACAAAAGTTGTATATAGATGATCTTGGGTGTAGGGTTTGGTGATTTTATTACCCCTAATGTGTCTGCCGGTGCTTAGCATTATTAGCACCACACTCAAACCATCTGAGCTAACCGGCCTGCTTTTTAAGGGTTTAAAAAGAAAAATTTACAGAAAAGAACCAGGCAAAATCAAGCAGAATTGGGCCAGTTCTGGATGGTCTACCTGAATGTGTATGGTTTGTAGTGATTGCATATGTTTTTGGCCCTGCAATAAAAACATGGGAAGCATAGCTAGAGAGTCCAAACCAAGATGCAACATGTTTTGATTGCGTTTTGGAGCTAGACAGGAGTCCCTAACCATGAAGGGACTTGAACCCTCAATCTTCTGATCCGAAGTCAGACGCCTTGTCCATTAGGCCACATGGTTCTACAAAAGTGATATTTCCAAATCTGAATTTCTACGGTTTAGCTGAAAATTAGAAACAAGGTAACATTTGTAAAAATGTAGACTAACTAGGTGGCCAGTTAGCTTATTTTGAAGGAAATAGATTGAATGCTAGGCACATCAGTTACCTGTGTCTCATATTTGCACTTGCTGAGCAAGCAACCTTGCAACTATCTCTGACTTTGCAGGTTACCATGACATGTAGACTGCAAATGCATAGACAATGCTAAATGAACACAGCTGGCCAGTATGGGGATTGAACCCATGACCTTGGCGTTATTAGCACCACGCTCTGACCATCTGAGCTAACCGGCCTGCTTTTTAAGTGTTTAAAAGTACAGATGTCCAGTAACAAGCAAGGCCATGTCGCGCAAAATTGGCCAAGTTCTGGATGGGCTACCTGGCTTTGTATGGTTTGTAGGAAAGACATTGAATGCAGAGCTATAGAGATTGAGATTTATGTTGCGTTAATGGCCTATTTGTGCAAACAAAGGTGTATATAGATGATCTTGGGTGTAGGGTTTGGTGATTTTATTACCCCTAATGTGTCTGCCGGTGCTTAGCATTATTAGCACCACACTCAAACCATCTGAGCTAACCGGCCGGCTTTTTAAGTGTTTAAAAAAGAAAAATTTACAGAAAAGAACCAATTTACAGAAAAGAACCAGGCAAAATCAAGCAGAATTGGGCCAGTTCTGGATGGTCTACCTGAATGTGTATGGTTTGTAGTGATTGCATATGTTTTTGGCCCTGCAATAAAAACATGGGAAGCATAGCTAGAGAGTCCAAACCAAGATGCAACATGTTTTGATTGCGTTTTGGAGCTAGACAGGAGTCCCTAACCATGAAGGGACTTGAACCCTCAATCTTCTGATCCGAAGTCAGACGCCTTGTCCATTAGGGCACATGGTTCTACAAAAGTGAAATTTCCAAATCTGAATTTCTACGGTTTAGCTGAAAATTAGAAACAAGGTAACATTTGTAAAAAGTAGACTAACTAGGTGGCCAGTTAGCTTATTTTGAAGGAAATAGATTGAATGCTAGGCACATCAGTTACCTGTGTCTCATATTTGCACTTGCTGAGCAAGCAACCTTGCAACTATCTCTGACTTTGCAGGTTACCATGACATGTAGACTGCAAATGCATAGACAATGCTAAATGAACACAGCTGGCCAGTATGGGGATTGAACCCATGACCTTGGCGTTATTAGCACCACGCTCTGACCATCTGAGCTAACCGGCCTGCTTTTTAAGTGTTTAAAAGTACAGATGTCCGGTAACAAGCAAGGCCATGTCGTGCAAAATTGGCCAAGTTCTGGATGGGCTACCTGGCTTTGTATGGTTTGTAGGAAAGACATTGAATGCAGAGCTATAGAGATTGAGATTTATGTTGCGTTAATGGCCTATTTGTGCAAACAAAAGGTGTATATAGATGATCTTGGGTGTAGGGTTTGGTGATTTTATTACCCCTAATGTGTCTGCCGGTGCTTAGCATTATTAGCACCACACTCAAACCATCTGAGCTAACCGGCCTGCTTTTTAAGGGTTTAAAAAGAAAAATTTACAGAAAAGAACCAGGCAAAATCAAGCAGAATTGGGCCAGTTCTGGATGGTCTACCTGAATGTGTATGGTTTGTAGTGATTGCATATGTTTTTGGCCCTGCAATAAAAACATGGGAAGCATAGCTAGAGAGTCCAAACCAAGATGCAACATGTTTTGATTGCGTTTTGGAGCTAGACAGGAGTCCCTAACCATGAAGGGACTTGAACCCTCAATCTTCTGATCCGAAGTCAGACGCCTTGTCCATTAGGCCACATGGTTCTACAAAAATGATATTTCCAAATCTGAATTTCTACGGTTTAGCTGAAAATTAGAAACAAGGTAACATTTGTAAAAAAATGTAGACTAACTAGGTGGCCAGTTAGCTTATTTTGAAGGAAATAGATTGAATGCTAGGCACATCAGTTACCTGTGTCTCATATTTGCACTTGCTGAGCAAGCAACCTTGCAACTATCTCTGACTTTGCAGGTTACCATGACATGTAGACTGCAAATGCATAGACAATGCTAAATGAACACAGCTGGCCAGTATGGGGATTGAACCCATGACCTTGGCGTTATTAGCACCACGCTCTGACCATCTGAGCTAACCGGCCTGCTTTTAAGTGTTTAAAAGTACAGATGTCCAGTAACAAGCAAGGCCAAGTCGCGCAAAATTGGCCAAGTTCTGGATGGGCTACCTGGCTTTGTATGGTTTGTAGGAAAGACATTGAATGCAGAGCTATAGAGATTGAGATTTATGTTGCGTTAATGGCCTATTTGTGCAAACAAAGGTGTATATAGATGATCTTGGGTGTAGGGTTTGGTGATTTTATTACCCCTAATGTGTCTGCCGGTGCTTAGCATTATTAGCACCACACTCAAACCATCTGAGCTAACCGGCCGGCTTTTAAGTGTTTAAAAAGAAAAATTTACAGAAAAGAACCAATTTACAGAAAAGAACCAGGCAAAATCAAGCAGAATTGGGCCAGTTCTGGATGGTCTACCTGAATGTGTATGGTTTGTAGTGATTGCATATGTTTTTGGCCCTGCAATAAAAACATGGGAAGCATAGCTAGAGAGTCCAAACCAAGATGCAACATGTTTTGATTGCGTTTTGGAGCTAGACAGGAGTCCCTAACCATGAAGGGACTTGAACCCTCAATCTTCTGATCCGAAGTCAGACGCCTTGTCCATTAGGGCACATGGTTCTACAAAGTGAAATTTCCAAATCTGAATTTCTACGGTTTAGCTGAAAATTAGAAACAAGGTAACATTTGTAAAAAGTAGACTAACTAGGTGGCCAGTTAGCTTATTTTGAAGGAAATAGATTGAATGCTAGGCACATCAGTTACCTGTGTCTCATATTTGCACTTGCTGAGCAAGCAACCTTGCAACTATCTCTGACTTTGCAGGTTACCATGACATGTAGACTGCAAATGCATAGACAATGCTAAATGAACACAGCTGGCCAGTATGGGGATTGAACCCATGACCTTGGCGTTATTAGCACCACGCTCTGACCATCTGAGCTAACCGGCCTGCTTTTTAAGTGTTTAAAAGTACAGATGTCCGGTAACAAGCAAGGCCATGTCGTGCAAAATTGGCCAAGTTATGGATGGGCTACCTGGCTTTGTATGGTTTGTAGGAAAGACATTGAATGCAGAGCTATAGAGATTGAGATTTATGTTGCGTTAATGGCCTATTTGTGCAAACAAAAGTTGTATATAGATGATCTTGGGTGTAGGGTTTGGTGATTTTATTACCCCTAATGTGTCTGCCGGTGCTTAGCATTATTAGCACCACACTCAAACCATCTGAGCTAACCGGCCTGCTTTTTAAGGGTTTAAAAAAGAAAAATTTACAGAAAAGAACCAGGCAAAATCAAGCAGAATTGGGCCAGTTCTGGATGGTCTACCTGAATGTGTATGGTTTGTAGTGATTGCATATGTTTTTGGCCCTGCAATAAAAACATGGGAAGCATAGCTAGAGTCCAAACCAAGATGCAACATGTTTTGATTGCGTTTTGGAGCTAGACAGGAGTCCCTAACCATGAAGGGACTTGAACCCTCAATCTTCTGATCCGAAGTCAGACGCCTTGTCCATTAGGCCACATGGTTCTACAAAAATGAAATTTCCAAATCTGAATTTCTACGGTTTAGCTGAAAATTAGAAACAAGGTAACATTTGTAAAAAAGTAGACTAACTAGGTGGCCAGTTAGCTTATTTTGAAGGAAATAGATTGAATGCTAGGCACATCAGTTACCTGTGTCTCATATTTGCACTTGCTGAGCAAGCAACCTTGCAACTATCTCTGACTTTGCAGGTTACCATGACATGTAGACTGCAAATGCATAGACAATGCTAAATGAACACAGCTGGCCAGTATGGGGATTGAACCCATGACCTTGGCGTTATTAGCACCACGCTCTGACCATCTGAGCTAACCGGCCTGCTTTTTAAGTGTTTAAAAGTACAGATGTCCAGTAACAAGCAAGGCCAAGTCGCAAAATTGGCCAAGTTCTGGATGGGCTACCTGGCTTTGTATGGTTTGTAGGAAAGACATTGAATGCAGAGCTATAGAGATTGAGATTTATGTTGCGTTAATGGCCTATTTGTGCAAACAAAGGTGTATATAGATGATCTTGGGTGTAGGGTTTGGTGATTTTATTACCCCTAATGTGTCTGCCGGTGCTTAGCATTATTAGCACCACACTCAAACCATCTGAGCTAACCGGCCTGCTTTTTAAGGGTTTAAAAAGAAAAATTTACAGAAAAGAACCAGGCAAAATCAAGCAGAATTGGGCCAGTTCTGGATGGTCTACCTGAATGTGTATGGTTTGTAGTGATTGCATATGTTTTTGGCCCTGCAATAAAAACATTGGAAGCATAGCTAGAGAGTCCAAACCAAGATGCAACATGTTTTGATTGCGTTTTGGAGCTAGACAGGAGTCCCTAACCATGAAGGGACTTGAACCCTCAATCTTCTGATCCGAAGTCGCCTTGTCCATTAGGGCACATGGTTCTACAAAAGTGAAATTTCCAAATCTGAATTTCTACGGTTTAGCTGAAAATTAGAAACAAGGTAACATTTGTAAAAAAGTAGACTAACTAGGTGGCCAGTTAGCTTATTTTGAAGGAAATAGATTGAATGCTAGGCACATCAGTAACCTGTGTCTCATATTTGCACTTGCTGAGCAAGCAACCTTGCAACTATCTCTGACTTTGCAGGTTACCATGACATGTAGACTGCAAATGCATAGACAATGCTAAATGAACACAGCTGGCCAGTATGGGGATTGAACCCATGACCTTGGCGTTATTAGCACCACGCTCTGACCATCTGAGCTAACCGGCCTGCTTTTAAGTGTTTAAAAGTACAGATGTCCAGTAACAAGCAAGGCCATGTCGCGCAAAATTGGCCAAGTTCTGGATGGGCTACCTGGCTTTGTATGGTTTGTAGGAAAGACATTGAATGCAGAGCTATAGAGATTGAGATTTATGTTGCGTTAATGGCCTATTTGTGCAAACAAAGGTGTATATAGATGATCTTGGGTGTAGGGTTTGGTGATTTTATTACCCCTAATGTGTCTGCCGGTGCTTAGCATTATTAGCACCACACTCAAACCATCTGAGCTAACCGGCCGGCTTTTAAGTGTTTAAAAAGAAAAATTTACAGAAAAGAACCAATTTACAGAAAAGAACCAGGCAAAATCAAGCAGAATTGGGCCAGTTCTGGATGGTCTACCTGAATGTGTATGGTTTGTAGTGATTGCATATGTTTTTGGCCCTGCAATAAAAACATGGGAAGCATAGCTAGAGAGTCCAAACCAAGATGCAACATGTTTTGATTGCGTTTTTGGAGCTAGACAGGAGTCCCTAACCATGAAGGGACTTGAACCCTCAATCTTCTGATCCGAAGTCAGACGCCTTGTCCATTAGGCCACATGGTTCTACAAAATGAAATTTCCAAATCTGAATTTCTACGGTTTAGCTGAAAATTAGAAACAAGGTAACATTTGTAAAAATGTAGACTAACTAGGTGGCCAGTTAGCTTATTTTGAAGGAAATAGATTGAATGCTAGGCACATCAGTTACCTGTGTCTCATATTTGCACTTGCTGAGCAAGCAACCTTGCAACTCTCTGACTTTGCAGGTTACCATGACATGTAGACTGCAAATGCATAGACAATGCTAAATGAACACAGCTGGCCAGTATGGGGATTGAACCCATGACCTTGGCGTTATTAGCACCACGCTCTGACCATCTGAGCTAACCGGCCTGCTTTTAAGTGTTTAAAAGTACAGATGTCCGGTAACAAGCAAGGCCATGTCGTGCAAAATTGGCCAAGTTCTGGATGGGCTACCTGGCTTTGTATGGTTTGTAGGAAAGACATTGAATGCAGAGCTATAGAGATTGAGATTTATGTTGCGTTAATGGCCTATTTGTGCAAACAAAGGTGTATATAGATGATCTTGGGTGTAGGGTTTGGTGATTTTATTACCCCTAATGTGTCTGCCGGTGCTTAGCATTATTAGCACCACACTCAAACCATCTGAGCTAACCGGCCTGCTTTTTAAGGGTTTAAAAAGAAAAATTTACAGAAAAGAACCAGGCAAAATCAAGCAGAATTGGGCCAGTTCTGGATGGTCTACCTGAATGTGTATGGTTTGTAGTGATTGCATATGTTTTTGGCCCTGCAATAAAAACATGGGAAGCATAGCTAGAGAGTCCAAACCAAGATGCAACATGTTTTGATTGCGTTTTGGAGCTAGACAGGAGTCCCTAACCATGAAGGGACTTGAACCCTCAATCTTCTGATCCGAAGTCAGACGCCTTGTCCATTAGGCCACATGGTTCTACAAAAATGAAATTTCCAAATCTGAATTTCTACGGTTTAGCTGAAAATTAGAAACAAGGTAACATTTGTAAAAATGTAGACTAACTAGGTGGCCAGTTAGCTTATTTTGAAGGAAATAGATTGAATGCTAGGCACATCAGTTACCTGTGTCTCATATTTGCACTTGCTGAGCAAGCAACCTTGCAACTATCTCTGACTTTGCAGGTTACCATGACATGTAGACTGCAAATGCATAGACAATGCTAAATGAACACAGCTGGCCAGTATGGGGATTGAACCCATGACCTTGGCGTTATTAGCACCACGCTCTGACCATCTGAGCTAACCGGCCTGCTTTTTAAGTGTTTAAAAGTACAGATGTCCAGTAACAAGCAAGGCCATGTCGTGCAAAATTGGCCAAGTTCTGGATGGGCTACCTGGCTTTGTATGGTTTGTAGGAAAGACATTGAATGCAGAGCTATAGAGATTGAGATTTATGTTGCGTTAATGGCCTATTTGTGCAAACAAAAGGTGTATATAGATGATCTTGGGTGTAGGGTTTGGTGATTTTATTACCCCTAATGTGTCTGCCGGTGCTTAGCATTATTAGCACCACACTCAAACCATCTGAGCTAACCGGCCGGCTTTTAAGTGTTTAAAAGAAAAATTTACAGAAAAGAACCAATTTACAGAAAAGAACCAGGCAAAATCAAGCAGAATTGGGCCAGTTCTGGATGGTCTACCTGAATGTGTATGGTTTGTAGTGATTGCATATGTTTTTGGCCCTGCAATAAAAACATGGGAAGCATAGCTAGAGAGTCCAAACCAAGATGCAACATGTTTTGATTGCGTTTTGGAGCTAGACAGGAGTCCCTAACCATGAAGGGACTTGAACCCTCAATCTTCTGATCCGAAGTCAGACGCCTTGTCCATTAGGCCACATGGTTCTACAAAAGAATATTTCCAAATCTGAATTTCTACGGTTTAGCTGAAAATTAGAAACAAGGTAACATTTGTAAAAAGTAGACTAACTAGGTGGCCAGTTAGCTTATTTTGAAGGAAATAGATTGAATGCTAGGCACATCAGTTACCTGTGTCTCATATTTGCACTTGCTGAGCAAGCAACCTTGCAACTATCTCTGACTTTGCAGGTTACCATGACATGTAGACTGCAAATGCATAGACAATGCTAAATGAACACAGCTGGCCAGTATGGGGATTGAACCCATGACCTTGGCGTTATTAGCACCACGCTCTGACCATCTGAGCTAACCGGCCTGCTTTTTAAGTGTTTAAAAGTACAGATGTCCGGTAACAAGCAAGGCCATGTCGTGCAAAATTGGCCAAGTTCTGGATGGGCTACCTGGCTTTGTATGGTTTGTAGGAAAGACATTGAATGCAGAGCTATAGAGATTGAGATTTATGTTGCGTTAATGGCCTATTTGTGCAAACAAAAGGTGTATATAGATGATCTTGGGTGTAGGGTTTGGTGATTTTATTACCCCTAATGTGTCTGCGGTGCTTAGCATTATTAGCACCACACTCAAACCATCTGAGCTAACCGGCCGGCTTTTTAAGTGTTTAAAAAGAAAAATTTACAGAAAAGAACCAGGCAAAATCAAGCAGAATTGGGCCAGTTCTGGATGGTCTACCTGAATGTGTATGGTTTGTAGTGATTGCATATGTTTTTGGCCCTGCAATAAAAACATGGGAAGCATAGCTAGAGAGTCCAAACCAAGATGCAACATGTTTTGATTGCGTTTTTGGAGCTAGACAGGAGTCCCTAACCATGAAGGGACTTGAACCCTCAATCTTCTGATCCGAAGTCAGACGCCTTGTCCATTAGGCCACATGGTTCTACGAAAGTGAAATTTCCAAATCTGAATTTCTACGGTTTAGCTGAAAATTAGAAACAAGATAACATATGTAAAAAAGTAGACTAACTAGGTGGCCAGTTAGCTTATTTTGAAGGAAATAGATTGAATGCTAGGCACATCAGTAACCTGTGTCTCATATTTGCACTTGCTGAGCAAGTAACCTTGCAACTATCTCTGACTTTGCAGGTTACCATGACATGTAGACTGCAAATGCATAGACAATGCTAAATGAACACAGCTGGCCAGTATGGGGATTGAACCCATGACCTTGGCGTTATTAGCACCACGCTCTGACCATCTGAGCTAACCGGCCTGCTTTTTAAGTGTTTAAAAAGTACAGATGTCCAGTAACAAGCAAGGCCATGTCGTGCAAAATTGGCCAAGTTCTGGATGGGCTACCTGGCTTTGTATGGTTTGTAGGAAAGACATTGAATGCAGAGCTATAGAGATTGAGATTTATGTTGCGTTAATGGCCTATTTGTGCAAACAAAAGGTGTATATAGATGATCTTGGGTGTAGGGTTTGGTGATTTTATTACCCCTAATGTGTCTGCCGGTGCTTAGCATTATTAGCACCACACTCAAACCATCTGAGCTAACCGGCCTGCTGTTTAAAAAGAAAAATTTACAAAAAGAACCAATTTACAGAAAAGAACCAGGCAAAATCAAGCAGAATTGGGCCAGTTCTGGATGGTCTACCTGAATGTGTATGGTTTGTAGTGATTGCATATGTTTTTGGCCCTGCAATAAAAACATGGGAAGCATAGCTAGAGAGTCCAAACCAAGATGCAACATGTTTTGATTGCGTTTTTGGAGCTAGACAGGAGTCCCTAACCATGAAGGGACTTGAACCCTCAATCTTCTGATCCGAAGTCAGACGCCTTGTCCATTAGGCCACATGGTTCTACAAAAACAATATTTCCAAATCTGAATTTCTACGGTTTAGCTGAAAATTAGAAACAAGGTAACATTTGTAAAAAAATGTAGACTAACTAGGTGGCCAGTTAGCTTATTTTGAAGGAAATAGATTGAATGCTAGGCACATCAGTTACCTGTGTCTCATATTTGCACTTGCTGAGCAAGCAACCTTGCAACTATCTCTGACTTTGCAGGTTACCATGACATGTAGACTGCAAATGCATAGACAATGCTAAATGAACAGAGCTGGCCAGTATGGGGATTGAACCCATGACCTTGGCGTTATTAGCACCACGCTCTGACCATCTGAGCTAACCGGCCTGCTTTTTAAGTGTTTAAAAAGTACAGATGTCCGGTAACAAGCAAGGCCATGTCGTGCAAAATTGGCCAAGTTCTGGATGGGCTACCTGGCTTTGTATGGTTTGTAGGAAAGACATTGAATGCAGAGCTATAGAGATTGAGATTTATGTTGCGTTAATGGCCTATTTGTGCAAACAAAAGGTGTATATAGATGATCTTGGGTGTAGGGTTTGGTGATTTTATTACCCCTAATGTGTCTGCCGGTGCTTAGCATTATTAGCACCACACTCAAACCATCTGAGCTAACCGGCCGGCTTTTTAAGTGTTTAAAAAAGAAAAATTTACAGAAAAGAACCAGGCAAAATCAAGCAGAATTGGGCCAGTTCTGGATGGTCTACCTGAATGTGTATGGTTTGTAGTGATTGCATATGTTTTTGGCCCTGCAATAAAAACATGGGAAGCATAGCTAGAGAGTCCAAACCAAGATGCAACATGTTTTGATTGCGTTTTGGAGCTAGACAGGAGTCCCTAACCATGAAGGGACTTGAACCCTCAATCTTCTGATCCGAAGTCAGACGCCTTGTCCATTAGGCCACATGGTTCTACAAAAACAATATTTCCAAATCTGAATTTCTACGGTTTAGCTGAAAATTAGAAACAAGGTAACATTTGTAAAAAGTAGACTAACTAGGTGGCCAGTTAGCTTATTTTGAAGGAAATAGATTGAATGCTAGGCACATCAGTTACCTGTGTCTCATATTTGCACTTGCTGAGCAAGCAACCTTGCAACTATCTCTGACTTTGCAGGTTACCATGACATGTAGACTGCAAATGCATAGACAATGCTAAATGAACACAGCTGGCCAGTATGGGGATTGAACCCATGACCTTGGCGTTATTAGCACCACGCTCTGACCATCTGAGCTAACCGGCCTGCTTTTTAAGTGTTTAAAAGTACAGATGTCCGGTAACAAGCAAGGCCATGTCGTGCAAAATTGGCCAAGTTCTGGATGGGCTACCTGGCTTTGTATGGTTTGTAGGAAAGACATTGAATGCAGAGCTATAGAGATTGAGATTTATGTTGCGTTAATGGCCTATTTGTGCAAACAAAAGGTGTATATAGATGATCTTGGGTGTAGGGTTTGGTGATTTTATTACCCCTAATGTGTCTGCCGGTGCTTAGCATTATTAGCACCACACTCAAACCATCTGAGCTAACCGGCCTGCTTTTTAAGTGTTTAAAAAGAAAAATTTACAGAAAAGAACCAGGCAAAATCAAGCAGAATTGGGCCAGTTCTGGATGGTCTACCTGAATGTGTATGGTTTGTAGTGATTGCATATGTTTTTGGCCCTGCAATAAAAACATGTGAAGCATAGCTAGAGAGTCCAAACCAAGATGCAACATGTTTTGATTGCGTTTTGGAGCTAGACAGGAGTCCCTAACCATGAAGGGACTTGAACCCTCAATCTTCTGATCCGAAGTCAGACGCCTTGTCCATTAGGGCACATGGTTCTACGAAAGTGAAATTTCCAAATCTGAATTTCTACGGTTTAGCTGAAAATTAGAAACAAGATAACATATGTAAAAAAGTAGACTAACTAGGTGGCCAGTTAGCTTATTTTGAAGGAAATAGATTGAATGCTAGGCACATCAGTTACCTGTGTCTCATATTTGCACTTGCTGAGCAAGCAACCTTGCAACTATCTCTGACTTTGCAGGTTACCATGACATGTAGACTGCAAATGCATAGACAATGCTAAATGAACACAGCTGGCCAGTATGGGGATTGAACCCATGACCTTGGCGTTATTAGCACCACGCTCTGACCATCTGAGCTAACCGGCCTGCTTTTTAAGTGTTTAAAAAGTACAGATGTCCAGTAACAAGCAAGGCCAAGTCGCGCAAAATTGGCCAAGTTCTGGATGGGCTACCTGGCTTTGTATGGTTTGTAGGAAAGACATTGAATGCAGAGCTATAGAGATTGAGATTTATGTTGCGTTAATGGCCTATTTGTGCAAACAAAAGGTGTATATAGATGATCTTGGGTGTAGGGTTTGGTGATTTTATTACCCCTAATGTGTCTGCCGGTGCTTAGCATTATTAGCACCACACTCAAACCATCTGAGCTAACCGGCCGGCTTTTTAAGTGTTTAAAAAAGAAAAATTTACAGAAAAGAACCAATTTACAGAAAAGAACCAGGCAAAATCAAGCAGAATTGGGCCAGTTCTGGATGGTCTACCTGAATGTGTATGGTTTGTAGTGATTGCATATGTTTTTGGCCCTGCAATAAAAACATGGGAAGCATAGCTAGAGAGTCCAAACCAAGATGCAACATGTTTTGATTGCGTTTTGGAGCTAGACAGGAGTCCCTAACCATGAAGGGACTTGAACCCTCAATCTTCTGATCCGAAGTCAGACGCCTTGTCCATTAGGCCACATGGTTCTACAAAAACAATATTTCCAAATCTGAATTTCTACGGTTTAGCTGAAAATTAGAAACAAGGTAACATTTGTAAAAATGTAGACTAACTAGGTGGCCAGTTAGCTTATTTTGAAGGAAATAGATTGAATGCTAGGCACATCAGTTACCTGTGTCTCATATTTGCACTTGCTGAGCAAGCAACCTTGCAACTATCTCTGACTTTGCAGGTTACCATGACATGTAGACTGCAAATGCATAGACAATGCTAAATGAACACAGCTGGCCAGTATGGGGATTGAACCCATGACCTTGGCGTTATTAGCACCACGCTCTGACCATCTGAGCTAACCGGCCTGCTTTTTAAGTGTTTAAAAGTACAGATGTCCGGTAACAAGCAAGGCCATGTCGTGCAAAATTGGCCAAGTTCTGGATGGGCTACCTGGCTTTGTATGGTTTGTAGGAAAGACATTGAATGCAGAGCTATAGAGATTGAGATTTATGTTGCGTTAATGGCCTATTTGTGCAAACAAAAGGTGTATATAGATGATCTTGGGTGTAGGGTTTGGTGATTTTATTACCCCTAATGTGTCTGCCGGTGCTTAGCATTATTAGCACCACACTCAAACCATCTGAGCTAACCGGCCGGCTTTTTAAGTGTTTAAAAAGAAAAATTTACAGAAAAGAACCAGGCAAAATCAAGCAGAATTGGGCCAGTTCTGGATGGTCTACCTGAATGTGTATGGTTTGTAGTGATTGCATATGTTTTTGGCCCTGCAATAAAAACATGGGAAGCATAGCTAGAGAGTCCAAACCAAGATGCAACATGTTTTGATTGCGTTTTTGGAGCTAGACAGGAGTCCCTAACCATGAAGGGACTTGAACCCTCAATCTTCTGATCCGAAGTCAGACGCCTTGTCCATTAGGGCACATGGTTCTACAAAAGTGAAATTTCCAAATCTGAATTTCTACGGTTTAGCTGAAAATTAGAAACAAGATAACATTTTAAAAAGTAGACTAACTAGGTGGCCAGTTAGCTTATTTTGAAGGAAATAGATTGAATGCTAGGCACATCAGTTACCTGTGTCTCATATTTGCACTTGCTGAGCAAGCAACCTTGCAACTATCTCTGACTTTGCAGGTTACCATGACATGTAGACTGCAAATGCATAGACAATGCTAAATGAACACAGCTGGCCAGTATGGGGATTGAACCCATGACCTTGGCGTTATTAGCACCACGCTCTGACCATCTGAGCTAACCGGCCTGCTTTTAAGTGTTTAAAAGTACAGATGTCCAGTAACAAGCAAGGCCAAGTCGCGCAAAATTGGCCAAGTTCTGGATGGGCTACCTGGCTTTGTATGGTTTGTAGGAAAGACATTGAATGCAGAGCTATAGAGATTGAGATTTATGTTGCGTTAATGGCCTATTTGTGCAAACAAAAGGTGTATATAGATGATCTTGGGTGTAGGGTTTGGTGATTTTATTACCCCTAATGTGTCTGCCGGTGCTTAGCATTATTAGCACCACACTCAAACCATCTGAGCTAACCGGCCTGCTTTTTAGTGTTTAAAAAGAAAAATTTACAGAAAAGAACCAATTTACAGAAAAGAACCAGGCAAAATCAAGCAGAATTGGGCCAGTTCTGGATGGTCTACCTGAATGTGTATGGTTTGTAGTGATTGCATATGTTTTTGGCCCTGCAATAAAAACATGGGAAGCATAGCTAGAGAGTCCAAACCAAGATGCAACATGTTTTGATTGCGTTTTGGAGCTAGACAGGAGTCCCTAACCATGAAGGGACTTGAACCCTCAATCTTCTGATCCGAAGTCAGACGCCTTGTCCATTAGGCCACATGGTTCTACAAAACAATATTTCCAAATCTGAATTTCTACGGTTTAGCTGAAAATTAGAAACAAGGTAACATTTGTAAAAAGTAGACTAACTAGGTGGCCAGTTAGCTTATTTTGAAGGAAATAGATTGAATGCTAGGCACATCAGTTACCTGTGTCTCATATTTGCACTTGCTGAGCAAGCAACCTTGCAACTATCTCTGACTTTGCAGGTTACCATGACATGTAGACTGCAAATGCATAGACAATGCTAAATGAACACAGCTGGCCAGTATGGGGATTGAACCCATGACCTTGGCGTTATTAGCACCACGCTCTGACCATCTGAGCTAACCGGCCTGCTTTTTAAGTGTTTAAAAGTACAGATGTCCAGTAACAAGCAAGGCCATGTCGCGCAAAATTGGCCAAGTTCTGGATGGGCTACCTGGCTTTGTATGGTTTGTAGGAAAGACATTGAATGCAGAGCTATAGAGATTGAGATTTATGTTGCGTTAATGGCCTATTTGTGCAAACAAAAGGTGTATATAGATGATCTTGGGTGTAGGGTTTGGTGATTTTATTACCCCTAATGTGTCTGCCGGTGCTTAGCATTATTAGCACCACACTCAAACCATCTGAGCTAACCGGCCTGCTTTTTAAGTGTTTAAAAAGAAAAATTTACAGAAAAGAACCAGGCAAAATCAAGCAGAATTGGGCCAGTTCTGGATGGTCTACCTGAATGTGTATGGTTTGTAGTGATTGCATATGTTTTTGGCCCTGCAATAAAAACATGGAAGCATAGCTAGAGAGTCCAAACCAAGATGCAACATGTTTTGATTGCGTTTTTGGAGCTAGACAGGAGTCCCTAACCATGAAGGGACTTGAACCCTCAATCTTCTGATCCGAAGTCAGACGCCTTGTCCATTAGGGCACATGGTTCTACAAAAGTGAAATTTCCAAATCTGAATTTCTACGGTTTAGCTGAAAATTAGAAACAAGGTAACATTTGTAAAAAGTAGACTAACTAGGTGGCCAGTTAGCTTATTTTGAAGGAAATAGATTGAATGCTAGGCACATCAGTTAACCTGTGTCTCATATTTGCACTTGCTGAGCAAGCAACCTTGCAACTATCTCTGACTTTGCAGGTTACCATGACATGTAGACTGCAAATGCATAGACAATGCTAAATGAACACAGCTGGCCAGTATGGGGATTGAACCCATGACCTTGGCGTTATTAGCACCACGCTCTGACCATCTGAGCTAACCGGCCTGCTTTTTAAGTGTTTAAAAAGTACAGATGTCCGGTAACAAGCAAGGCCATGTCGTGCAAAATTGGCCAAGTTCTGGATGGGCTACCTGGCTTTGTATGGTTTGTAGGAAAGACATTGAATGCAGAGCTATAGAGATTGAGATTTATGTTGCGTTAATGGCCTATTTGTGCAAACAAAAGGTGTATATAGATGATCTTGGGTGTAGGGTTTGGTGATTTTATTACCCCTAATGTGTCTGCCGGTGCTTAGCATTATTAGCACCACACTCAAACCATCTGAGCTAACCGGCCTGCTTTTTAAGAAAATTTAAAAAAGAAAAATTTACAGAAAAGAACCAGGCAAAATCAAGCAGAATTGGGCCAGTTCTGGATGGTCTACCTGAATGTGTATGGTTTGTAGTGATTGCATATGTTTTTGGCCCTGCAATAAAAACATGGGAAGCATAGCTAGAGAGTCCAAACCAAGATGCAACATGTTTTGATTGCGTTTTTGGAGCTAGACAGGAGTCCCTAACCATGAAGGGACTTGAACCCTCAATCTTCTGATCCGAAGTCAGACGCCTTGTCCATTAGGCCACATGGTTCTACAAAATAATATTTCCAAATCTGAATTTCTACGGTTTAGCTGAAAATTAGAAACAAGGTAACATTTGTAAAAAACGTAGACTAACTAGGTGGCCAGTTAGCTTATTTTGAAGGAAATAGATTGAATGCTAGGCACATCAGTTACCTGTGTCTCATATTTGCACTTGCTGAGCAAGCAACCTTGCAACTATCTCTAACTTTGCAGGTTACCATGACATGTAGACTGCAAATGCATAGACAAAGGTAAATGAACACAGCTGGCCAGTATGGGGATTGAACCCATGACCTTGGCGTTATTAGCACCACGCTCTGACCATCTGAGCTAACCGGCCTGCTTTTAAGTGTTTAAAAGTACAGATGTCCAGTAACAAGCAAGGCCAAGTCGCAAAATTGGCCAAGTTCTGGATGGGCTACCTGGCTTTGTATGGTTTGTAGGAAAGACACTGAAAGCAGAGCTATAGAGATTGAGATTTATGTTGCGTTAATGGCCTATTTGTGCAAACAAAAGGTGTATATAGGTGATCTTGTGTGTGGGGTTTGGTGATTTTATTACCCCTAATGTGTCTGCCGGTGCTTAACATTATTAGCACCACACTCAAACCATCTGAGCTAACCGGCCTGCTTTTTAAGGGTTTAAAAAAGAAAAATTTACAGAAAAGAACCAGGCAAAAGCAAGCAGAATTGGGCCAGTTCTGGATGGTCTACCTGAATGTGTATGGTTTGTAGTGATTGCATATGTTTTTGGCCCTGCAATAAAAACATTGGAAGCATAGCTAGAGAGTCCAAACCAAGATACAACATGTTTTGATTGCGTTTTTGGAGCTAGACAGGAGTCCCTAACCATGAAGGGACTTGAACCCTCAATCTTCTGATCCGAAGTAATACGCCTTGTCCATTAGGGCACATGGTTCTACGAAAGTGAAATTTCCAAATCTGAATTTCTACGGTTTAGCTGAAAATTAGAAACAAGGTAACATATGTAAAAAAGTAGACTAACTAGGTGGCCAGTTAGCTTATTTTGAAGGAAATAGATTGAATGCTAGGCACATCAGTAACCTGTGTCTCATATTTGCACTTGCTGAGCAAGCAACCTTGCAACTATCTCTGACTTTGCAGGTTACCATGACATGTAGACTGCAAATGCATAGACAATGCTAAATGAACACAGCTGGCCAGTATGGGGATTGAACCCATGATCTTGGCGTTATTAGCACCAAGCTCTGACCATCTGAGCTAACCGGCCTGCTTTTTAAGTGTTTAAAAAGTACAGATGTCCGGTAACAAGCAAGGCCATGTCGTGCAAAATTGGCCAAGTTCTGGATGGGCTACCTGGCTTTGTATGGTTTGTAGGAAAGACATTGAATGCAGAGCTATAGAGATTGAGATTTATGTTGCGTTAATGGCCTATTTGTGCAAACAAAAGGTGTATATAGATGATCTTGGGTGTAGGGTTTGGTGATTTTATTACCCCTAATGTGTCTGCCGGTGCTTAGCATTATTAGCACCACACTCAAACCATCTGAGCTAACCGGCCGGCTTTTAAGTGTTTAAAAAGAAAAATTTACAGAAAAGAACCAATTTACAGAAAAGAACCAGGCAAAATCAAGCAGAATTGGGCCAGTTCTGGATGGTCTACCTGAATGTGTATGGTTTGTAGTGATTGCATATGTTTTTGGCCCTGCAATAAAAACATGGGAAGCATAGCTAGAGAGTCCAAACCAAGATGCAACATGTTTTGATTGTGTTTTTGGAGCTAGACAGAGTCCCTAACCATGAAGGGACTTGAACCCTCAATCTTCTGATCCGAAGTCAGACGCCTTGTCCATTAGGCCACATGGTTCTACAAAAACAATATTTCCAAATCTGAATTTCTACGGTTTAGCTGAAAATTAGAAACAAGGTAACATTTGTAAAAAAATGTAGACTAACTAGGTGGCCAGTTAGCTTATTTTGAAGGAAATAGATTGAATGCTAGGCACATCAGTTACCTGTGTCTCATATTTGCACTTGCTGAGCAAGCAACCTTGCAACTATCTCTGACTTTGCAGGTTACCATGACATGTAGACTGCAAATGCATAGACAATGCTAAATGAACAGAGCTGGCCAGTATGGGGATTGAACCCATGACCTTGGCGTTATTAGCACCACGCTCTGACCATCTGAGCTAACCGGCCTGCTTTTTAAGTGTTTAAAAAGTACAGATGTCCGGTAACAAGCAAGGCCATGTCGTGCAAAATTGGCCAAGTTCTGGATGGGCTACCTGGCTTTGTATGGTTTGTAGGAAAGACATTGAATGCAGAGCTATAGAGATTGAGATTTATGTTGCGTTAATGGCCTATTTGTGCAAACAAAAGGTGTATATAGATGATCTTGGGTGTAGGGTTTGGTGATTTTATTACCCCTAATGTGTCTGCCGGTGCTTAGCATTATTAGCACCACACTCAAACCATCTGAGCTAACCGGCCGGCTTTTTACGTGTTTAAAAAAGAAAAATTTACAGAAAAGAACCAGGCGAAATCAAGTAGAATTGGGCCAGTTCTGGATGGTCTACCTGAATGTGTATGGTTTGTAGTGATTGCATATGTTTTTGGCCCTGCAATAAAAACATGTGAAGCATAGCTAGAGAGTCCAAACCAAGATGCAACATGTTTTGATTGCGTTTTTGGAGCTAGACAGGAGTCCCTAACCATGAAGGGACTTGAACCCTCAATCTTCTGATCCGAAGTGTCGCCTTGTCCATTAGGGCACATGGTTCTAGAAATGAAATTTCCAAATCTGAATTTCTACGGTTTAGCTGAAAATTAGAAACAAGATATAATTTTTAAAAAGTAGACTAACTAGGTGGCCAGTTAGCTTATTTTGAAGGAAATAGATTGAATGCTAGGCACATCAGTAACCTGTGTCTCATATTTGCACTTGCTGAGCAAGTAACCTTGCAACTATCTCTGACTTTGCAGGTTACCATGACATGTAGACTGCAAATGCATAGACAATGCTAAATGAACACAGCTGGCCAGTATGGGGATTGAACCCATGACCTTGGCGTTATTAGCACCACGCTCTGACCATCTGAGCTAACCGGCCTGCTTTTTAAGTGTTTAAAAGTACAGATGTCCGGTAACAAGCAAGGCCATGTCGTGCAAAATTGGCCAAGTTATGGATGGGCTACCTGGCTTTGTATGGTTTGTAGGAAAGACATTGAATGCAGAGCTATAGAGATTGAGATTTATGTTGCGTTAATGGCCTATTTGTGCAAACAAAAGTTGTATATAGATGATCTTGGGTGTAGGGTTTGGTGATTTTATTACCCCTAATGTGTCTGCCGGTGCTTAGCATTATTAGCACCACACTCAAACCATCTGAGCTAACGGCCTGCTTTTAAGGGTTTAAAAAGAAAAATTTACAGAAAAGAACCAGGCAAAATCAAGCAGAATTGGGCCAGTTCTGGATGGTCTACCTGAATGTGTATGGTTTGTAGTGATTGCATATGTTTTTGGCCCTGCAATAAAAACATGGGAAGCATAGCTAGAGAGTCCAAACCAAGATGCAACATGTTTTGATTGCGTTTTTGGAGCTAGACAGGAGTCCCTAACCATGAAGGGACTTGAACCCTCAATCTTCTGATCCGAAGTCAGACGCCTTGTCCATTAGGCCACATGGTTCTACAAAAATAATATTTCCAAATCTGAATTTCTACGGTTTAGCTGAAAATTAGAAACAAGGTAACATTTGTAAAAAATGTAGACTAACTAGGTGGCCAGTTAGCTTATTTTGAAGGAAATAGATTGAATGCTAGGCACATCAGTTACCTGTGTCTCATATTTGCACTTGCTGAGCAAGCAACCTTGCAACTATCTCTGACTTTGCAGGTTACCATGACATGTAGACTGCAAATGCATAGACAATGCTAAATGAACACAGCTGGCCAGTATGGGGATTGAACCCATGACCTTGGCGTTATTAGCACCAAGCTCTGACCATCTGAGCTAACCGGCCTGCTTTTAAGTGTTTAAAAAGTACAGATGTCCAGTAACAAGCAAGGCCAAGTCGCGCAAAATTGGCCAAGTTCTGGATGGGCTACCTGGCTTTGTATGGTTTGTAGGAAAGACATTGAATGCAGAGCTATAGAGATTGAGATTTATGTTGCGTTAATGGCCTATTTGTGCAAACAAAAGGTGTATATAGATGATCTTGGGTGTAGGGTTTGGTGATTTTATTACCCCTAATGTGTCTGCCGGTGCTTAGCATTATTAGCACCACACTCAAACCATCTGAGCTAACCGGCCTGCTTTTTAAGGGTTTAAAAAAGAAAAATTTACAGAAAAGAACCAGGCAAAATCAAGCAGAATTGGGCCAGTTCTGGATGGTCTACCTGAATGTGTATGGTTTGTAGTGATTGCATATGTTTTTGGCCCTGCAATAAAAACATGGGAAGCATAGCTAGAGAGTCCAAACCAAGATGCAACATGTTTTGATTGCGTTTTTGGAGCTAGACAGGAGTCCCTAACCATGAAGGGACTTGAACCCTCAATCTTCTGATCCGAAGTAATACGCCTTGTCCATTAGGGCACATGGTTCTACGAAAGTGAAATTTCCAAATCTGAATTTCTACGGTTTAGCTGAAAATTAGAAACAAGATAACATATGTAAAAAAGTAGACTAACTAGGTGGCCAGTTAGCTTATTTTGAAGGAAATAGATTGAATGCTAGGCACATCAGTAACCTGTGTCTCATATTTGCACTTGCTGAGCAAGCAACCTTGCAACTATCTCTGACTTTGCAGGTTACCATGACATGTAGACTGCAAATGCATAGACAATGCTAAATGAACACAGCTGGCCAGTATGGGGATTGAACCCATGACCTTGGCGTTATTAGCACCACGCTCTGACCATCTGAGCTAACCGGCCTGCTTTTAAGTGTTTAAAAGTACAGATGTCCGGTAACAAGCAAGGCCATGTCGTGCAAAATTGGCCAAGTTCTGGATGGGCTACCTGGCTTTGTATGGTTTGTAGGAAAGACATTGAATGCAGAGCTATAGAGATTGAGATTTATGTTGCGTTAATGGCCTATTTGTGCAAACAAAGGTGTATATAGATGATCTTGGGTGTAGGGTTTGGTGATTTTATTACCCCTAATGTGTCTGCCGGTGCTTAGCATTATTAGCACCACACTCAAACCATCTGAGCTAACCGGCCGGCTTTTTAAGTGTTTAAAAAAGAAAAATTTACAGAAAAGAACCAATTTACAGAAAAGAACCAGGCAAAATCAAGCAGAATTGGGCCAGTTCTGGATGGTCTACCTGAATGTGTATGGTTTGTAGTGATTGCATATGTTTTGGCCCTGCAATAAAAACATGGGAAGCATAGCTAGAGTCCAAACCAAGATGCAACATGTTTTGATTGCGTTTTGGAGCTAGACAGGAGTCCCTAACCATGAAGGGACTTGAACCCTCAATCTTCTGATCCGAAGTCAGACGCCTTGTCCATTAGGCCACATGGTTCTACAAAAACAATATTTCCAAATCTGAATTTCTACGGTTTAGCTGAAAATTAGAAACAAGGTAACATTTGTAAAATGTAGACTAACTAGGTGGCCAGTTAGCTTATTTTGAAGGAAATAGATTGAATGCTAGGCACATCAGTTACCTGTGTCTCATATTTGCACTTGCTGAGCAAGCAACCTTGCAACTATCTCTGACTTTGCAGGTTACCATGACATGTAGACTGCAAATGCATAGACAATGCTAAATGAACACAGCTGGCCAGTATGGGGATTGAACCCATGACCTTGGCGTTATTAGCACACGCTCTGACCATCTGAGCTAACCGGCCTGCTTTTTAAGTGTTTAAAAGTACAGATGTCCGGTAACAAGCAAGGCCATGTCGTGCAAAATTGGCCAAGTTCTGGATGGGCTACCTGGCTTTGTATGGTTTGTAGGAAAGACATTGAATGCAGAGATAGAGATTGAGATTTATGTTGCGTTAATGGCCTATTTGTGCAAACAAAAGGTGTATATAGATGATCTTGGGTGTAGGGTTTGGTGATTTTATTACCCCTAATGTGTCTGCCGGTGCTTAGCATTATTAGCACCACACTCAAACCATCTGAGCTAACCGGCCGGCTTTTTAAGTGTTTAAAAAAGAAAAATTTACAGAAAAGAACCAATTTACAGAAAAGAACCAGGCAAAATCAAGCAGAATTGGGCCAGTTCTGGATGGTCTACCTGAATGTGTATGGTTTGTAGTGATTGCATATGTTTTTGGCCCTGCAATAAAAACATGTGAAGCATAGCTAGAGAGTCCAAACCAAGATGCAACATGTTTTGATTGCGTTTTTGGAGCTAGACAGGAGTCCCTAACCATGAAGGGACTTGAACCCTCAATCTTCTGATCCGAAGTCAGACGCCTTGTCCATTAGGCCACATGGTTCTACAAAAATGATATTTCCAAATCTGAATTTCTACGGTTTAGCTGAAAATTAGAAACAAGGTAACATTTGTAAAAAAATGTAGACTAACTAGGTGGCCAGTTAGCTTATTTTGAAGGAAATAGATTGAATGCTAGGCACATCAGTTACCTGTGTCTCATATTTGCACTTGCTGAGCAAGCAACCTTGCAACTATCTCTGACTTTGCAGGTTACCATGACATGTAGACTGCAAATGCATAGACAAAGCTAAATGAACACAGCTGGCCAGTATGGGGATTGAACCCATGACCTTGGCGTTAATAGCACCAAGCTCTGACCATCTGAGCTAACCGGCCTGCTTTTAAGTGTTTAAAAGTACAGATGTCCGGTAACAAGCAAGGCCAAGTCGCGCAAAATTGGCCAAGTTCTGGATGGGCTACCTGGCTTTGTATGGTTTGTAGGAAAGACACTGAAAGCAGAGCTATAGAGATTGAGATTTATGTTGCGTTAATGGCCTATTTGTGCAAACAAAGGTGTATATAGATGATCTTGTGTGTAGGGTTTGGTGATTTTATTACCCCTAATGTGTCTGCCGTGCTTAGCATTATTAGCACCACACTCAAACCATCTGAGCTAACCGGCCTGCTTTTTAAGTGTTTAAAAAAGAAAATTTACAGAAAAGAACCAGGCAAAATCAAGCAGAATTGGGCCAGTTCTGGATGGTCTACCTGAATGTGTATGGTTTGTAGTGATTGCATATGTTTTTGGCCCTGCAATAAAAACATGGAAGCATAGCTAGAGTCCAAACCAAGATGCAACATGTTTTGATTGCGTTTTTGGAGCTAGACAGGAGTCCCTAACCATGAAGGACTTGAACCCTCAATCTTCTGATCCGAAGTACGCCTTGTCCATTAGGGCACATGGTTCTACAAAAGTGAAATTTCCAAATCTGAATTTCTACGGTTTAGCTGAAAATTAGAAACAAGGTAACATTTGTAAAAGTAGACTAACTAGGTGGCCAGTTAGCTTATTTTGAAGGAAATAGATTGAATGCTAGGCACATCAGTTACCTGTGTCTCATATTTGCACTTGCTGAGCAAGCAACCTTGCAACTATCTCTGACTTTGCAGGTTACCATGACATGTAGACTGCAAATGCATAGACAATGCTAAATGAACACAGCTGGCCAGTATGGGGATTGAACCCATGACCTTGGCGTTATTAGCACCACGCTCTGACCATCTGAGCTAACCGGCCTGCTTTTTAAGTGTTTAAAAGTACAGATGTCCGTAACAAGCAAGGCCATGTCGTGCAAAATTGGCCAAGTTCTGGATGGGCTACCTGGCTTTGTATGGTTTGTAGGAAAGACATTGAATGCAGAGCTATAGAGATTGAGATTTATGTTGCGTTAATGGCCTATTTGTGCAAACAAAAGGTGTATATAGATGATCTTGGGTGTAGGGTTTGGTGATTTTATTACCCCTAATGTGTCTGCCGGTGCTTAGCATTATTAGCACCACACTCAAACCATCTGAGCTAACCGGCCGGCTTTTAAGTGTTTAAAAAGAAAAATTTACAGAAAAGAACCAATTTACAGAAAAGAACCAGGCGAAATCAAGTAGAATTGGGCCAGTTCTGGATGGTCTACCTGAATGTGTATGGTTTGTAGTGATTGCATATGTTTTTGGCCCTGCAATAAAAACATGGGAAGCATAGCTAGAGAGTCCAAACCAAGATGCAACATGTTTTGATTGCGTTTTTGAGCTAGACAGGAGTCCCTAACCATGAAGGGACTTGAACCCTCAATCTTCTGATCCGAAGTCAGACGCCTTGTCCATTAGGGCCACATGGTTCTACAAAACAAATTTCCAAATCTGAATTTCTACGGTTTAGCTGAAAATTAGAAACAAGGTAACATATGTAAAAAGTAGACTAACTAGGTGGCCAGTTAGCTTATTTTGAAGGAAATAGATTGAATGCTAGGCACATCAGTAACCTGTGTCTCATATTTGCACTTGCTGAGCAAGTAACCTTGCAACTATCTCTGACTTTGCAGGTTACCATGACATGTAGACTGCAAATGCATAGACAATGCTAAATGAACACAGCTGGCCAGTATGGGGATTGAACCCATGACCTTGGCGTTATTAGCACCGCTCTGACCATCTGAGCTAACCGGCCTGCTTTTTAAGTGTTTAAAAAGTACAGATGTCCGGTAACAAGCAAGGCCATGTCGTGCAAAATTGGCCAAGTTCTGGATGGGCTACCTGGCTTTGTATGGTTTGTAGGAAAGACATTGAATGCAGAGCTATAGAGATTGAGATTTATGTTGCGTTAATGGCCTATTTGTGCAAACAAAGGTGTATATAGATGATCTTGGGTGTAGGGTTTGGTGATTTTATTACCTAATGTGTCTGCCGGTGTTAGCATTATTAGCACCACACTCAAACCATCTGAGCTAACCGCCGGCTTTTAAGTGTTTAAAAGAAAAAATTTACAGAAAAGAACCAATTTACAGAAGAACCAGGCAAAATCAAGCAGAATTGGGCCAGTTCTGGATGGTCTACCTGAATGTGTATGGTTTGTAGTGATTGCATATGTTTTTGGCCCTGCAATAAAAACATGTGAAGCATAGCTAGAGAGTCCAAACCAAGATGCAACATGTTTTGATTGCGTTTTGGAGCTAGACAGAGTCCCTAACCATGAAGGGACTTGAACCTCAATCTTCTGATCCGAAGTCAGACGCCTTGTCCATTAGGGCACATGGTTCTACTGAATGAAATTTCCAAATCTGAATTTCTACGGTTTAGCTGAAAATTAGAAACAAGGTATAATTTGTAAAAAGTAGACTAACTAGGTGGCCAGTTAGCTTATTTTGAAGGAAATAGATTGAATGCTAGACATCAGTAACCTGTGACTCATATTTGCACTTGCTGAGCAAGCAACCTTGCAACTATCTCTGACTTTGCAGGTTACCATGACATGTAGACTGCAAATGCATAGACAATGCTAAATGAACAGAGCTGGCCAGTATGGGGATTGAACCCATGACCTTGGCGTTATTAGCACCACGCTCTGACCATCTGAGCTAACCGGCCTGCTTTTTAAGTGTTTAAAAAGTACAGATGTCCGGTAACAAGCAAGGCCATGTCGTGCAAAATTGGCCAAGTTATGGATGGGCTACCTGGCTTTGTATGGTTTGTAGGAAAGACATTGAATGCAGAGCTATAGAGATTGAGATTTATGTTGCGTTAATGGCCTATTTGTGCAAACAAAAGTTGTATATAGATGATCTTGGGTGTAGGGTTTGGTGATTTTATTACCCTAATGTGTCTGCCGGTGCTTAGCATTATTAGCACCACACTCAAACCATCTGAGCTAACCGGCCTGCTTTTTAAGTGTTTAAAAAAGAAAAATTTACAGAAAAGAACCAGGCAAAATCAAGCAGAATTGGGCCAGTTCTGGATGGTCTACCTGAATGTGTATGGTTTGTAGTGATTGCATATGTTTTTGGCCCTGCAATAAAAACATGGAAGCATAGCTAGAGAGTCCAAACCAAGATGCAACATGTTTTGATTGCGTTTTGGAGCTAGACAGGAGTCCCTAACCATGAAGGGACTTGAACCTCAATCTTCTGATCCAAATGTCGCCTTGTCCATTAGGGCCACATGGTTCTACGAAAGTGAAATTTCCAAATCTGAATTTCTACGGTTTAGCTGAAAATTAGAAACAAGGTAACATTTGTAAAAAGTAGACTAACTAGGTGGCCAGTTAGCTTATTTTGAAGGAAATAGATTGAATGCTAGGCACATCAGTTACCTGTGTCTCATATTTGCACTTGCTGAGCAAGCAACCTTGCAACTATCTCTGACTTTGCAGGTTACCATGACATGTAGACTGCAAATGCATAGACAATGCTAATAAACACAGCTGGCCAGTATGGGGATTGAACCCATGACCTTGGCGTTATTAGCACCAAGCTCTGACCATCTGAGCTAACCGCCTGCTTTTTAAGTGTTTAAAAATACAGATGTCCGGTAACAAGCAAGGCCATGTCATTGCAAAATTGGCCAAGTTCTGGATGGGCTACCTGGCTTTGTATGGTTTGTAGGAAAGACATTGAATGCAGAGCTATAGAGATTGAGATTTATGTTGCGTTAATGGCCTATTTGTGCAAACAAAGGTGTATATAGATGATCTTGGGTGTAGGGTTTGGTGATTTTATTACCCCTAATGTGTCTGCCGGTGCTTAGCATTATTAGCACCACACTCAAACCATCTGAGCTAACCGGCCGGCTTTTTACGTGTTTAAAAAAGAAAAATTTACAGAAAAGAACCAGGCGAAATCAAGTAGAATTGGGCCAGTTCTGGATGGTCTACCTGAATGTGTATGGTTTGTAGTGATTGCATATGTTTTTGGCCCTGCAATAAAAACATGTGAAGCATAGCTAGAGAGTCCAAACCAAGATGCAACATGTTTTGATTGCGTTTTGGAGCTAGACAGGAGTCCCTAACCATGAAGGGACTTGAACCCTCAATCTTCTGATCCGAAGTAATACGCCTTGTCCATTAGGGCACATGGTTCTACGAAAGTGAAATTTCCAAATCTGAATTTCTACGGTTTAGCTGAAAATTAGAAACAAGATATAATTTTTAAAAAAGTAGACTAACTAGGTGGCCAGTTAGCTTATTTTGAAGGAAATAGATTGAATGCTAGGCACATCAGTAACCTGTGTCTCATATTTGCACTTGCTGAGCAAGTAACCTTGCAACTATCTCTGACTTTGCAGGTTACCATGACATGTAGACTGCAAATGCATAGACAATGCTAAATGAACACAGCTGGCCAGTATGGGGATTGAACCCATGACCTTGGCGTTATTAGCACCACGCTCTGACCATCTGAGCTAACCGGCCTGCTTTTTAAGTGTTTAAAAGTACAGATGTCCAGTAACAAGCAAGGCCATGTCGGCAAAATTGGCCCAGTTATGGATGGGCTACCTGGCTTTGTATGGTTTGTAGGAAAGACATTGAATGCAGAGCTATAGAGATTGAGATTTATGTTGCGTTAATGGCCTATTTGTGCAAACAAAAGTTGTATATAGATGATCTTGGGTGTAGGGTTTGGTGATTTTATTACCCCTAATGTGTCTGCCGGTGCTTAGCATTATTAGCACCACACTCAAACCATCTGAGCTAACCGGCCTGCTTTTTAAGGGTTTAAAAAAGAAAAATTTACAGAAAAGAACCAGGCAAAATCAAGCAGAATTGGGCCAGTTCTGGATGGTCTACCTGAATGTGTATGGTTTGTAGTGATTGCATATGTTTTTGGCCCTGCAATAAAAACATGGGAAGCATAGCTAGAGAGTCCAAACCAAGATGCAACATGTTTTGATTGCGTTTTTGGAGGTAGACAGGAGTCCCTAACCATGAAGGGACTTGAACCCTCAATCTTCTGATCCGAAGTCAGACGCCTTTTCCATTAGACCACATGGTTCTACAAAAATAATATTTCCAAATCTGAATTTCTACGGTTTAGCTGAAAATTAGAAACAAGGTAACATTTGTAAAAAACGTAGACTAACTAGGTGGCCAGTTAGCTTATTTTGAAGGAAATAGATTGAATGCTAGGCACATCAGTTACCTGTGTCTCATATTTGCACTTGCTGAGCAAGCAACCTTGCAACTATCTCTAACTTTGCAGGTTACCATGACATGTAGACTGCAAATGCATAGACAAAGGTAAATGAACACAGCTGGCCAGTATGGGGATTGAACCCATGACCTTGGCGTTATTAGCACCAAGCTCTGACCATCTGAGCTAACCGGCCTGCTTTTTAAGTGTTTAAAAAGTACAGATGTCCAGTAACAAGCAAGGCCAAGTCGCGCAAAATTGGCCAAGTTCTGGATGGGCTACCTGGCTTTGTATGGTTTGTAGGAAAGACACTGAAAGCAGAGCTATAGAGATTGAGATTTATGTTGCGTTAATGGCCTATTGTGCAAACAAAGGTGTATATAGTGATCTTGTGTGTAGGGTTTGGTGATTTTATTACCCCTAGTGTGTCTGCCGGTGCTTAGCATTATTAGCACCACACTCAAACCATCTGAGCTAACCGGCCTGCTTTTTAAGTGTTTAAAAGAAAAATTTACAGAAAAGAACCAGGCAAATCAAGCAGAATTGGGCCAGTTCTGGATGGTCTACCTGAATGTGTATGGTTTGTAGTGATTGCATATGTTTTTGGCCCTGCAATAAAAACATTGGAAGCATAGCTAGAGAGTCCAAACCAAGATGCAACATGTTTTGATTGCGTTTTGGAGCTAGACAGGAGTCCCCTAACCATGAAGGACTTGAACCTCAATCTTCTGATCCGAAATGACGCCTTGTCCATTAGGGGCACATGGTTCTACGAAAGTGAAATTCCAAATCTGAATTTCTACGGTTTAGCTGAAAATTAGAAACAAGGTAACATTTGTAAAAAAGTAGACTAACTAGGTGGCCAGTTAGCTTATTTTGAAGGAAATAGATTGAATGCTAGGCACATCAGTAACCTGTGTCTCATATTTGCACTTGCTGAGCAAGTAACCTTGCAACTATCTCTGACTTTGCAGGTTACCATGACATGTAGACTGCAAATGCATAGACAATGCTAAATGAACACAGCTGGCCAGTATGATTGAACCCATGACCTTGGCGTTATTAGCACCACGCTCTGACCATCTGAGCTAACCGGCCTGCTTTTTAAGTGTTTAAAAGTACAGATGTCCGGTAACAAGCAAGGCCATGTCGTGCAAAATTGGCCAAGTTACTGGATGGGCTACCTGGCTTTGTATGGTTTGTAGGAAAGACATTGAATGCAGAGCTATAGAGATTGAGATTTATGTTGCGTTAATGGCCTATTTGTGCAAACAAAAGGTGTATATAGATGATCTTGGGTGTAGGGTTTGGTGATTTTATTACCCCTAATGTGTCTGCCGGTGCTTAGCATTATTAGCACCACACACTCAAACCATCTAGCTAACCGGCCGGCTTTTTAAGTGTTTAAAAAAGAAAAATTTACAGAAAAGA
>JABXJD010002736.1:0-45319 GCA_013375575.1 Percina caprodes | reverse complement strand
GAGCAAATTCCATGTTCTATACAGTGCAGCACCGGTGAGCTCCACATGGCTTTGTTGTGAAAATGTGGTCTAGACGATGGAGGCAGCTTGTGGTTGTACTGCTACTGTACTGTAGAACACAGCTGACATGGCAGGTGACATTAAGGTTCTACCATGTGCTATAAGTAAGCACAATAAAGTAGGTAAGTGTGAGTAGGTACAGCATTTGCTAGATGGGCGTTGAATGCCTAAAAAACACAAAAGACAAATCCACTCAAACAGAATACACATTATTAGTATGATGTTGGCGAGTTCAATTGAAAAAAGATCTTCTGTCTGTATATGGGTGCACAAGGTGTTGCAATTGGTTATGTACCTAAAACACAAGATGATATGCTTTTATTTAATCAAATGAGTAAGATGCTGATGACTTATTGGCTTGTAAAATTGTAAAAAGCTAGCCTGGAAATCCAGACCCAAACCCAAAAGTTTAAGGTTCTGGCATCAAGTAATGAAAGTTGCCCATTGCGGCGGCACCAAGCGTCCAATCACAACAATACATGGGGTGACGTATCCAGAGCCCCATATGCTTAGTTACCAGCAGAGCTAACTGGTAGATTAAACTGTCGTCATCCGTTTTGCTTGCCTCTGGCCCGCCTATCTCAGATACACTAATGTAATTGGTTCAGCCAGGCTACAAGGGTATGGTTAATGAACAGCATTACTCGATGACAGAGTGACTTAAATAGTAAATTCAAATTGTGCTCTCACTAGAACTCTGGATTTTCAGGTTAGCAAAAGCTGCATTTCAATTTATTCCGTTTCTTATTTTCATTTGTTTCCTTAAAGACTCTATAGCACAGGGAAATACCTAATTATCTTGAATACTAAACTCAACTGAACATTACAACATCATACAAATATTTATGTGCAAATTCCGGTTAAATGATGGACTGTTCCTGTAACTACATACGCTGCTGTTGCTCTATAGCAAGCTTGCACTTGTAGTAGCTGAAGTAGTCTCCCCCAAAGAGGAAGGAGAACTTAGGGTTGTCCTTCTGTTTCTCCATTGTCATCTTTTCAAACTCTGGCCCGTTCCGAGCGACAAACTGCGCCAGCTTGTCAATGACATTCTTCAGTTCTTGATCTGCACCAGAAAGAGAAAAAAGGAGGAAACATATACAGTTAGAGCTGAGGCAGCTGGTGGTCTATCTAAAACTGGTGGCAAATAGAAGATTCAAGGTTCAAAATGACCATAACATGTGCTATTCTGACACTGAACAGTTATACTGACTTGGCCACAGTCTTTGCCGTCATGTGTTATTATATTCAAGTTACAGAGCTATGCAGTTTTCCTGAAAGACAAATATCCTTTGATCTTTGAAATAATAATTGTTCACCTACATTTGCCTCTGTTTTGTAGGTGTTTCCAGAATCCTCAAAGACTTTTGTACCAATCTGAATGAAAGAAGAATCCCATCTACTGCAAGATAAACAAAAAGTATTGACTCGGTTTCCCCATTCAGGAGCTTCCTGCATAGTGCAATAGGTCCTTGCTCCTTTTTATCCAAACACTAGATCAGTATAAAACATACTATTACTACAACAATGTGAAGCAACATCAATATTTACAACTATAATTATTAATATATTTTTTTTTTAATTTGGGTTCACGTTGTTCAAATTGAGCAGGGAAATATTTCACTTGAAGAAACACGTTCATAATTGGGGAAACCGTTTGAAAAACCTGTTACTCTGCAGCAGACAGTATTTTTTCATTTCATCCAGATGGTCAGAAAAGTCTTTGAGAACCCTGGAAATGCCTTTAAAACAGTCAGTGGTAAGTGTAGTTAGCTAAACAATCTTTTTTTTTAAGATAGCTGCCTGGTACACAAACAAGGGCTTATTCTAATAGACATTGTCAGTTGATCTTGTGCCTTTTTAGCTAACGTTGAACACCCACATTCTTGCTAAATATACATACATAATCAACTGTGTACACTCATCTAACACACACACACACACACACACATACATATACATATACATATATATATATATATATATATATATATATAAAGATGGCCTGTTTTATTTACTGACATAGCTAGCCAGTAGTGGAGTAGTTAGCTCTAGGAGAAGGGGATCATACTCCATAAATTGTCTGCACTGAAAATCGCAAATTACATTTTTGCATTAGCTTGGTTACTTTACTAACGTTTAAACTAAAAGGGAAAAGCTAATTTTAACCTTGGACGAAAAATAAATTAGCCGTGAAAGGAAGCCAACTTAATAACATGTGTAACAACTAGCTAGCTAGCTAACGTTAGCTACTTAGCTAACGTGAACTGTCAACATAGCAAAACTATTATTATTATTATAATTATTGTTCATACAGCTTAACATTGGTGACACTGTGTTCAGAAAACTTGATGTAGCTAGCTGGCTACTGATTCGGTTACAACCTGTGGCCGAAATACTAAATGCAGCGGTGATGCATTGTGTTGAGCAGTAGCGCCAGTTAGCATGATGCTAGCTAACGTTGAATGAGAATAATACAACGCTGTAGCGCAACGTTAACGGTATTGCTTACCTTCGGGGGGATTTGGGATATCCATGTTTGGCTTCAGTTACAGCGAACCCGCTGCCCTTTAATGAATAGTCCAGATATCAGTCAACTCGGTTTATGTATCACTTAATTCACAAAAATTGGCCCTTGAATGTACACCGGAAGTACTATTACACAGAAACAACACCACGAAACAGCGGTGTTGTCTACAGCGCCACGTGGAGTTTAGTGGAGCACATTCTTCCACAGCAAGCATAGACTGTATATTAATATTTAATATATATATATATATATATATATATATACAGTCTGTGACAGCAAGCCAGTCCTTGGTGGAATTTGTTTTATTTTATTTTTTTGTAATTATTCATTCAGAATACAGATATAAACAAACAAGGCATATTTACAAATCCATTTAAAAAATAGAGATTTTTCCTCATGTGGAGCATATAATCAAATCTTAGTCGCTCATAACAAAGCGACATAAAGAAGAAAATAAAATAAGAGAAAATAAATAGAAGAGGCTATCTCAAATTAAGATGAGTTTTGAGTAAATAAATCAATTCAAAGGCTTTTTTTTCAATCCTTAACCCATTTCAATGACTTACAGACAATATTTAACTCATTCTTTCAATGGATGGCGGGGTTGGTCTTAAAATATCTACATGTATGTATAAAATGTTTTCCTAAAAGCACCAAATTGTTGAGAACAAAATCTACATGTTCTCAAATCTATGCATGCTGCCTCTGGTACTCTCCATCTGTTAGATTCTGTGTACCATAGTGCTCTGCGCTTCTTAACTAACTCTTATTCCCGTACTCATCATTGTACGCTGTATGATCTGGTTGGCTGGCCGTCTCTAAGTCTACGTAGACAACTTCATTTGTATACTTTTCTATATAAGGCCATGTTGGGTAAACTGCCGGCATATTTATGTAATCTCCTTAAGCAGAATTCCAGCTGTTTTCATCTCCGTTCCACCAGGTGGAGATATTACCAGGTTCCAAGGGTTTTTACTGAGCTGGGGAAAAAAGCCTTTTCTTATTTCGGTCCATGGTCTTGGAATAACTTGCAAAACTTGCTCCATCTTAATGATCTAGTCCCACTAAATGAATTTAAGGCCATGTTAAAATGCCATGTAATTCAAAAATGTAACTGCCACTTGTGACGTGTTCCTTTCCTCTGTGTGATTCTTGTCTACGTTGTATTTCTGTTTAAATTGTAACTGGTGTGCTGTCTTGGCCAGGTCTCCCTCGGAAAAGGGATTTCAATCTCAAGGGACTTCCTGGTTAAATAAAGGTTAAATAAATAAATAAATATATATGGAACTCTCTGTAACCCCAGGAAAGACTTTGGACACTTGGCTCAACATTGCGGAGTCCTTGAAATCTTGGATGTATATTTGTGCTACAGCTTTTGCTTCTGTTTGCATATGTGATTGGTCCCTTGTCTTGTGTCTGTCTGTGTGGGTGTCCGTTTATGTATGTGTTCGTTAATGTCTGTTTTCTGCATGTATTATTTGTAAACTGTGGACGTTACACTTGCTGTTGCATTCTTTTTCTGTTTTTAACTGAATCCAACTCCTCGATTCTCAGATCTGACTCACAAATATCTTCAAAGGGATGGGATGGCATGTTTGAATTTATCAAACAATCAGCCTCTATTCCAGAATAATTTGAGTTCAATTTGGACTAAAATAAGAACACTTTATCTATACTTCTAAACTATGCTTTCTACCCCATTCATCATTAAACTAGTAATTGAGTTTTGCTGCTGTCTATTTTTTTTCCAAACAACTAAAATATGAGTTATTTTCACCTGCTTTGATAATTTCGCTCTTGACCTTATAAATGCCCCGTGCGCTTTCAAGATAAAGCTCATCTAATCGACTTGTAACTTCATTAACTTGTTTTATTTAGGTGCAAATTACTACAACACCGGTTAATTTCCCACAACAAATTACTTTAATAGTCTTTTTCCCTTTTTAATCCCTCGCAAAAATATATTGTGAATTATCTCATCTTAAATTTAGTAAATTCCCATCTACCAATATAACCTTCAATTGAATCATCCTTTTCAATATCTCTTATAATTTCCATTATAAGACATTCTACATGCAATTTTCCTCCATTTGTAACATCTTAGAATTAAACTTCCAATATGTTTGTTGGTTACTCTCACTGTGGGTTCTAAAAGTAGATCTATGGAACGATGATCAGATAGTGGCGTTTCAGAAATTTGCGTTTAACATAAGTCAGAAAGTTATCGCTTACCAACTAGTAAGCAATCCTAGATTTACTTTCTCCATTAGGCTTAAACCATGAAAATGTTTTAACCCGAGGATTAATGATTCTCCATGCATCAATCAAAAAGTTTCTGTTATCATTCTGCTTTGCTTTCCTTAGTCTAGGAGGTATTCTATCATCCCATTCATCTGGTGCCATATTCCAGTCAGCTCCTGCCAAGATGTAATCGGTAGGGTACAGCACTTTTAACTCTGAAATCACATTTGTGATATTTTACATTAGTATTTTGATTTGACCATCATCATAACATTAATTATTATAAAGACTAAACTTTCCACCTTCATTATCACCGTCAATTAATGTCTGTCTCCATCGGATCGATGAGTCAATATTTCTCCAGGGAACTTAAAGCATATCGCCACAGCTCCAGATTGGTTAGAACCATGACTAAATAAGATTTCGTCTACCCATTGATTAGTCCAAAAAGCTACATCAGCTTTAGAAGAATGAGTCTCTTGTAAAACAAACTGAGATTTTTGCCCTTTACAAAACAATAAAAAGTGCTGTTCTTTTAACAATGTCTTTCTAGCCCTTAACATTCAAAGAAGCAAAATAGATTCTCATTTACCATGAACACCAGATATGCAAAAACAAAAACTGCTAGTTTAACAGTTGTTAACCCACTGAGACCAGGAAAAACCATAGGCTTTGGGGAAAGTTTCATAACCTCCAAAGGTTTCCACTGCTTTATACCATAAACAGAGTGTTCCCTCAACTTCCCGTTGTCTCCAATCCGCCGTCCGCCGATGCATCCATGTGGACTCCGAAAGAAAGCAAGTTTCCCGGACCGCCTTGCTTGTTCTACATGAGGCCACAACCTCCGTCTTTCTTCCCAATCCTCCCGTGGCAGAACCTTGGCAAAATGGATGCCGTTCTCTTTACAGACCGAAGAGTTTTTTGTCTGCCGCCAGATTTCTTCCTTCACCCATCTTTTAGTGAACGATGATATGCCTGATCTTGTTGTCAATCTTCTTTCCGACTCTGTGGACAATGTCCACTGCTTCTGTCACGATTCACTAGAACAGGAACCCAAAAGCAGACCAGGACAAGATGGAATGGTGGATGGAAGCGAGTCGGCTGGAAGTCAGTGAAGATCCGTTAATGCTGGTGAAGCAGACAGCCAGGCGGATGTGTAGGGAATATCCAAAGTGACAGAAACTGCAGACAGAAGAACAGGAGGCAGATTAACAACAGGCGCAAAAGCACAAGCAGCAGAGCAAGCTTTCCAAACTGACTAACTGATGCACTGGCAAACATACTCGTGAGGCTAATGATCCGGCAGGGAATGGATGTCAATACACGGCTTAAATGGTGGAGAGGTGATGCTCAGGACCAGATGTGCAGATTGCAGATGAGACACAGGTGTGGGTGGTTGCAGATTCTCCCACCTTGCTTCGTCACTAGGCAACCAGACAGGGTGCATTCAGGAACTTATGGAAAACAGACTCAAAAGTGGAAAACAGGAACTCAGGCCGAAAACAAACCCAGGAGGAGGGATTCATGACAGCGTCTTCCGGCTTTGACCCGATATCTGGAGCAATCATTAACCAGGATAACCAGGGTGACCTTTGTCACGCCTTTTTTCTCTTCCGAACATTTTTTCTAGAGGCACCACCTCATCCTGTACCTTTCTTTTTCTTTGACACTCTCCTTAATCTCATTATCCTCTTTGCAAAGATGGTTGTTTTGTTTCTCCAGATCTTATACTTTCTTTTTACATTCTGTCAGTACCACCCTGTCAAACCGGACGGTCTTTGCTAAGCTAGCAAGTATGGCGCTGCTTTGTTTGTTCGCTGTCTTAGGTCGGCTAGCAGCACAACCACTCTCTTTTCCAGGGCCAGTATCGCCTCAAAAAAATAGTCTTTTTTACAAACTTCATCATTCTCAGCAACTTCAGTTGACTTGGCCTTCTTTCCCACAGGTTGCTTGGTAGGCGTTGGTGGCGTGGAATCATTACCCGAGCGGTCCCTTTTATTTAGCAGTGATACATCCGTAGCATAGTCATGCTCCTCTTCACGCACATTTTCAAATTCTTTTGATGTTAGGCAAGGATTTCTTTCCTTTGGGATCTATTTTAAATTTTGCAGGTTTAATGACACGTTTCAGATCTATTTTCACATTTGAGTGGACATTCAACAACTACTAACTATAATTTGGGACTAAGAGCTTGGAAAATCGTGACTGCTCAACCTGCCATCTTGCCGGAACCCACCCTTAGTGGAATTCGGAGGACCCTTGACATTGGAACAGTCCTTTGATGACATTTTATCATCAAAATTCAGGCTTTGGAAGATCCTTCCTTGACTGTGAGAAACGGCTATAGAGTAAATTGTTCATTCTGATACATATTTCCGCCTGACAGAATGAGTCATGATACTTGTAACTACATTCATAGTATAGTTAGTACATTCATATATATTTCCTACTTGACAGAATGATCTACACTACTTTTAACTACATTTATAGAGTAAATAGTCCTTTCTGAAAGATATTAACAACCTTACAGAATGAGCTACCCTACTTTCAACAGAGGAAGTAGTCTATTTTGATAGTTCCTGCCTTAAATGACATTCATAAAGTAGTCCATTCTGATATATATTTTACAATAAGCTACCTTACTTTTGACTACATTTACGGTTAAAGTAGGGCATTCTGATGGACCTGACGGAACAAGCTACCCTACTTTTAATTACATTTTCAGAGTTGTCCATTCAGAAAAAAATCTCACCTGACAGAATGAGCTACCATACTTTAAGTTGCACTGATAGAGTAAGTAATCCATTCTGATAGATTCATTCCACCTCACAGAATGAGCTACCAAACTTAAATTACATTTATAGAGTAAGTAGTCCTGATAGATATGTCATACCTGACAATGAGCTACCCTACTATAAAATCAATTCATAGAGTAAACAGTCCATTCTGATAGATATATCCCATCTGACAGAATGACAAACCATTCCTTTAACTACATGTAGAAGAACTACATTCAACATTTTTAGGAAATACACTTGCTTACACACTGTCTCAAAAGTATATGCTTCTCGTTTCACTGATGCATATCTTTGAATCCCAACATTCCAGCTGTCATAAACAAACAGACCACTTCTGGGCGTGAAACAGCTTTTTCCTCTTGTCTTTCTGTCTTGTCCCCATGAAGCTGGTTCAGTTGTCCCCATGTCCATATAACAGGAACTTCGTTTTGAACTTCCTTCACTTAATACGGCTTTGTCACACATGATGGACAGATACTGGGTCAGCTTCACCATGGCAATAATAATGGTTCCTACAATTAAGGTGCAGGTTGGCCAGAACAGGGAGTGGAAGACGGCAACCCGACCGTAGATCTGTGTCAGGATGGCACTGTCAATTCTGTCTGTAGGGTCCACAAAACACTGAACTGTGTGCTGAGACCTGAGACGCTCAGAAATGTTCTGAACGATCACATGCGTGGCTGCATAGTCCTTACGGCACTTTGGGAAGTAGAAGCACTGAAGGAAAGAAGGGAAAAAAGACATTGTTTATTTGTATAAAGCTGGCTCGTGTGTGGTAGTCCAGGTGTTGTTAATGTTACAGAAGTGTTTTGGCCATTCACAGTCCAGACCTCAGGGTTGCTGTCCTGCGTCTCCTCATTGTGCAACAGTCGTAGCACCTTTCCTGTGGAGTTTAGGCTCACGTAGACCTGAAGACAGGGGTAACGGGAACTCTTCCTGCACTCTGCTCCACAGCTGTATGAACAGTTGACATCGCCCACGATGGTGGAGTTCACGATAGTGCAGCTAGCCTCATCAGTCCACACGCTGTAGAGAAAGAGCAGTTCTTTTCAATGCATGCAGAAAACATACAGTTGTGGTCAAAAGTGTACATACACTTGTAGAAAATCACAATGTTATGGCTGTCTTGAGTCTTCAATAAGTTCTACAACTCTTATTTTTCTGTGATAGAGTGATCGGAACACATACATGTTTGTCACAAAAAACAGTCATAAAGTTTGGTTCTTTCATAAATTTATTATGGGTCTGCTGAAAATGTCACCAAATCTGCTGGGTCAAAAATATACATACAGCAACAAAATATGTCAATTTTGGTGATGTAGCGAGTTGTGTCAATCAAATTAGCTTCATGTCATGGCCTCTTCACTTCTTCTAAGTGATTCTGATTGACTACAGCTGTTGACTTCTCATGAGCCCATTTAAATAGGGCTCATTTGACCCAGTGATTAGACTCAGCTACAAAAGCTACAATGGGAAAGTCAAAGGAACTCAGTGTGGATCTGAAAGCGAATTATTGACTTGAACAAGTCAGGAAGTCACTTGGAGCCATTTCAAAGCAGCTACAGGTCCCAAGAGCAACTGTGCAGACACTTATACGCAAGTATAAAGTGCATGGAACAGTTGTGTCACTGCCACGATCAGGAAGAAAACGCAAGCTATCACATGCTGCCGAGAGGAGATTGGTCAGGATGGTCAAGAGTCAACCAAGAATCACCAAGAAGCAGGTCTGCAAGGATTTGGAAGCTGATGGAACACAGGTGTCAGTCTCCACAGTCAAGCGTGTTTTACATCGCCATGGACTGAGAGGCTGCCGTGCAAGAAAGAAGCCCTTGCTCCAGAAAAGGCACCTTAAGACTCGGCTGAAGTTTGCTGCTGATCACATGGACAAAGATAAAACCTTCTGGAGGAAAGTTCTCTGGTCAGACGAAACAAAAATTGAGCTGTTTGGCCACAGCACCCAGCAATATGTTTGGAGGAGAAAAGGTGAGGCCTTTAATCCCAGGAACACCATGCCTACTGTCAAGCATGGTGGTGGTAGTATTATGCTCTGGGGATGTTTTGCTGCCAGTGGAACTGGTTCTTTGCAGAAAGTAAATGGGATAATGAAGAAGGAGGATTACCTCCAAATTCTGCAGGAAAACTTAAAACCATCAGCCCGAAGGTTGGGTCTTGGGCGCAGTTGGGTGTTCCAACAAGACAATGACCCAAAACACACATCAAAAGTGGTAAAGGAATGGCTAAACCAGGCTAGAATTAAGGTTTTAGAATGGCCTTCCCAAAGTCCTGACTTAAACCCCATTGAGAACATGTGGACAGTGCTAAAGAAACAGGTTCATGCAAGAAAACCATCAAATTTAGCTGAACTGCACCAATTCTGTCAAGAAGAGTGGTCAAACATTCGACCTGAAGCTTGCCAGGACCTTGTGGATGGCTACCAAAAGCGCCTAGTTGCCGTGAAAATGGCCAAGGACATGTAACCAAATACTAATGTTGCTGTATGTATATTTTTGACCCAGCAGATTTGGTGACATTTTCAGCAGACCCATAATAAATTTATGAAAGAACCAAACTTTATGACTGTTTTTTGTGACAAACATGTATGTGTTCCGATCACTCTATCACAGAAAAATAAGAGTTGTAGAACTTATTGAAGACTCAAGACAGCCATAACATTGTGATTTTCTACAAGTGTATGTACACTTTTGACCACAACTGTACCTTCATTGATTTTAGTTGTTAGTCACAGAGTTTGACTATGCAGATAATGCAAAACTAATAATCACAAGTAATTCAGTTTCTGTTTTCTAAATGAGGTAACAGGAAATGTACAATTATTAACATTAAGTGCAATACAATGTCCCATGGGTTCTTTGAAAATGAGGGAAGGTCAGGGGGTATTGTGTGTGGATATTAAAGGTTCTATATCTCGAAAGACTTGATTTCTCCATTTCTTTGCACAAAATTCTCCACAAAGTGACAAATTTAATGGTTTATTTTTTGTTAACAATTCCGGGGGGGGGGGGCGGGTCATACCCCCGGACCGCCCTAGGGACAGCCCCCCACATAAAGAAAATCCCTATTTAACCCCAGAGCACGACACACGACCACAGAACGGAAGTCCAGCTTGTAAAACAAGAATTGGAAAAAAAAATTGAAATCAGCAAGTCGTCTCTCGTGCCTTGGCCGTGTGGAAAGCAACAAACTTAAAATGAAAATACCCAAACCAACAAGTGTCAGCAACTTCTTTGTTATTAAACGTTGCCAAAGTAACGTGATCTCATGAAGTGCCGTCCCAATCCCATTTATACCTGCCTGAGCCCATGTGGCCTCACACACTTACTTAGCACCTGAGATCAATTAAGTCTGAGAGTCTTTAGTCCTTAGTCCTCAGAGCTCACTTTGGGATTGGGCATTTCTTTAAACCAATCACCATTGCCTTGGGCAGCGCCGGACACAATGACAGTGTCTCTGCTAAATAGCCTCAGGAAGGAACTTTGTGGTGGAACATGTTTACGTTCAAATGTAGTTTTAGAAAACTCAGATTGAACAGATAGTCTAGCTAGCTGTCTGGATTTACCCTGCAGAGATCTGAGGAGCATTAACCATAGTCCTTAGAAATCCACCGGAGTTTAAAATTAAAAGAAGAAAAGCGGAAGGTGTGGGACATATGGCGGAATATCCGGTAGATCCTGAACAATCCTGGTAGTGACCTTGTGACTTGTTATTACCTGTCCGAGTAAGAGCGCAGTATGGTGATCCCCAGGACAAAGTACATCATGACAGAGAAGACGACCATGCTGAGGCCCAGCAGTATGGCTCTGTCCTCTCCTGCCCTAAGAGCTGTCATGGTCTTCCTCTTGTCCAGGACATCATATTCCCGGAATTTGTGGTAGATGGAACTAGAAAAGGTTAACGTGTCAAATGTCCCTTAGCAGTTCAAAATGTCAACATTGCACACATCTCTAGACCTTCTATAGTGTAAAATGCAATCTCTTTCAAAGAAAATATGTAAATCATCAGATGATGTTAAAGCATTTCATCATTCATGGAGAAAGAAATTATTTTGGTGCTAGTTCTCTTCACACTGGGTAAGCTGAGGAACAGGACACACTCTGTGGTGTCCTTTAACTCTCTATCAATGTAATACCTGCCCACTCGTTTGCAGGGTCCACGAAATAGGGAACTGTGTGCTGAGACCTGAGATGCTCAGAATGTTCAGATCTATAGGGTGTGTGATTGAACAGTCTCTTCCTCCTTCATATTAGATTAATTAATTTTAAAGCAGCTGAGCCTTATATAATAGGGTCATGGGGGAGTCAGTACACCCCAGTCTACTTTGTTAAAGTAAATGAAGTTTTAGGTAAAAACATGCGAGGCATTTGGCATCACTATGCAATAATGATGGTGATTCTAGCACTGGCTACCACAGACTTTAACAGCCAGTATGCTACACCAGTCCCTCATATAGACTTTTGCTAGATGTTCCTAAGCCAATCGTCAAGACTAAAAATTGACCCCTCGGCCAATAATTATCCATCATGACATCAGGTAATTAAATCATTTGTCTTCACTTCTGGAAGACAACTTCTGTAGGCTGGCCTACTGTTTATTTTTATTATGTCTTTTAATCAGAATTGTACTCATCTATTTTTACATTCATGTATTATATGTATCTAATTTTAGATTTATTTCAGATCATCTACTTTTATTACTGTTTCTTATGTTTTATTGCTATAAAAAGGTGTGTCATTGCACACTGTCTTGCTCCAGCTCTTGAATTTTCTGCCACTTTCACTACACTTAAAGTAATAATTCAAGTGCGTTGATCTCTGCTCTTTGCCTGACAGTTTAACTGCTTTTGGCCTTGACAGCTAAAATACTCCAAGTGACATTTGAAACTGTTGTCACTGCTGACATACTAACTGGCACTTCAATTAGCACACACACTTATCTCTGATGCTTGAACTTGAACTGAATTTGTAATTTGTTACATTATCTAACAGTATCAATGGTTTTCTATGGGTTTTCTATTCATTTTAACATTTTAACCTGTTATGTCCAGCAAACTTACACTTTTCAGAAAATGTAACCTTTTCTAGAACATATCTGCATTAATATTAAAACAAACTGTGCAAGGCAGTATTCAATACCCGCGGTCACTTTTTCCATCGGCTGCTTTAGTTCCTGCCCACAGAAACATCCTATCTGAGGAATGTGGGGACTGCCGTCCACCGATGCTGCCAGAGGTGCTGACCCACCTGCAAAATATATGAGACAGTTATTCAAAAACCCTGCAGAATCTAACCTCTATTTCTTGATAGACCAAGAGAAATATTACGGTCTATGGCTCAGATCCTGTGGTTAAAGTATTCAGATCTGTTACTTAAGTTAAAGTAGCAATACCACACTGTAGATGTGACTGTGAATGGTCTGTGTGTCAGCCCTTTAGCCCAATGTCAGCTGGGATCGCCTTGGGCCCCCTGCAAGCCTCAAAGGATAAGCAATTAAAGACAATGGATGGATGTATTATTTTTGAAAACATTTATTTGATTAATTTAATCAAGGTATTGGGATTTCAAAAACAAATATTAGTTGTAATAGAATGCACAGACTGTACATATCAAAGATGCAAAAACAACCCTCGATGTATGTTCATATGTCATCACTGAGCTGGCCCAGCATAACTCACAATGATTTACAACCCAAGTAACGGGTCTCTTTCATCATTCATCAATAAGCGACGCTTTGAGAGGTTACTGTCAGCGTGCACTGGTGTGTATGTGTCTGCATACTGTATATGTGAATGTGTTGTAGGCAGTACAGGAGATCACTCTGCTGGCAGAGAAACACGCCTCTCCAAAGAGGTCTGCAACCTGTTCACTCAGGTTATGTTTTCCTTTCAGAAATCACATTTGTCCATTTGAGAGACTTATTTAGTTTTCACTATCTTGTGCACTTGTTTTTTTTGTCAGATGCAGACATATGCTGCATAGCCCTGACCTTTTCCGTAGTTCCTCCCAGTTCTGTATACATTGAAAATTACGTGATTTTTTTTTCTGTGATTGTGCGTAATCACAGAAGTGATTTTCCCCCATTCAATATCTCCATTGACATTTCATCAAATGCCCATATAGACAGTTTATTCTGGAACCAAGCCAACCAGCTACGACATGACTAAAACATTTGATTCAGCTCAAAAGAACATTTTGAAAACAGAAAAAAAAGGCAAAGGTACAAGACTGTTTACAGCCTTACGTGAGTACGGTAAACACTTCCATGGTAATAGTAAGCTCCCCCAGTCAGAGACATCACTGTTACGCTTATTTATTGTGGGTAGTGTAGTACTTCTCCATGACATCGCAAATCTATGTTTCATTGTTTAGATCTGCTAAGATCACTAGAGTTCAGTTACCAGACCTAAGCACCCTCTGGAAGTAGCAGGTAGTCAAAAGCTAAGAGAATCAAGAGTAATTCTGACCATTTCTTTCTTGCGTATTCTCTTTAATGCCATCAGGATGGCAATATCTTGCCCCACCACCATGTAAAACCAACAGATACTTGTATTCTTTCTGCTATAACGCCCTTAAATGCGACTAATGGCAGCAACCTGTAACATTCAGAACTTGTAATCCTGGGGAAGCAACATGCTTTCATTTATGTATTTATTACTTCCCTTAAGTTAATTATGGTTGTATATTTATTTTATTTAGCTTAATTTTCAAGCCAACATGTGTTGACCTGCTGCTACTGACATGTTGGTTGATTGACTGATTGCGATGGTGTCGATTAGGGGTGTACTTGACTAAGAATTTACACTGTGGAATCAAATTCGCCAAGTCTTGCCTATTGTTGACTGAAATATTCAGCTGTGATAAGGTTGTGTGTAAAAGTTCCTTTTGTATGAAAACATGCAACCGATTAGGACACAGAAATAAAAAGACTAGATTCTTACTGTATAAGTGTCGCAAGGGTGTAGAAGATTAATTAAAATAAAGGTTTGGGAAAAAACTGGTGTAAAATCAGACAATGAGCACCCCCCATATAGCCGAGATGGCATGATCCTCATTTCATAATGCCTCTGCGAAAAAAAATTGACTGAGGTTGGCAGTCGATTCAGGCTCCTTCGATCAAAGTATTGAATATTTGACATTTTAGGGTCACCCGAGTGTTCTTGTCTGCTTTTTAATGGGACTGGTTGACTGCAAAATTCCATTGCCCTGTTGGAGTAAATAAAGTTGTTTGAACTGAATGCTTTAACCCTCATGTTGTCCTCGGGTCAAATTGACCCGTTTACCCATCAATTTTCTTTTTAACTACCCAATTGTAATTACCCAAAATAACATGATTGATGCCATACATCGCTCTTTGGCAAGTACAAATCTCTACTTTCATTCATTTTGGGGCGTCTTATTCAATTTTATAGCATTTGTAAAAAAGAAAATTGAAGTGGTTTCGAAATAGTATTGAGTAAAAGTTGACATATTCCAGTCTGTGATTATCCATCAACATACATTCCTTTCATTTTAGTCAAAATAATTCCTAACTTCTGCTTTTCTAACTCAACCAATAGGTATAAGATCCTATAAATTATATTTATTGACCATAAATTAACTGTAAAACTAAAGTTAATAAGTTAGTGTTACATTTTTAAACGTCAAAAAAGTGACAAACATTTTTTTTTAAAGCATCAAAGTATTGAAAAGAGGGACAAAAACTTTAGAAAAAGTTAAAAACATCAATAAAAAGCGTTTATTTTGGCAGGAAGACAACACGAGGGTTAATAGGTACTTGTGGGCTCTACACAGGCATGAACCTTTGTCTATTTTGGACATCATGGCTAATAATCAATTCTTATGGAGTAAATAAAAGGGATATTTACTAAAGCCTGCATTAGAAATTGAGAGCATAGAGTAACCAGGCAGGGGAAGTCATTTTAGGAAATGTAGGATTCTGTGTTTTTCTTTCTTTTTTTATATCTCTTTAAACCCTCCCAACTTTGTGGAAGTGGGACACTACCACAATACACCTTTTATTTGCGCAAAAGGTTCCTTCCTAGAGCTAGTATATATCTAGTAGAAAATCGAAAAGTCAGCCTGGCTAACAAAATGTGTTGGTAGTCCTGAGACGGCAATTTATTTTAGTACAATATTTACGTTGCTTTCACTTATAGGGCTGGGTATTACATCTTAATACTTACTGGGTATCGACCCAAATAAGCCTCGTATTAATAATATAAAAACCTGAAATATCAAAGTTGTCATAAGGTACAGAGAACGCGGACCCAATTGCAGAGATGGACAGATAGTTTAATAACAAAGTCCATACCAAAAACAAATCCCTTCAGAACGCTCAAAGGAAAAGAACAAGATACCAAAAAACTGATACAAAAAGCCACTGGGCTCAACTCCACACTCCAAAACCAGGAACAGGTGACACAAGGGCTGGGAACAGGTGAAAGACATCAGACAATCACAAAGGCGGGAAAACTAAAAGACAGGAAGTAAAACAAGACAAGACAAGACAGAAAACCACACTACCAAAATAAAAGAGGAAACAGAAACATAGGTTACAAAACCTTAACAAAAGTTGCATGCTTGTTCAGATAAGTCTCGTAATTGTAATTTTTGATTATATAATCCAGAGTAGCCTTTGACTCGATAAAAAGTCAATAGAGAAACACATTTAGGGTGACAACCTATCAATCACCCTTCCTGTTAGTGTGGAGAAACGTGTAACCTAAAACAAGAGGGGCTGACATTGTGTGCATGCACGTGTCTTTCCTGAGAACATGTTCTTTTGATTGATGACTGACTGCATACCTAAACAGATCTTCATGTGTGTCTTTGAGGGTTTATATTTATCTTTGTCAAACTACTGGAAAAACTCACACACACACACAAACGCACATGAAAAAGTATGTCGACACGCTGGCCGAAACATAACTGTCATTCCTTTACAGTTTAAGACCTCTTGCACAAATGGAAAACACTCTCTCGTAAAAGCTGACATTGTGAAGGACAGACTCTGTCCTTGTCACTGGACAGGCTGTTCTCATTCACTGTTCATACTTATACCTCAGAAAAAAATTATATATATGTAATTGTGAGCCAGGACGTGCTGGGCTAACCTGACGCTCCTTACTGTTCGTTAACACAACCAACTGAGAAGTAATTGAAAACTTTTTTGAAAAGGGCAGGGACTTTGAAAAAAATAACCTGGCAGGTGATTGGATGAACCATTTGTCTATCACTTTCACTACTGCAGTTTGTGAAATAGTCACAGAATATTAACCATTTATTTATGTACACAGACAATCAAGATATTGCTTCAGTGTACATATTCCATTAAGTTAGGCACCATTGTAAATGTCCCCAACCCGCGAGGATTCACAGAAAGTGACAAAGTAATTACCACTTGGTAGGCTTCTTCCAAAATTAATGTATTTGTCACACATTTTCGGTAAGGATTTATATAGTAAATATAACACTAATAGAAAAGAATACCATTTTATTTAAAGCACTTTGAATTGCCTTGTTGCAGAAATGTGCTAAAAACCTCACAGTCCACTAGCACTTTGGGATTTGCGTAAATATAAAGTGCATTACAAATTAAATTCATTATTATCATTATATTATTACAGTCCGATGTTTATAATACAGCCTATGGCTTCTTTTCAAAATGTGCATTTTGGTACTGAAAAAACAAAAAAAATTTTTTTAGAATTTTTCTATCTATAAATCGGGATATCTTTGTGTCCCCACATGTGCGCAGTACAGCAGCGGGGGGGTGGGGGCTGGGGGGAGTTGCTGAGAACAATTGGAACAATTTGGGGAAACATATTATTATATTCAGAAGATGATTCTCATAGCAATCACCGTAGTTATAATCTAGAAAGCCATCCTAAACTTTGTAGCCTTCATTGAGGTATTAGGAAAGACTTCAGTTTCTTATTGAATACGGGACTAGATTTAGGAAGCATTTTTAAGTACTTACAATAGCATTAAGTATATTGTTAAGAAGGTTATTGATTAAGATGTATATAGCTTTGTATAGGTATAGGTATGTGTACATTTACACCATGTGTTGTGGTATTTTTGGCACACAAAGACACAAGTCATTTTGCCTGTTTTACTGAAATAGAGAGCTTTGTGCAGTGGTGCAATGCCAACCATCTCATTCAACAATTTCAAAAACTGAGGAAATGGTTGTGACATGTGTCAGTGGGTATCAGAGATCATAAATGATAAACCAATCAATCAAGTTTGCTCCTATATGTACCTTGGCGTTCAACACCTTTGGCTGGAAGGCCCATGTTGGAAGTTTGTGTTATCATTAACAGCAGAGATCATACTTTTGTTATGCACACTCTGTACTACAGAGTGTAGGTCAGAAAGTGTTGGGCAAGTTACTTCCAAAATATAATACGTTATAGATTACTAGTTACTGTCATTTGAGAGTAATTAGTTATATAATATATATAGTTATACATAGTATATAATTAGTTAGTAATAGTATATTACTGTCTCTGAATTGCGTTACACTACTTTTGCATTACTTTTGAGTTACATTCACCAACATAACAGCAGAAGTTTGATTCGGCAGCTAGTTTGTAAATTTCACCACTGGATCAATAAAGTCTCATCTTTATCCACATCATATTATTCATGATATTTTGTATAATTAATATGAATATGCTAAGTAACTACAGCTATAAAATAGATAAGTCAAACGTACAATAGGCAAGTAGGAGAAAGAAAATACTCAATTAAAAGAACCTTACAGTTGCATTGAAGTACGACATTGTTGTAAAATGTTTTTTTAAAGCATTTGAATATGAAATTCATGTTGCAGTTACAGTCTAAAGGAAATGTTCAATTATACTGTGATTAAAACTCACTATCTACATTATTTACAGTACTTGATTAGCTGATATGTGAAAAGGTACAAAACTTTATTTAACAGCAATTTGGTTTTAGTAAGTTGTCTGTTGTGTACTCTTGCTAGCTTACTGAGATGAACGCTAGATGCAAACCAAGTCCGTCTGCTCACTTTCTAGTTTGTAAAACTGCAACATATTGAACAATAAATGGTCTCAGTAAAAAACAAGCGTTGGTAGTCATTCAAAGCCATTCCACTACAGGCATAGTTACTCTCTACGGCGGATAAAATGCAATGCGTAGCAAGGTAAACATTAATTCCCGACATGTTTCTATCTATCAACACCTGTTGTCCATACCAACACCTGTTGTCCATATCAACACCTGTTGTCCGTACCGACACCTGTTGTCCGTACCGTCACCTGTTGTCCGTACCGACACCTGTTGTCCGTACCGTCACCTGTTGTCCGTACCGTCGCCTGTTGTCCGTACCGACACCTGTTGTCCGTACCGTCACCTGTTGTCCCTACCGTTACCAGATGTCCGTACCAACACCTGTTGTCCGTACCGACACCTGTTGTCCGTACCGTCGCCTGTTGTCCGTACCGACACCTGTTGTCCGTACCGTCGCCTGTTGTCCGTACCAACGCATTGTTGTCCGTTCCGACACCTGTTGTCCGTACCGACACCTGTTGTCCGTACCGACACCTGTTGTCCGTACCGTCACCTGTTGTCCGTACCGTCACCTGTTGTCCGTACCGACACCTGTTGTCCGTACCGTCACCTGTTGTCCGTACCGTCGCCTGTTGTCCGTACCGACACCTGTTGTCCGTACCGTCACCTGTTGTCCCTACCGTCACCAGATGTCCGTACCAACACCTGTTGTCCGTACCGACACCTGTTGTCCGTACCGTCGCCTGTTGTCCGTACCGACACCTGTTGTCCGTACCGTCGCCTGTTGTCCGTACCAACGCATTGTTGTCCGTTCTGACACCTGTTGTCCGTACCGACACCTGTTGTCTGTACCGACACCTGTTGTCCGTACCGTCACCTGTTGTCCCTACCGTCACCAGATGTCCGTACCAACACCTGTTGTCCGTACCGACACCTGTTGTCCGTACCGTCGCCTGTTGTCCCTACCATCACCAGATGTCCGTACCGACACCTGTTGTCCGTACCGACACCTGTTGTCCGTACCGACACCTCTTGTCCTTTACAGACGCCTGTTGTCCGTACCAACGCCTGTTGTCCGTACCAACGCCTGTTGTCCGTACCGACACCTGTTGTACCGTCACCTCTTGTCCTTTACCAACGCCTGTTGTCCGTACCGACACCTGTTGTACCGTCACCTCTTGTCCTTTACCGTCGCCTGTTGTCCGTACCAACGCCTATTGTCCGTTCCGTCGCCTGTTGTCCGTACCTTCTCTGGTTCTGGCTCTGACCACGGGAACAGAGACAGGACAGCTTGTTTCAACACAGCGTAATAACTCCAGGAAATAATATCCATCTCGCAAATGTATCTATAATAATATTGAACAATAAATGGTCTCAGTAAAAAACAAGCGTTGGTAGTCATTCAAAGCCATTCCACTACAGGCATAGTTACTCTCTACGGCGGATAAAATGCAATGCGTAGCAAGGTAAACATTAATTCCCGACATGTTTCTATCTATCAACACCTGTTGTCCATACCAACACCTGTTGTCCATATCAACACCTGTTGTCGTGCGACACCTGTTGTCCGTGCCGTCACCTGTTGTCGATGCGACACCTGTTGTCCGTACCGTCACCTGTTGTCCGTACCGTCGCCTGTTGTCCGTACCGACACCTGTTGTCCGTACCGTCACCTGTTGTCCCTACCGTTACCAGATGTCCGTACCAACACCTGTTGTCCGTACCGACACCTGTTGTCCGTACCGTCGCCTGTTGTCCGTACCGACACCTGTTGTCCGTACCGTCGCCTGTTGTCCGTACCAACGCATTGTTGTCGTTCGACACCTGTTGTCGTGCCGACACCTGTTGTCGTACCGACACCTGTTGTCCGTACCGTCACCTGTTGTCGTGCCGTCACCTGTTGTCGTGCCGACACCTGTTGTCCCATACCGTCACCTGTTGTCGTGCCGTCGCCTGTTGTCCGTGCGACACCTGTTCCGTACCGTCACCTGTTGTCCCTACCGTCACCAGATGTCCGTACCAACACCTGTTGTCGTGCCGACACCTGTTGTCCGTACCGTCGCCTGTTGTCCGTGCGACACCTGTTGTCCGTACCGTCGCCTGTTGTCGTACCAGCGCATTGTTGTCCGTTCTGACACCTGTTGTCGTGCCGACACCTGTTGTCTGTACCGACACCTGTTGTCGATACCGTCACCTGTTGTCCCTACCGTCACCAGATGTCCGTACCAACACCTGTTGTCCGTACCGACACCTGTTGTCCGTACCGTCGCCTGTTGTCCCTACCATCACCAGATGTCGTACCGACACCTGTTGTCGTGCCGACACCTGTTGTCGTACCGACACCTCTTGTCCTTTACAGACGCCTGTTGTCGTACCGCGCCTGTTGTCACCAGCCTGTTGTCCGTACGACACCTGTTGTACCGTCACCTCTTGTCCTTTACCAACGCCTGTTGTCCGTGCCGACACCTGTTGTACCGTCACCTCTTGTCCTTTACCGTCGCCTGTTGTCCGTACCAACGCCTATTGTCCGTTCCGTCGCCTGTTGTCCGTACCTTCTCTGGTTCTGGCTCTGACCACGGGAACAGAGACAGGACAGCTTGTTTCAACACAGCGTAATAACTCCAGGAAATAATATCCATCTCGCAAATGTATCTGCACTCACCTTAGCCATCAAATACAGCAGCAGGAAATAATACTTATGGCTTTTTTTTTCCTGTGAAGAAATGTTTCACGGTGTTGGCTTAATCTCAAAAAGACAAAATACCATTAAATGTTGAGATTGTAACGAGTATGATATTACCGAAATTGTATGTGTTATATTACTGCGTTACAGCAAAAAGGAAAACATTACTGTAGTTGCGTTACTTATGTAATGCGTTACTCCCAATGCTGCATTTTATTAAAGCTTGCTAGATACAGACTGCCATGAAGGTTGTGGAGAGGAATGGAAAAGTCCATCCATACAGGCACAGAGAATATTGTCTGATCTATAATCTTCATGCCATGTATGCCTGATGCTGCAGGGGTTGTATGAAAGCTTCATACAAAGGGTTATGTAATAGGTTGCTCATATCACTGTTTGTGAAGGTTTGCAATATATGTAAATTATGGCTGTGATGTGCTTCAGTAGGCTACCTGTCACTTTGTTTATATGTTAACTATGTCAGCTGTATGATAAGATAACAATTATGTCTTAAGCATTTGAGCACAAGGAACATATCATGGGACAAGTAGGCTATTGCCTGCAAAGTCTTCCTACATGGAATGTAAAATTAAAACTTTGTCATAGGACTTCATAGGACTAAAACACATTGTTGGAAAGGTCCTAACCTGAACAGTAACATGTGTCAGTCTGTAGAGGATACATTACTCCTGCTTTGAAATATTGACCTCTGAACCCAGTACGTGTATATGTGAAGACTTGCCATTTAGCAACAGGAGGTGCTACACACATAGGACCAGCTGTTATAGAAAGCTCTGGACCTCAACTGAAATGTAAATATGTTCACCAAAGTTTACCCACTGGAGGCGCTGTCGAATATGGTAAAAAGGTATCGTTACTTATTTAACGATTCGATTTTTAAAATCCGATGACCCCAATGTGTTCACCAACCCAAAAACCCCAATGGAGTATCAAAAGTTCTGCACTTGTGAGAAATATACCAATTTATTTTAAAACTACAACTCCGACTAGAGACACGCCACAAAACCTGTAGTTCTTCCGGGGTGGGTGGACTCGTTCGACTCCTGTTTTACGCTGTCTGTCGTAGATCAAAAATTCCATTTCAGATTGCCACCAGCAGAGCAATCTGAATCATATACATAATACAAATACATAAAACATGTTTATTTGGTTTACAGTTTGTTGTTTATTTTGTTGTCATTTCCTTGTGTTTAATTTTAGATGGCAAAGTGATGTGTCCATGTCGTGAGTAATCATGCAAACAAATATATAAAACAGTTTTTATTCTATAAATCCTCACATACAGACATAAAGATATAGCTACTCAGGATGGTATTGCCCTGGCCTCCAGAACTACTGTTAGAAATCTAGGAGTTATTTTTGATCAGGATATATCCTTTAATGACCACTTAAAAAAAACCTCAAAAACAGCCTTTTTTCACCTTCTTAACATTTCCAAAATTAGAACCATCCTTCTCAAAACGATGCTGAAAAACTAGTCCATGCATTTGTTACTTCCAGGCTGGACTACTGTAATTCTTTATTATCAAGATGTTCAAATAAATCCCTTAAGACTCTCCAGCTGATCCAGAATGCTGCAGCGTGTGTTCTGACAAGAACTAAGAAAAGAGATTTCTCCTGTATTAGCTTCTCTGCATTGGCTTCCTGTAAAATACAGGATTTAATTTAAAATCCTTCTTCTGACCAACAAAGCTCTAAATGGTCAAGCACCATCATGTATTTAAAAGCTCATAGTACCTGATTAGAGCACTACGCTCTCAGAATTCTTGTTACTTGTGGTTCCTAGAGTCTCTAAAAGTAGAATGGGAGCCAGAGCCTTCAGCTATCAGGCTCCTCTCCTGTGGAACAGACAACTTCACCACATTTAAGAGTTAACTTAAAACTCTCCTCTTTGATAAAGCTTATAGTTAGGGAGTGAGGATTCAAAGCATCTGCCTATCCTGGCATACCTGCTTCTCGTCACAGTCATCAGATTAAGTTACCATATAATCAATAAGATAATCAAACTAGAGCGAGGCAGGGCAGTGCAGTCCGATCTGGCAGGGGAGAGTTCTAGCCTGACCAGGCTCCTCTCTTCACCCTGTCTCTCTTAATTATGCTGTTATAGTTTTCTACTGCTGGGGGACTTCCTTTGACACAATGGGCTCCTCTCTCCTCTCTCCTCTATCTATCATTTACCATGTAATGTGTCCCATGGTTGCTGGTGACCAAATCACTCATTCAATATGTACATTGAAGCAATACTAGCGATAAAACGCTGCTTGCCCACTGTTCCATTCTCTGATATGAATGACCGCATTGCATTGTGGGGCATAGGCAATAAATGCCCTCTGTGCGAGGTGTTCTGACAGCACTGTAATATTTTACAGGTAATCAGGAAAAAACATAATAACATTAAAATAAAGAAATAAAAAGCATGCTGACATTTCGTGAATAAATGTTGATCAATGTAATGTAACAAAGCAATACAGCTTCCCTGGTAATAAGATGGACACAATAAATAATAATATAGACTATTATTATGAAAAATAATACTTTTTATAAATCATCACAAACGTCATAAATACTATCAACTATCAATATTAAATATTATTTCGGATGCACTACGTTTATTACTACGTCACGTTCTGTAAGCCTCCTGGCCGATGGAGACGCGTAACCATGGTTTTTAAATTACTTTAAAAACTTCTGGTGACAAAATTGCTTGTTAAATTTGTAAACTGAAGAGATATTGGTGTGACAGAACTGCCAGGCTGATTATCTGATATGAAACGCATTGCATTGTGGGATATAAGATATGAATGGGCTCCGCTAGTAGGGTCCTGTTTTACAGCATGCTGTAATATTTCACCGGTAATAAGACGGACATAATAACATTAAAATAAAGAAATAAAAGAAAATATATATAAAATATTATTATTATTATAATATATATTAAAATATTGATTAAAGTAGCGGTTAAAGTTTGAAAAATATCAATATCAAATATCAATTCCCTGATGCAGCCATGGCTGACAGACGGAGAGAAAAAAAAACGTGTTGAGTGTCACAAAAGATGCCTCCAAATGAAATACATTAGTTAAAAAAAACGTCCTGAACTCCCGTAGGACTGAGTTTAATTTATTTTATTTATGCTGTTTATTGATCCCCAGTGGGGAAATTACAATTTACACTCTGTTTTGATGAAATCACCCTGAAATATACACACACGCATGCTCAGGACCTATTCATGCACTAATGGAGACAGTGACTCAGAGTAAGTGGGCTGCCAGTGCTGGACCAGTGCCCTGAGTGGTTGGGAGTGCCTTGCTCAAGAGCACCTGGCAGTGCCCAAGAGGTGAACTGGCATCTCTCCAGCTACCAATTCACACTCCGTACTTTGGTCCATCCTGGGACTTGAACTTGTGTCCCTCCGGTTCCCAACTCAACTTCCTACGGACTGAGCTACTGCCACACACATCCAAACTAACTGCCAGTAGCTCCTCACGCCTTCATTACAGTCTGGACACCAACGCATTCCTTGAAGCCTGGCGAGATGGATTTTCGTGTGACATGTGATCCAGCAATTCTCGCGTGATCTTGTCATAGGACGAGAATCCAGCTGCCGTGCAAGGTAAGTCCAGGGCTGCCTCCAAGGAGGAAGTCAGGTCACGTAGTATAAATTGGTCGGGGTGGATGGATGGGCAAACAAACACAGGACTTTCACCCAAGAGATAATTATAACTTCCAATCAAAGCCATGACCTACAGAAATACTACATGGGAGACCAAAAGGCAACAGATGCGAATGGATGGAGCTGCATTGCTCCAATTTACACTTTGTGTATGAATAATACACTATTAGGTAGAACACAGGTGGCATTAAAGGGCTGCTAGTTGGCACAGCTATACCTGGCTAGAGGAAATCATCTTGGGTTCCAAATCCAAAATCACATCATGCTGTCAAAAAAACTTTAAAAACAGAACATTGGATGCCAAGATGCTCAGTGTCTCCATATCCCCTTTGTCCACTTTTTGTCCACTTGGAGCAGGGCAAGCTGTAAACATAACATTACTATTGCCTTTTTAAGTTAAAATGGCGAACTTGTTGGCACACAGTTGATTATACAAACAGCAGATGTAGATTGACATTAGAATGTTGTGTTGCTGTTGACATGATGATTAAAAGTTCAATATTCACTCCAGCTGTTTTTGTTTCTCCATTTATATATAGCTCTTTAGCTGCTAAATGCTCCACTATGCTGTCTGTCAACATGAGGTAGAACAAACAGAAGACCGAAACATCAGGAAGCTGCACCTGGCTACTAAAGCAATAACAGTCAACATGACAAGACTGAATATTGACTGAGCCATGCTTCACTACACTCACACAACTGGTCTATAAAAGCAGTAGGGCCATGCATAATGGTACACGTAACGGGGGCCTGAATCAATATTTGCTTGTCCTGTATATGTACTGGTTGGTTTCAGACAGGCTTTTCAGCACTGGAGAGCTCTTAGCTGCAGCTTAGTGACAACTTAAGGTTTTAGAAATCTCTGCTGGTAATAAGATAGTCATTGGTGGGAAATGACAACACAAAAGAGTGAAAATCTGAAATCATTCACAAAACATTGTGAAACTTGTCATTATTACCACAACTGGCCAAGTATGCATCTGTACACCACTTTTGAATGTCATGATTAAACGTAAATATTATTGATTCATGTCAAGTACACCACTAATATCAAATGGCAACTGCATTATTGTATCTGATTAGATTCATTCAGAAACAAGAAACATTTGTAATTATGCTTGGTACAATTAGAACTTATGTAGATGACAAACACACAAGTGTGTAGTTTACTTTAAAGAGAATAACCACAATTTAAATTGCAATTAAATGCTGGTCAGATATTTTTTTCATAATTGTATCAGCCCTGCAAGAGGTTGGTATATGTTTGGTGCCTTTGACCTCAGAGCAGTATTAAATGAGTAATAACATAAATAGATTATATTGACCTGAATACTAACAAAAATGAATATGTATGTATGTATGTGTGTATGTATGTATGTATGTATGTATGTATGTATGTATGTATGTATGTATGTATGTATGTATGTATGTACTGTATGTATGTATGTATGTATGTATCTATGTATGTATGTATGTATGTATGTATGTATGTATTGTACATAATGCAGTAGAGGAAGACAAGCAAGTAGATTAAAATCAAAACACAAAACAGAATCAACAAACCTGGCTCAACCCAATCACACAAGGACTAGAAACGTTGCGCCCGTACAAACATCCCATGTAAGAAATGCACTTACTTTAGCGTACAATAGCGTCTTATTTGAAAAGGATTTATGAAAATGATACAGTGATGAAATGGAGCTCACCTGATTTCTGATGGTGGTGTCAGAGAAGAGTCAGTGGTCAGACTGTTGGAGCAGTTGTCTCCTAACATGGCTCTTTGCACTTTACAACAACTCTGCCCATGATCTCTATTTTACCTTTTTCCAAACTACTGCTTTCATTTAGTGCACTTAGTAGTCTTGACTACTGCCTGTCAGCAGGCTCAGTAGTCTTCACTTTTAAGCTGCTAAAGCTTGGCAACAAAAAGGAAATCATCAATGATTATCCCCCACAAACTGAAGCTATACATTATATTTCAGAGCACAAGAAATAACAAATTAAACTAACATCAGCCCTTAAAAAAGGGTTTCAAAGGTTCTTAACTGAAGTAAGTCTTCGGTAATGCATTCTACTGGACCTAGCAGATTGCAAACTAAAAAGCAAAGAAAAAAACGGTCTGTCTGAGGTCTCTATAACAGCTGTGGGAGGGGGCTGGGTTGTGTGGATGTTGGTTGTGGTTGACAGGGAGGAGAGAGACATGAATATTAAAATAGCGTTGTTTCCAAAACACAAAACCAAAGTCAGGAATCCGCTTCACCCAAACATGAAAAAATATCTTTTCTGACAAAACTAATGATTCTGCAAAATATTTGTGTATAGATGATGCAAACTATAAGAAAGAGCCAGGCTAGCTGTTTCACCCTGCTTCCAGTGTTTTTGCTGAGCTAATAGTTTGCTGGCTGCCATCTTCATGTGATGGTTGGAAGTAATTTCACCCTAGGGTCCTTTGCACTACGACCTCGAGCCAAACAACCGCTCAGAAGCTTCTTTCACCTGGGTCTAACAATGGGTGAGTTAGCATTATCAGCTGATTAGCTTAGTGCAAGCGCTAATAGAACTAGAACTAATAGAACTGTGTATCTCGTAAATCACCCCACTAATAATGCCTGAAATGACACCAAACTTCTACAGTAGTACAAATAGGTTATGTACTGAAGTTTGTAAGTACACCAGGAGTTTATTTTAATAACACTTGCCTGATGGCTTCTACTCTGCTGCTACTGCTGAGCAGTTAGAGAGCTTAGGGACGTCTACAAATTATATCACCAAAAAGAGATACAACAAACACATTTTATTAATTTAAGTAAGTGCTTTAGTACAACTAGCAGGAGACAAGTTATAATTGAGGTTCAGTTTTTTTTTAATAATAATAATTATATATAGTTTATTCCTTTATTAATCCCGCAAGGAGAAATTACAATTTACACTGTTGTTATTACACACATTACATACAGGCATTAATTACACACACATGCTCAGTACCTATATATGCACTCAAGGATAGATGCCAGAGTAGGGGGGCTGCCCATACAAAGGCACTTCAAGTGAACTGGCACCTGTCCAGCTATCAGTCCACCACCATCCTTTGGTCCGTATGTGGACTTGAACCGGCGACCCTCCGGTTCCAACCCACCCTAATGACTGAGCTACTACCCCCCTTTTGAAGACATCCCTAAGCGCTCATACTGCCCGGTAGCAGAAGCAGCAGAGAGCAGAAGCCAGCAGGCAAGTGTTATTTAAACAAACTCCTGGTGTACTTACAAACTTCCCAATCCATTGTTTTATGAGTACATAACCTATTTTTACTACTGTAGAAGTTTGGTGTCATTTTGGGCATAATTAGTGGGGTGATTTACGAGATACGCCCGTGGTTACATTAGCGCCTGATACCGCTTAATCGCCCATTGTTAGACCAAGGGAAAAAGCTTCTGGGGGTTGTTTGGCTCGAGTTCGTGGTGCAAAGGACCCTAGGGTGAAATTACTCCCAACAGTAGTAATATTCTCCTTTTTAATAAATACGCATATTTTCCAAAAAGGCACTTATCCTCAACCACCTATCCCGCGAGCCTCCTCTAGTGGTACACAGATAGAATCTCTGAAATCTATTTTTTTTAAATAGTGAAATTTATTAATACTAAAAAATACATTTCCAATTAATAATACTTAAACTATGATCAGTTAAAAGTAATAAATACAAATAAGTGTGTAAGTGTCATCTTTTTTGTTTAGATATCAGCTATATAGTCATGAACAGAGTGCATATAAATCCATAAAGTCACGAGCTGTGATGGTAAGCTGTGGCAGAGGTAAAATTAATGGTTCCAAAACACTGCAATTGTGGCTTCAAACCGGAACTATTAGGAAGAGAACTGTGGATTAGGGGGAGAATATTTTGAGCAGCCCTGTGGAAACTATAATGGACGAGTCACAACTTAAAGGAGAAATTCGGTTGATTTCAACATGTAGCTCTGTTGTTTGGAGTGATGTCAGTAGCAAGAAAATCCAAAACAATCGCTGCTGCCTACACTGTGTTATCCCCCTGATAAAGCACTCAAACATGTTAAAAATGTCATTAAAAGTGCCTACCCATATGCAATAATTCCTAACAAGGCAGGAACATGCTGCCTTGATCAGACTGACCGTTGGTAAACAACCTTCAGCTGTGCAAGAGCCGGAAGTCGGACGAACAAAATTTCCGACATGTCAGCTATTCATCCCAATGGCAAAGCTAAAATTCAGTTGGACTCTAAAATTAGTCAGCTCAGAAATCAGGTCAGAAATGTCTGAGTGACATTAACCAATTAGCCGTACAGGTGTTAGTGTCTTTTAGCTTGTTTTAGAGTTCTTTTTCTTCCTCTTGTGGCCAAAGATAGTAGTCAAAACATGCATACTAAAAATAACTGAGCATGTTGAACGATGTTATAATCTTATGTCACCCACCAAGAATAAGCTAACGTTATAGACCAAGCATTGGTATTAGCTACTTGTACACCAGCACCTCTACTACAGTAGGCACCAAAGCACTTTTCCTCTTCGGTCCCCCTACAGGTTGGAAACACTTGTCCATTAATGAGACCAGTACCAAAGTTTTTATGGCTTATTCAAATGAGTTAATGAACCACTGAAAGGATTTTGAAAACATTATTTTAAGGTACAAAAGAATCTTTGGTGTTGGATCGATCGATATTGAAATCAATCAATATCAATAAATAAGGTCTCTGGTGGGTTGCAAAATGGCATGCAATCAATGACAAAACGATGCCATGTGGCAGAGAAAAAGGTTGTATTACGTTTATGTTTCACTATTAGTATAGTAGTATAGTTAGGCAAATCTTCTGTTGCTTGTTGCTGTCCTATAAATGTTGTTGGTGGTGGAGGTTTTATAAAAAGCCCATAAGATCAAATAAGGGACATGTCTTCTAGAGCTATTTATTCACTTTTCTTACAACTGTTAAAAAGGTCATGGACAACATGTGGAATGTTCTCTGATGTGGTCATACATCCTACGCCATATACACACACTGTCCCCCATTGCATCCTTAGTCAGCAACACAGCCGCAAACCACACACATACACACACACACACACACACACACACACACACACACACACACACCATATTAAGCAGTTCATAAGCTAGACCACTTCTCTCTTTGGCACATAAACCTTTTGGCTTTCCTTGAAGGCGGGTTTGTTAGGTGGCATGTTGACGGCACAGGTGCTGCTGTTCTCTGTGACAGGGTTAGACTCACTGACACACATGCATGCATGCCTGACACACACACACACACACACACACACACACACACATATACGGTGTGTCTCAGCAGTGATGTCATGGTTCTGTTTATGGAAGATTATCTGGATGCCATGTGCTTCAGTGTGTAGCCTGCAGTTGTCTTTTGCCACCTGACTGACTGCACAACAGACAGGGCGAGTCGGACGCAGCTGTTCAGCCTCGTTTAGAATCAAAGAGCTACAGTATAATACAGCTTATAAAACAAAGATTATAAAGCTTATAAAATAAAATCACTGTAAAGTCAATCCTGGAAATACACACTTTCCCCCTCAACCATTTCAACTTTGGGCATCCACTACTGTTACAGTAGACTAGACATAACATACTGTACTGTGTGTCATCTATTCTCTCTCTCGCCACACTTTCCTGTCTATCTGTACAAGCTAATAAAAATGCATTAAAAAGAACAGTTGAAAAATCTCAATCTTCCACCGCATAGTTCAAACTCAACACACCTTTATCATGTTGTGTATTACTTCAATATCAGTTTGACTGAATTATAAATTGAATGCCAACCAACTGGATTTGTCAAGAATTCTGATAAAGAGAGAGGAAGAGGAAGTGAGTTATGAATATAAAGTACATACTATACATACAGTATATACATTTAGGTTATGTATTATTCTCAATCTCAAAACAGAGTTTTTGATTCAACACAGCTGGGCCAGTTAAAAAAGTTAGAGAAGCAGGCTTGTGGTAGCAGAGTCACTGGTTCCAACCTTAGTCCAGCAAGGCACCTTATCCCAAACTGCTCCAGTGGAGCTGCTCAGTGGCTAGCACATCACACTACTATGCTGGCCAGCCTCCAGGTGTGGATATATGTAACTGTGAGTATGATCAGGAGGTCCCTGTGTGTTGTCATTAACTGTTTCAAGACCACGGGTCTCCTTTTAAGGTATATTTACAGTTACACAGTGATCACTACTGGATTCTCTGGACAATTGTTTTTAAGCCCTCAGCAGAATTCATTCACTTAAAGTGACTATATGTAACTTTTAAATGTTTGAAATGGTGTAATTTTCCATCTGATGATCATAAATGACCTGCAACAGCAAACAAGACTAACAGCGAAAAGAACGCCTTTGCCCGGGTCCGATTTTTCACGCAAAGTCACAGAATGATTTACGACGGATAGACGGCGCTACAGTGCACACATTCTGATGGGTCACAGATTTTGGCATAACCTGCCTGTGTCTATACAGCCAGGTAAAAGGTAAGAGGAGATTTCTTTATATAGTTCTAATTGTATATAAATGTTATTTTATAAGTTATCTGCTGTAGTTATGGCTGTTACTGAGGTAGGCCGACACAGAAAATAAGGAAGTACAACTAACGGTAAAATCTAAAAGGGAACAAGACAACGGGCAAAATCAGGGCTTTAAACAGATATGTTGTATGTCTATTTCATTCATAAAATAACTTTAGATCGCAAGATTTGGTTGCATGTCACTAGCCTACATTAAATTATGCCCCCCTTCCATTGAGCGCAGACGTTTTTTAGTCCGTGTTTGTGTTGGCTTACTATTTTCTTTTCACTTGTCCCCCTCTACCATTGGGTTTCATGAAATGAGCTATATAAATAAGTTATTATTACTTATTATTGGTTGCTACAACTACGTTTTAATGCTTTGGCTTGTGACATAGTGACAGCAATACCCGGTTTAGCTCATGAGACATCCAAAGCAGGCTAAGTTACCAATGGCAACACTTGAAATGGATAGATGCATCTGTAATGTATTCTCTTATTGTAAATTAATAATTTTCTGTCTGAGCAAAACATTCATCGCGACTATATGACCTCCCCGTAGCACACATCTCCTAGACCTTCACGACAGCAAATGTGATAAAAACACTAGCGCTTCTGTCCAAAGGGGCGGCTGAAATCAACATAAACTATAAGTTACATGTACTGTAGACAATTTAAAAACAAGCATGTTTTACCAAGCAAAGATTTGATTAACTGCAAATATAATGCATATTTTAAAACACAATTTTGTTCAATCAGATTACTACAAACGAGTCTAACATTTACTATGGGTGATATGTTGCAGCAAATGTAAATGGACTGTATTCATATTTAACAACTACTCAGAGCGCTTTCATAGTACAGGAACCATTCACAATTCATGTACATTCATACACTGCTGAGCCACAGTCGCCAAGAGCCATCCTGGTGGGTCACCTGCCTGAGACACAAACCATCAATGCACAACATCTTCGATTTGATTCTAACAGGAATATTAATTATAGTCCAACCTTTTTTCTTACCCTCTAATACGACCCACAAGTTTGCTAAATTAGCATCCTTACCAGTTGCAGCAGATCAACACGTCCTCACACCTAAATGTTACAGTCACAGTTAACATTGTTTTAATGGTTTAATGGTCTGGTTTAGGAAAAGTTTAAAATAAGTACATCTGTGTACATGAACATTTCACTTTATGAGTTTTTTTTAACATTAATATGCGTTCCCCCAGTCTGCCTATGGTCCCCCAGTGGCTGGAAATGGCCATAGGTGTAAACCAAGTCCTGGGTATCCTGCTCTGCCTTGAAAGCTCAGATGGGCCGATCTGGAGTCTTGCCCCTAATGAGGTCATGATGAGCAAGGTTACCGCCCCTTTCTCTGCTTTGCCCACCCAGAGAATTTGGCCCACCCATGAGAGAGAGAGACATCATGGCTTTCAAATGAGCAAAGTGGCAGTTGGTCAAGGCCACACCCCATGCCTCCACCTTGCCCCCCCGCCCCGCCCCCTCCTCTGAGTTACACACTCAGAAATGGCACATACTAAGGAAAGCTAATTGTGGGACTGGCTCTAGTGGCTGTAATTTTACACCAAGGCTGAATTTTGGGAAAGAAACTTCAGATACAGTATTAAGGGACCACTAAGGTCTATATAAAAGAGACTTCAGAAATGGTATTAGGGGACCCTAAGGTCTATATAAAAGCATCCAAAAAGCATCATGTCATGGGACCTAATCTTACGTACGTAGTTTAGAATGAGTTACAATCTTAACTTAACTTACAAGCAAACTTATGTACATAAGTCAAAATGAGTAAACATTGACTTTTGGTCTTACACAGGAAAGGAACATTGGCCTACCGGGTGAAAATCCTGTGTTTGTTTGACGCATCCATCCACCGGGACTTCCTCCCTAAGCAGACTTTGTTGCTCTTTATACTAGCAACAATGGGGTATCATTGACATATAAGGCTGGCTCATTGGCACAGGTATCCTTTTGTAAAGCTATAGCCACAATGATAGATTGCCAAACTTTGTTTTCTGCCCTTTTAAGACAAAAACGAATGGGACTGAAACAGGAGCACAAGCAGATAGTTGGAAAGACAGTGTGATATTCTATAGATAGAGTTAAAAGTTGGCTTGTCTGAGACATATTTTTTGAGTGTTAGAATGAGTGCCAATGGCAGGGAGGTAGAACCAGCTGCTGTAAATTGTTCAGACCAGACTATGTGGCTCCCAACAGTGAAGTAATGTTATTGGAATGATCCAGACTGCTGGGAAGTTATTTTAGTGCATGGAAATAAATATTCCGCTGAACTACAGTTTACAGTAGCTTGGTAGTAGGTTAATTGAATTTAAATTTGGAGAAATAATTTTGAGACTATAACAGCTTTTTTTGCATGACAAATCTAAAAGAAAAGTAATTTTTATTATTCTGTTTTTGTTTACTCCTAAAAATGCCTAAATAATACCGGCACATCCCAAATGTCTTAATCGGAAAATGCTATATTCAGAAAAAGGCCTTATTCGGAATATCCGACCGGATTATGCTGTTTTCACTGTTTTTGCTGACCTGTATCAAATTCGAATATTGTCATATTCAGAATAATAGTGGAATATTGGTGTACATGTAAACTTACTCCCAAAATGACTGAAAAGACCGTTTGATTTACTGCTGCACACTGGCCATTACATGTGACCATAACGTTATTAACGTAATTATGTGACGGTTCTATTTAAAGCTGTTAACGTGAAACAGAAATAGTTAAGTTTAGGCAACAAAAATATTTCATTAGGGTTAGTAAAACATCAGGCATTGGCTTAAAATGAGCCAGGTTTACCAAAACTAGGACGTAACAGACGCCATTTCATCACAGCCTAATTTCAAAAAGTGACGTGTGACATATGGTTCCACATGGGAGTGAAAGTCCTGTGTTTGTTTGACCCGTCACCAACCCAATTTGCTTCCTTGCGCAGAATTTGGCACTATTTTACTTTGTCAGATCATTTCCTCGTTTGGTCTTGTTACAACTACTACAGCCACGAGAGGTCGCATAGCAAGAAACGTCAGTATGGGTCATTGGGAGCTGCTGGCACAATAGACCTATTCTGTTGTTTTCTGGGAGAGAACTGTCTGGATTTTAACTCCATAGTGATAAGTGAGAGCTGTTACATGTGTTGTTCCATTGTTGAGACATGGCTGAGAGTTTGGTCTGTGCAAAATACTGCCCAGAAAAAGAGGCAGAATAAGACACATTGCATTGATTGTGTTTTCATGTCAATAATCAGCAATTCTGTGATTTCCCAGCAGAGCTTCAACTAGTAGTGGAACTACCCTTCACTTTTCTACCACCTCAACTTTTGGGCAATGTAATCAAACACCTTCCTGAACACCAAAACGTTTAGAGGACTTTGCTCCCTTAAATGTTTTCTTATTTTGTCAGACGGTGAGAGCTTACCTTCAAATACTGCTGAGGTCAAAATGTTTCCTGGCTGCAGGTGTTAAATTTGTATTTTAATCCCATGGCATGTTAAAAAGTGTCCTCTAAACTGAGCCAACATGTGTTATTCTGTCTTTCAGGGACGGAGCAGCCCTCAGCATGCCTCCCATACTGCAGACTGAATGACACTGCCCCTCACTGCTCGCAGTAATAATCAGTCCCCTTTCACACAGTGATTTCACAATAGTGCTGCAATGAAGGTCTGCCGTTGTGTCAGCTTTGTTAATTCACACAGGACAAAGCAAAGGCGGTATAATGCCACCCTAGTGTGTGATTTCACGTGCTGGCATTCCTAGATCAAAACAGACGTGGTGTGTAACACAACAGCATTGGCGTGTAGTGTGTGTGAGCTGGTCTACACCGTTAATCAACCACGCAAACCCCACGAGACCCACAAAACCGCCTACAAAAAGGTGAACATACATCATGAGAGACGATAGTATGCGTGTGCGTGCGTGCGTGCGTGCGTGCGTGCGTGCGTGCGTGCGTGTGTGCGTGTGTGTTTAACAGAGGCAGAGATGAGAGGATGAGAAGGTGGACAATTGCACACAATGTAGTTATTAATCTTGCATTGCAAGACCTATCTTCACAGCGCTGCGGAGGAATGTAGATGAAGCACTTGCACCCGCAAAAGAAAATGCCACGTACAATATTAAATGAAGTTAACTGTTCACACAATACAATAAGGTGGGCTATTTAAATTAGCTGGATACATGGTTAGATGTAATTTTCCCTTACCAGTGTATCGCCTTATTTTGTCCATAGCAAATCCCCACAAATAGTCCCAAAATGTCCCAGTTAGAGAGTAAATGTAAACATATTATTTGTAACTCTTTACAATCATTCTCCAGAAGAACCAAGCAGGCCTGCCTTGTTGCATGATCCAAATTTTCTTCAAAACATGACATTTTTATTGTGTAATGTTCCAGTTAAAGTTGCTTGAGTTCAAAGTAAACAAAAAAATGGAAAGTGAGGGACATCCAGACAATTGTCAATCGTAGTCTATGTAGTTATTAACCTTCTGGGGCCTAATCCTTTTCTTTTTTTATCAATACTTTGTTAGCCAAGTTTCTTTGTGTTATGATGCCATAATGAATTTAAAGCCATGTTAAAATGGCATGTAATTCAAAAATGCAACTGCCACATGTGACCTGTTCCTTTCCTCTATGTGTGATTTTGACTTTGCTGTTTTTCTATTTCTGTTTAAATTGTAAGTGGTGTGCTGTCTTGGCCAGTTCTCCCTCGGAACAGAGATTTCAATCTCAAGGGACTTCCTGGTTAAATAAAGGCTCAATAAAAAAAATAATAACCTCAACCCTCTAATGCACAATCAATACAGTTTCATTTTTTTTTCAGTACAACCTGGGCTAGGTACTGTATGCTGCAGGGACATCACAGGAATATATACATCGTTAGCCTAAATGACAAAAGAAAAAAACTATACGGTAATTGCATCTCACAGAAATTACATTGAAATCACTTAGAGTGAAATAATTTCAGATTTTCTCCTAAGTCTTGACAATCAAGGTATACAAAATTAACCACAAATAAAACAGAATTTAGCTATTTTCCCAGAAAAGTCCATACGCTTTTATCCAGAAAGTTAGCCATTTCCAATACATCTCCTACAACACTACTATCCAAATGACAATTAATACATTATTTATTACATTTACACTGTTATATAATTATTTATGCCCCTTCATTACCGATTTAATATTTATATATATGTATATATATATATATATATATATATATATATATATATATATATATATATATATATATATATATATATATATATTAAGTCAGGAAAGTGGCAGCATCTGCAACATTGTGAAGACCGCCTCTGATTGGTCGACACCTTTTGATACAAAAAGATTAATAAATAACTGTTCAGTTGTGGAATTATCATTCTGGAATTCTTGTGCAAAGTCTCAGAAAAGACAATGCAGTTTCGGGCTGGATAACAAAGCTTCTGGAAGGCCCACGATTACACAGAAGCCCTCTTAACGAACAGAACCACACTAGCTTGAAAGTGGAGATAATCCAACATTACCTAACATGATTTATGGATTCATAAGTAGGGATGTATTGCCTCTGTCCAACTCTCTGACAACGAGATGGCTTAAAATGTTAGGCTAGTGTGTGATGATGATAGTCTGTGGGAGATAGTGGGGGGGGATAAAGGAGAGGAAAAAGGAAGACATGAGAGACTGTAGGAGAAAAAACATCAATTTAGGTAATGGACAAAGTAACTAGAAGAAAACACATAATAAAGCACTTAATATTATGGCTGTGTATGTGTTTCAGTTTCCTGTTTTATTTTGTAGTCTGTTTTCTCCCTTGTCATGTCTTGTTTCACTTCCTGCCTTGTGGTTTCCCTCCTTCGTGATTGTCTGCCCCCGATGTGTTCCACCTGTTCCTGAGCCTAGTGTCAGTTGTCTCTTGTTTCCTCATTACCCTGTGTATTTAGTCCCTGTGTTTCTTTGTGTTTTGTTTTTCTGTATGGTATTCCGTGAGAGTTTGTGTCTCTCTTGTCTCAGTGTTCCTTGTTCATGTCATTCCTGTTTTCTTCTTGGACTACACCCTGGTGTAGTTTATGGTTGGTGATTAAATCCTTAAGCTGACCACTTCTGCCTGGCTATCTTTGCATTTGGGTCCTACTATTTTCTGTGTCGTGACATTTTAATTTTGCAATATGGAACTTTTAGCACCAATAATTGAGCCTGGCTTGATGAAAGCTCAAAATGAGTGACAAGGGATGAAGGGAATTAGTAATAATTTGGGGTGTTTCTGGCCAACCTGATGGATGTGTCACTATTCACTCTCAGCTTGGCTCCATATTTGGTCTCCACCAACTTCTGAGGGAAAAATCTGTCTCTTGGGCCCTGTTTACACGTCCATGGTTATTTTGACAAACAGAGACATTTTTACATTTGCCTCTGAAAACAAATCTGAAATAAGTCTAAAACCTCTAAAACCTTTTCTTAAAACTGATAGCTGTGCACAATGTTATTTTTGAAAACGGAGAGGTTGAAATGTCTGTTTATGAAAATAGCCGCCCACGTGTAAACCTGAATGGGGATTTATTAGGTCACAAATCTTCATCTACCAATAATAATGAAAAAGGTGTGAGATGTCCTGCCCCTTACTGCAACAAAAGAGGCTCAGGAAGATGTAAATATGAAGCAGTAGCTAGGAGACAGTTAGCTTAGCACAAACAAGAGAAGCAGGTAGAAACAGCATAGCCTGGCTCTGTCCAAAGAACTACTGGCAGCTCTAAAGCTCGCTAATTAACACGGTACTTGTAATTTTTACATTTCAGATTCTGAAAAGATTAAATTAACGCCTCAGTTATAGACCCTTTTTTATTTTCATTCATATATAATATGCCAACAAGGGTGTTACAGATCTTAAAGAGCAACTTGCAGTTTGAAATGTTAAGTGGATGCATAGTTTAAAATGGCTACTTTTTCCACTGAATTAATATAATACAATAATATTTTATATAATAATATAAAATCCCACAATAACTATTCAAATAGTAATTTTCGCAAAATGTTAAGAATAAATTAAGGATAAAATCCACCTTGTTGTTCTGTAACATTTAAAAAAAACAGATGATGAAAGCAGTTCTTAAGGAGATCAGTGGTCTCACCCTGGGGTGCAATGAGCGCCGGCCTTTCTGAAGCTCCTCTGGCGTAGCCTACTGTTGCTGTGTTTGTGTCTGACTGTGACTGACTGGCTGAGAGGACTGGCTACACACACACACACACGCACACACGCACACATACAAACACACACATACACACCACAGCATAACATGTAATCCAAAAAGCAAACACTGAGAGAATTGGAGGAAGTGGAGGCTTTGCTCACTTTCCTGATGGTGGGAGAGGGCGGCTGTGATTAGAAGTTTCCAACCATTTCAATATGTGGCTCAGTTGGAAGTTAGACTTCGTGAAGGCAGTTGTTGACAGTTTCCTCATGTTCATACAGGTCAGACACTTGGAAAATTCATTCTTTGTTTCATAACAAAAGGGCCATTTTCTGCAACCTTTCATCCATGTAAAAATGTTTTACCTTATGTAATGTGTACAATGTGTAATGATCGTTTTCAGTGATGTGAATTACACTAACTCAGGGTCAGGAGAAAAGTTTCTAAATAAGGGAGACATCTCCACTTCTGGAGTGTACTGGCTTTCTCTGCTCTGTCACAGCTTGTTGGGGTTGTACTCAGCCCATAGATTGTAAAAATAACCCACTGGTTTGTGTATGCATTCTGGCCGTTGCCATCTTGGTATTTTAAAGCCACTAGTGACCATATTTGGAAAAAAAAGGTCAGAGCTAGGAAGGATGACATGGTTTAATTGGGCTGTGCTAAACCCGGCCCGGTGCAGTTCATCAGCATGTACAGCAGTACACAGAGCTGGTAGAAAATCTGCAGTCTTCAGCTAACGTTAGCACAATGCTTAGCAAGCTGAACAAGACATTTCTATGGGACCAAAAAGTTCCAATTAACTTTGATGAAGTGAAAACACACAGGGAGAGGGGCTCTTTTTACACCAAAAACATATTCATGGCTATTTTAATAGCCATGGTTAGCATTGCTAAGCCTCTATCATGATTGACAGGTCGGGTGCAGCCACACCCTAATGCATCCTCTGCTTTATCATCAATTTTAAAATAAATGGGACCATAATTTACTAATTGAACATCATGCTGTATTAAAGAAGACTTGTGATTGAGGCCATACACCCTCTTACTGAGGTAACACAGTATATCAAGGCAGAAGTAGGGTCATTTTCCCACAGATGTCTATAGAAACTGACTTCTTTTTGGAGCCAGTGGAGTTGCCCCCTTCTGGAAATTAGATAGAATGCAGGTTTAATTTACCACTTGACTTAGCCTAACAGGAAGATCTGCTGAAACAAAGAGTCTACAGCCATGCTGGCAGCTGTAAAGCTTTACATAGGCACAGTGCTGTGTAGAGTGAATTGTCAGCATGCTGCTATATGAATGTGAACATGTCAATGTTTATCAGGTACTGTGTAATGTATGCCATGTTTCCCATATTATTTTTGCATGTTAGCATGTCATTTTGCTTATCGCTTTACACAAAGTACAACTGAGGCTGATTATAATGTATATAGTTTTGCAGGTATTAAAACCAAAGTATTGGACAAATTAAAATTTAGATGCAATAATGGCATAAGATAAAAAGGAAGGGGTCTCCAAAATTCAATGCAGTCAATGCAAATAATCTTGAGGAAACATTGTGGGAAATTTCACAACAATCCATCCAATAGCTATTGTAATGTAATAGTAATTTCACAAAACAATCACAAATTTTAACCTCATGGTGGCACTCATTAGTTATTAGGATTCATTCTCTGGCAACATGAATTTACTGTATGTACCAAATTTCATGGCAATCCATCCAAAATCATTCAGATATTTCAGTCTGGACCAAAGTGGTGGACCAACTAACTGACCAACATTCCTAGAGCCACGCTACTAGAAGTGTGACAATATGCCATGAGGATAGTCTCAAAAAAAGATGAGCAAATTGGGGCGACATCTAGCTTACCCAGTAGAGCATGCGCCCATGTAGGCTGAGACCTTTGCCCTTTGTCATCCCCTCTCTCTCTCTCCCCACCTCCCCGTCTACCCACTGTCTAATAAAAGGAAAAGCCCCAAAAAAGAATCTTACATGATTAAATTGACTATCAATCAAATATATGACGTAAAAAGATAGTGCTCTATTTAGTAAAGATGTAAATAGACTATTAGGGTATTATAAAGAAATAGACCGGTTAAAGAAACAGTGTATTATTATTTTTTCATAATTTATTTATTGTACGATGAAGCATCTCATTTCTGAGAGGGTCCTCGGTAGGACTGGACAATACAAAAGACAAGATATTGCAGTACAATATACACATTCACTCACATACAAGCTCCCCCTAGACTATACCTTTATCATAAAAGGCACACTATCCAATTTTACCATAATGTGATATTTTCAAGGTTGATAAAAATGGAAATAAATCTAGCTTTATATAAAACAAAACTAATTACTTCATTGCGTACCAAACATTGGTATTGCATATTTACACATGCACTGATGACAACAGACCAAAACCTTTTATTAGTAGTTTTACCATAGGTAACCGCTGCAATGTTACAAACTTGTGAAGAATCGTAACAGAATAAAAGTTATGTGAACATCCTTTAATGGAAAATGTGTTCAATCATCAGGGTCATCATGCATAACAGGATTTGGAAAGAAACTCCTCTGCAGTTACCAGACTGCCACCACTAGATGGAAGCAGAGAGGTGATCTGATTGGGTTGTGACAATGGATTGTGCTTGTACTCTTGAGCAAGGCTCAGCAGATGGCAATGTGGAGTTATACATGTCAACATAGAGGTGCTGCTGTTTGTCCATAGGAGGCACTATATCCTTTACCTTCACTATTCTCTTTCTCACACACACACACACACGCACGCACACACACACACACACACACACACACACACACACACACACACATACAGGCAGTGTTTTGAGACAGGGTTCACTCAGGGCTTAGCTTGGCGTTTTATTTTAGAACTCAACCCTAACAGCTCTAAATGGACTTAGTGACTCCACCCAACCCTCATCCTGCTGCAGGACTGTGTGTGTGTGTGTGTGTGTGTGTGTGTGTGTGTGTGTGTGTGTGTTTGTGTGTGTGTGTGTGTGTGTGTGTGCGTGTGCGTGTGCGTGTGCGTGTGTGTGTCTTTTAATGTGGAAAAGAAGAAAAGACAGTGAGAAATCAAAAGACCAAGGCATAGGGAGGAAATGTAGGTCATGTTAGTTAGGAGGAAGGACAAAGTGAAGAGGATGGGGATAGAGAGAGACAAGAGGACGAAGGAGGACACGACACCCGGACTCTGTTTCCCTCACGTGTGCTTTGGCAAATGAACAGCAGGGACAGACATACAAAGTTTCACAGAGGGATGAAGAAAGCAGAACACCACTTGATGATCACAAGTGTGTTTGTGGGTGTGTATGTATGTGTGGGTGTGTTCTGGCCAATCAACAACAACTATAACATTGCAATGCTCCTTCCCTCCTCCCTCTCTCCTTCCACAAAGAGGTGACCTAAATACTAAAGCTGCTAAACTGTTGGAGGAAAAAAAACTAAAGAAACTGCTCTCTGAGTGTGTGTATGTGTGGGTGGGTGGGCGAGGGTGGTGGGGGGGCTTTGGTAAATGTTGCATCAGTCATGAAAGCCATCGTGCTGCAGCTCAAAGCTTTATTCTTGATTGTTGGCATAGCAACCATTGAGTCAAACCAGGATGATCCAAGAGGGCCTGATTATCCTGTGTGTTGTGTGTGTGTGTGTGTGTGTGTGTGTGTGTGTGTGTGTGTGTGTGTGTGTGTGAGAGAGAGAGAAACAGATTAGTAAAGTATGCTGTATTTATAAATGTCAGAGTGAACCACTGAGTGTTTTAATTTAAAAAAAATGGCAGAATTTGAACACTCAGCCCTTCCTCTGCAGCTCTCGCCTCTCTCTTCTAAGCCCCTCCCACCAGACATGCACCAGTAAATCCAGTAACCTGTACAAGTCATTCATTTTAATAATCCTGATTGTGATCCTGATGCTGTTGAGATGACATTCCTAGCTAGCTACATAAACATGAACCTGAATTAGCCACAGCTGTGAGCCTTTGGCTACGGTTAGCAAAGGGTTAAACTATTAGCAACATTTTCTTACCATCTCTGAAACAGTACGTCAGCTTTGTGGTGTGATTACGTTTAAGCAGCTAAACAATTGGTTTACAATTGGTACAAGATCACACTCACACTCACTAAAGAAACCAACAATGGGCGCACACAGATACAGAGGCTCAGTCCTCACACAGTGGCCGCGAGTCCCTCCTTGCTATATGTCTACGCTGTTCTATCAAATAAAGGCGTAAAATCACACAAAAAAAAAAAGGTAACCAACATTGTTGGTAAGAGTTATAGTCCCCAGTGATATTTTGCCAAATCAGGTAGTAAGGTAATAAGGTAGGTCGTTTTAATTTATTCAACAAATACCAAGACAGTTCCACCAATATCATTAGCATACTAAAGGCGAGGCATGCATGAAACTAACTCGTTCGTATGACGATTTGTCCGATCACATCTGAAGCTGAGGGGGCAAAGCATTATTAAGATGATTGTGCCAAGATCCAACCCATTAATACAACTCCTCACTCGGGAGGAGGAAATAGGGCAGAGAGGACAATACATACATACATACATACATACATACATACATACATACATACATACATACATACATACATACATACATACATACATACATACATACATGCATACATACATACATACATACATACATGCATACACACCTGGACTTACATTAATACCTGGTCGCTTTAAAACTTAACTTAACACTGACACTTTGGACTGATAATTTATGGTTAATGTCTTTTTATAGCCAAAGGTTCTTTTGTTACTATTTTTATTACTGTTATTATTGTTATCTTTATACTGTCTATACTGTATTCTTGCTAAAACTGATGCTGGAAATTTCAATTTCCTTGCGGGAGTCATCCCAAAAGGATTAATAAAGAAAAGTCTGAGTCTATAAAGTAGTGTTAGGATCGACTTCAGCATAGGAACTTGTCAATACCTTTGAAGGATCCGTCGGCAGGGAAACACTGATGAGCATTTGCTTTGTGAATGGCACAAAGCCCCTTACCACACACATTAAACATGTGCACCTTTGCGAGCATCTGGACACCACACCCGTGGACTTGCGGATGCATAAGCATGTTTCAGGCTTGAAATAACTCAGTGGTTCTTTGGCCCACACCTCTGCCTCTGAAAAAGGTGTGCAGAGCTGTATATAGACACTGACACTGAGACAGTAAAATCTGTAAGATTAAGATGCAGTGCACTTTTCTGCTCAGTTAAAACGTGTAGATTTGTTAGAAGTGGGGGCCGTTTCAGATGTCATTGCTGACATATTCTGTCCTACCTTTGTGCATCTATGGTACTACTGTACATTTGTATTTTATTTAATTAGAATCACAATGTTGGATCAGAGTCCACACTCAACATAGTCCTACTATCAACATAGTAACACATTGGCACATTAAAGCTACCTTGCTACTTGATTTTGTAGGCATGGGGACAAATATTATTTTTAGTCTTTTGTTCTTTTGTTGTACGTTACTAATTACAACACACAACATTCCAACAGTCAATGTAGGCCAAGTGTCTATTAGAAGATGTACAGTTTGTCCTTTTCCTCAGTCAGGTAAGAAACCAAAAGCCAGTGGAATTATTGTAACCATTTGAATTAGTGAAGACACAGTTTGATGAAGAGGAACAGGACATACAGGTTTGTTGCTTTTGTCAACTGAACGACCTGAGCTTTTTTTGTGTTTATGTAACTGCTTGTATTCCATCATTTCTCAGAAACCACAGAGCTGGTTGCCATGGGAATGCTGCAGGGAGCTCCTCATCCTCCCACCAATGGGCTCTAGTGATTTGTTACCGCGGGAAACCTGGCTTGTTGCCTAGGAGACCAGAGGCTGTGTGCTCCAGCTCAAATGGAGAGTTGTTTCCGCTTGGCTGTTACTAAAGATGAAACACTCAGTGGTGAAAAAACTGGTACACAGAGATATGGCTCTGCAGGTGCACTCGGGCAAAAATGGATCTGTTAATTGAAAACTGGATCAGATCAGCCAGTGAGAATTGTCTGTATGAATTATATATTGCAGCCTTATTGATTGTTTTATAGTACAATTTCCCACTACTACTGTATACGGTCTTTGATAGACTTTGAAGACTTCACACAAACATGGCTAAAAATATCCAATGCAGTCAGTAGCATAAAACTTCAAGCATCCAAATTATACAGTGAAAATAGATTCAGATTCAGACACTTTATTAACCCCAATTCATTTGCAGCTTCACCAATCAATAGTTAAACATGTTAAAGATGTCAGAGGAAACAAAATAAAAAGGTATGGCAGAGGTTACAATAACTAAAAGCATTACATAAAAGCATTACATGAGAAATGGTAAATAAAGGCAATAATAAAGTAACAGGAAGCATTTCTTTTTAATAACATTGTTCACAATAATGCAATCCAACCAGAGTTGTTTGGAGTAAAGCTTGGGACAAACCTTAAGACTAGCTTATTGTTTT
>JABXJD010002952.1:15000-39657 GCA_013375575.1 Percina caprodes | reverse complement strand
AAATTCCATTGATTTTGAGATGTCCTCTGATATGAAACAAACAAAAATAAAACAAAAAGCAAAAGTAAATCCTCCTTGATGGAGCTTAAGCCTGATTACAGACAAGGACAACATTTTACCTTTCAATAATTGATTTGGTCAAGTAGTGCTTTTGTACTAAGAATCCTAGTCCTCGTGAGATATAAAAACACAGCAGGCATAATCAACACATGCAATGTTACTAGCACAATCACTTCCTGACTCCCACACACACACACACACACACACACACACACACACTTTGAAACCATGGAAACCATTGACGCAGCCCTCACTGTTTAATAGATCGCTTCAAGTTCATCACAAACACCGTTCACACCCAAGAACAAAGGCTTTGTACACATGTCGACAAGCAGCACACACTCCCCACCATTAGACACACACACACACACACAGAGTACACAATGTCTGACATTCTCATATAACTTAAACATCTGTGAAGAGAGAGCTGTCAATGCTCTTTCATTCTCTTTCTTCATCTGCACTTTGTATTTTGACAGTGCATGAAAAAGGATGTCACTTTATGAACAGACAGCCAGTGTGTTGTTTCAAGTTCACGGGCTGAGCGTAGAACAAATGAAAGTGACACATATTGTTTCCAGATGTTGATGAAGTTCCATCCTCACATTAACCAACTCTTTGGTCCCCTGGTTCCTGAGAATAGAATGGGGGATTCAGTGTTGACATTTCATCATGTTTAGCAAGGTTACAGTTGACACGGTTTTAGTATATGCTTGAAGTTTAGATATTGTACACAAAAAATCAATGGGGAATGTTATTTAAAAGGCACATAATGATAGTGAAGAGTTTAAACACAGGCATGGTTTTTAGTGAGTTGAAATCTGTGAATTATACTGTAGCACCTTAATTTTTACACACTGTTCACTTTAGTGCCATTTGCTCTTATATTTTAAAAGAAGACAACTCTTTGACTTGGTAAATGAATTGTGCTCAGTTTTCATTTCTCAGTGTGTGTGTGTTTCACACAGGACCATCAGTACAACTGGGATGATGGAACCCACAGGGACCACCGGCAAGGGCTGAGGCCGTCCTCCTCCGACAAGAGCAGCCAGGCCCAAAACTATAAGAACCAGGGCCGCTTTGCCACCATAAAATCAGCCTCATTGGTAAGTTTAACGAAAGTCTTTCCTCTTTTCTTCTCTTTTGAGTTCCTGAAACATGCTTTGTATGTGCTTTTAGAGTTTCAGGATCATTAATTTGTGCAACAGTAATCAGACCATTAATTGTGCAACTTTAAATGCCAAAAAATGGAGAAATCTCAGAGTGGTGGGTTTATACCATGGCAGCGTACAAGGGCACAGAAGGGGCATTCTTTTGTTTCTGTTTCTGAATGTGACGGTTGAATGTTGAGTCAGTATGTGATGTTATGTCTCCACGCTAAATAAATGTGATGTAGATCCATGTTGGAACAAACTGATGTTTTAAAACGCTTTACAATCAGGCTTATTGATACCTATTGATACTTATTCTGTTATTTTTCTTCCGGTCCATGCATCTTTTAGTTTTTACCTCCTTTTGTTATTTGTCTCTGCTCTCCAGTTGTGGCCCTGTCTCTGCAACATACTGTATCTCTATTTCTTTGCTGTCTTTCTTCTCATTCACCTCACTCCTTTTGTTTTCTCCTCTTGTACTACGCTCTGCATTACCAGTCCCCTCCCTCCACCCTCTCCTTTATGTCTTCCTCTCCTACACTTGATAATATATCATTCTCAGATCTGACTTTATATTCTGAGTTGAAGGGGGTGGACTTTCTCTCTCTCGCTCTCTCTCTCTCTCTCTCTCTCTCTCTCTCTCTCTCTCTCTCTCGCTCTCTGTCCTCTGTCTGTCTGTTGTCATGGAAACCGGCTCTAGTAACTATTAAGTAGGTGTGAGTGTGTGTGTGTGTGTGTGTGTGTACCCATCCATGACCCAGTGGTTTTAATTGTGTGTCCCTTCTGCTGTCAGGTCTTAAACCAGACATGATGAGAGAACATAAGCAAAGAAGGTGCGTGTGCGTGTGCGTGTGCGCATGCGCTTGCGTGTGTGTGTGTGTGTGTGTGTGTGTGTGTGTGTGTGCGCGTCTTTGTCCTGATACTGTCCTTGATAAGAGTGTCAACAACTGATAGTCCAGCGCTGTCTGGGTTTTTATTTATTTTACCAAGTTAACGTTTCTTAGCTTTTTTGTTAATCTTATAGTTGTCATCATCCATAAGAGTTGTGAGATTTAGACCAGCTACAATTCTAGTGTGTATTTTTTAAACTTTGATGGTTGGAAATATAAACGGGCCATAGTGAAATACTGTAGGTCCCTAAAAAGCAAAAGCTCTAAAATTCTTAACTCTTATATTCTTGTTTTAAAACAATGTTTAAGTTGCTGTGGTTTAAAGTCAAAATATAATACCTGTGTGTGTGTGTGTGTGTGTGTGTGTGTGTGTGTGTGTGTGTGTGTGTGTGTGTGTGTGTGTGTGTGTGTGTGTGTGTGTGTGTGTGTGTGTGTGTGTGTGTGTGTGTGTGTGTGTGTGTGTGTGAGCAGCTGAGGTGTTACACAACGTGTCGGCAGCTCTGTGTAACTAAGGCTGCCTGACTTGCAAAGAGGCGGCATCGTATAAACCACAGTATCTGTGCGATAGCGCTGGTCCTGCCCGCCAGCGCTGAAAGAGAGATGACATCATCTTTTTCTGCCGAGCACTGACGTCCTTAGATTGGCCTCGACTCTCTGAGATTTGAACAAGCAGGTAGACAAAGAGAGAGGGAGAGAGAAGAACTGGAGGTCTAGATGGGGAAGGGTGAAGGATCAAGAAAAAAGAAGATGGAGAATAGGAAAAAAGAGAGAACATAACAAATTAAACCAATATATATCCAGTAAGTTGCATCTTCACACACAAGTATGCAAATGTGTGGGTGAGATATTTATGTTAAAGCAATTTGCTCATACTTCCAAAAGACACAGAAGAAATCATAGTGATGGAGGGAGATATCAGGCGATTAAAGAATGAATGAAATGAAAGAGCATGGTGGCTGGCAAAGGTAAAGACGAGGAGGACACTTACGGCAGGTAGCAGGGGGGATGAGGACAGATAAACAAAGGCGAAACTGGCAGATTGAAATCTGGACTGTTAAAGAAGTACAATGGCGAGAGAGACAGAGGTGACCTGTAGTGTCCAATCTGATGTAGAGGTGGGCAAACATGGAGAGAGAAAAAGAAGAAGCTAAAAAGGGGTGTGGAGAGGGCAAGAAAAGAGGAAAATAAAGAGAAGGATAGATGGATCAAAAAATCATTGAAGGAGATGGAAGAAAGGGGATGAAAGGATGATGTGGCAGGGAAACGGCAGAATGAGATGGGCAGGGGTTATTATAGGTCAGATGAAGTAACATTGTTGTAAGATATTTCACCTCATGTGCCGCTTGTCTCGTGTTCAGCTCTCGGTTGCAGATTGTAACCCTAACAGCTGTAAACCTCAGCACTTCAACAACAAAGCAGCAGATTACAGTCTAGTTTAAGATGCGTCAAAACATCCCCATTAGGCGACAGTGAAAGCAGAAAAGAAATAAAATACTTATTTTATACATAAATGTCCGAGGTTGTGGTTATACCAGATGCACCTTTTTTGTATTTGCATCCCTTTTGAGGCCCAAACAGACTATAAGAGAGACTATATGTGAGACTATGAGAGAATACAGAGCACCCCTCATTTGTGCATCGACAGGAAAACAAGACACAAAAGAAGGGTCTGTCGAGGCTTTTTGCTTTCCCTCTTTAGCCAAATGACTTCACCATATGTGTCTATACATCTGTAGCAACATTCAAAGTACAGCCATGTCTTCTTCTATCTCGTACCTGACAAATTTCAGGCTTTAAACATTCTACTTTTCTTAATTTAATAAAGGAAAAAATGACAGTGCTGTTAGTCTTCTTAATCTACTCTCCAATAACACATTAGCTGTACATAAAAGAATTGCTCACATGTATAATTTAAAAAGCATTTCTTCAATAGAACAAATCATGTCCTTTCAGTACAACATTAACACCACCTTGAACTGCAAAATAACTAAATTCAGCTGCCTAATTCCCACTGATCTGACTGAAACATTCACCTTTAGCCTGCATGCACCCCCCTCCTCTCCCTGAATATGATCTCTTTTCCCTCCCTGAACCTGAGTGAAAGAGGCTGTCACATGACGTGACTTGGCCCTTTATGGCAGGGCGACATCGAAGCAAGTAACTAGGATTGGGAGCTGCTGTTAAAGTGGGGTATTGATTCAACACAGATTTAGTTGGGAAGGCGGAGTTCAACCTCCACCTATTTTTACACCAACCCCCCACACCCCATTTTCTCCTCTAGATGCTCTCTTATTTTACCTCTCATTATTTCTTCTTCAAACTCTCTCCCAGTCACTCTCCATCTGCTGTTTCTCCTTAGCAGTCACCCCCCTCCCGCAACCCCACTCCCTCAACTCTATGCCTGCTCTTCTCTAACTCCCCCTTGCCCCCCCTCCAACTTCTCTCACTCTTTCTCAATGAGGTATTCATGTGACCCACCTGCTGTCCGCCGCTTAGCGTTAGCCCAACTAAAGGGCTGCTCTGTGCTCTTGCTGGCCCGCGTGGTCGGCCTGCCTCATTCACAGTTCACACGCCTGCCTTGGCCACTGCGTGCCCAGGGCACGAACCACGGAGAAGGGAGGGGGGTCGTTGTTCAGTAAGGGTGGGCTCAGGGTGGCATCGGAGCTCAGGCAGGGTTCTGTCGGGCATAGGATGCTGGACAAGGTTCCTGGATGCTGGTGCACTTGGCTAAAGTTGCCATCATGTTTGGCCTGAGGAGTTCAGGTGGAAGTTATGAGAAGATGCGGAGCGAGTACTACCTAGATGTGGAGAACCCTTTTTGTCCTCAGGTTGGTGTGTCCGGCGTTGTCAGGTTTTGCAAAAATAACGATGGGTGAAATTGCTGTTAAGACATGCCAGTATGGATTCTGGTCTTAGATAAAAATGTTATTATATAGATGTTAACTTTTGTCTTGCTCTTTCTGACTTAGACACATTTTGGATTGGATTTGGATTTTTGAATTCTTTGTGGTTGCCCGATCTATGCAGTGACTCTGTATGTGCGTTGGTCAGATGAAAGAGCTTTTGTTAGACTCTTGTGGTAACTTCACAGGGATTTCACAGTATTTCTTTATTTAGGGTCGGAAATACCCATCACTGGATGAAACTTCTTCCTTGCCTCTGTAAAACTGACAAGTGCTTGAGTAGCAGTTGAACTGTCATGGTTTAAAGTATTGAATGAATTCTGTTTTCAGTTCTTCTTAAAAAAGCTAACTCAGATAAATGGCTACTGCATATATAACAAAGGACAGGTGACATGTCAAGCATTGGTGTTTTTACACAGCCTATATTTAATGCCCTTTAATCTGTTGAGTATTTGTTAAAACTATTTGGTCTTCGGTGTGATCAAAAATCATTTATCCCGCACTCACATCTCCTAACTTCTCTTTCTCAACAGGTGACCAAGCAAATCCACGAGCATGAACAGGAGAGTGAGCTGCGGGAGCAAATGTCAGGCTACAAGCGCATGCGGCAGCACCAGAAGCAGCTGATCGCCCTGGAAAACAAGCTGAAGGCCGAGATGGACGAGCACCGACTCAAGCTGCAGAAAGAGGTGGAGACGCAGGCCAACAACGCCTACATTGAGCTGGAGAAGCTGGCAAAGCGACACGCCGTGCATTCTGAGAAGGAGGTGGGATTTGTGAGGGGTGTGGGGTTATAGAACATGAGTGGATGCGTAAGTACTGTACAGTGACCTCTAAGTTACTTCACAGAAGATCACACCGACCTACATGTACCATGCAACAGTTAGCTTGGAGATGAGGTCTGCTTTGGAAAGATGGCGAGGAGATGATGTTGAAGTTATAATTCTTCTATAGCTGCTGGAAGAAAGTTTGTTGAAAAGTTCTTTCTTCTGTTCAAAAATGTTGTTTTGAACCACAAAGCTCCAAACTTAGTCTTGCATAGAAAGCTACGGAAGGTTTTGCTAAGATATTATGCACTGCTGCCACCTAATGATACATAGGATGAAACACAAGGGCAGAAGTAGGTCACAGAATGTCACACTCTGAAAAACAAGCTGCATATCTCTGTGATTAGCATGCAGTGTGCGGGACCGGACATGGAGATAGCATATCTGTTCAACTAGACCAGCATGCACCTTTAAACAGCAACATAAACAAACAATTTCCCATGCCACACGGGAGGGACATGTAACTCAGCTAAATGATTAAGTCAGTAGATATTGGCTTATAGCAGTAAACGTTGATGTCCTCTTGTTTGGGATACTTCTATCCACAGCATCTATAGCACTGATGTTTTTGTAAGCCTGGCATTAGTGAAACTTCTGTATGTGAGCTCAAAGTGACATCTTCATATGTCTTGTTTTGTCTGACGAGTCCAAATCCAAAACAAATTTTCGGTTTACAATGATAATAAAACAGGAAAATAGCACACATTAACAAACTTTGACCAGACAATGTCTGCCATTATTGCTTGAAAAATAACTGAAACGATTAATCATTATCAGGGTCAAACTTGATGTACTGGTTTAGGTGAAATTGTATAACCCTAGTAAATACTTTATATGACTTTATTTGTTCAGTGTTGATTGGTGAGGGTTTAGTCTGCATTCAGCTCCATGCTAAACTAAAAGTCCCTCATCTGTCTTTTCCTCCTGTTCCCCAGACAAAGACAGTGTTGGCAGATGAGAAGAAATTCCAGCAGCAGATCGTGGCCCAGCAGAAGAAGGAGCTGACCACCTTTCTGGACAATCAAAAGAAGCAGTACAAACTCTGCAAGGAGAAGATTAAGGAGGTGTGCCTTGTTTGTTGGTTTCCTTTTTTCCTTCTCAGGCGAGCTCCTATTGTATGCCTCTCGTGTATGACACATGGTCCTGTATGCTGTTTACTGTTGAATCAGACCTCCTCCACACAAACATGCACATTCAGTACTTCCATATGTGGTCTGTTGGAAGTTGCGTTGAGTCATTTAGCCTACTCACTATGTACCTACACATGTATGTAAACAAGGAAACACACAAATCCATACACACAGTGTAGCATTTGTGTGCCTCCACAACCTTCAAACTGAGTCCAGAGAATACACTGGGAGTGTGAAACACTGTTTTGCAGTTACAAGATAAATGACCAAAATTAGGTCAGCACAGTTAAAAGAAAGCATTGCTGGCAGGGAGAGATATTTCCCACCAACTGAGGGCTATAACGGAATTAGACACCACAGAGAACGGGGATCAGGCCCATGTGTTAAGTACATTAGCTTGAATTGTAGATTACCTTAAAGCCCATGAAAGAGAAAGACAACCCATACTGAGGAGGGAAAGATTTTTCTTTTCAACCCTCCTCCGGCTATAAAAGTAATCTGTAGTTTAAGACACAAGGTCAATTGGAGTTTGCTGTATGCCATTACTACAAACGTGATATCGTGAACACTATTCTTTATTTAGGCAGTATTTATAGAGGCTTTGTTTATTTTCACATTCAAAACATGCATATGTAATACATAATTTAAACATTTTTTTGTTTGCGTAGACTATATTTGCTTTTCACTTATCCACTGGTCCTCTTATATAAGTCCCCAATGTACCAGCCATTGTCTATTTTACCAATTAAACTGATATCTGCATTGGCAAAAATAACAGATAGAATATCCAGCTAAAATGCCAGATGAACCTACCAATCACAGCTCAAATTAACCAACAATTGGCCATGGCCTAGTCCCAACTCTGACTGTACTTGTCAAAACAATCTCATAATTCCTCAATTCCTCAGCTTTGAAACTCTCACCCCTTCTCAGGAGATGAACGAGGACCATAGCACACCCAAAAAGGAGAAGCAGGAGCGTCTGTCCAAGCACAAGGAGAACATGCAGCATTCCCAGGCCGAGGAGGAGGCCCATCTCCTGTCCCAGCAAAGAGTTTTCTACGACAGGAACTGCCGCGCCTTCAAGCGCAAAGTCATGATTAAGAAGCACGACTTGGAGCAGGAACAGATCCGAGAGGTGCGGAGGACGTAGATTCTTAAAATGATTATGTGCATAAATTATAAATGGACTTGGTTGTTCATTTAATTGTTAAATGTACAACTTCAGTTCACCCAACCACTGAAGTAAACCCCCTCTTTATTTGTTGTTTCGTGATGTTGGTGTCAACAGGCTCAATGTGACACCAACATATTATTCTCAGCGGTGTCGTTACATAATATGATAATAATTACACTCATTGTTCTTTAGCTCTGTGATGTGCTTCCTATTAACTATAAGAAGATTATTACAGAGTAAAGCAAGTCAGCAATGCCACAATCTGAAAAGCTGTTGTGTAAATCTGGAAGAAGTCTAAGAAGGTCCAAAAGCGTTCTGTGGTAAAATTCACAATAATCTGAGTCACATTTTAGAGGATAGTTTTTTATGCTTTGGTTAATAGAATAAGGAAGTGTTTAAATCAATGGGAATGATTTAGTGGGTTGATATTTATTGGTTTTAACCCTAAAACCAAAAACAGAAAATGTGACAGACACATTAAAACAAATTAAACAAATAATAATAAATCAAGTAATCCATACATGTTTCCCCCTACTTTCTCTCTCTTCCTCAATCTTTCTTCCTGATCCTCTTAGGAGCTGAACAAGAAGAAGACCCAAAAAGAGATGGAGCACGCCATGCTGATCCGCCACGACGAGTCGATGCAGGAACTGGAGTACAGGCAGTTGAAGACCCTGCAGAAGCTGCGGATGGACCTGATCCGCCTGCAGCACCAGACAGAACTGGAGAACCAGATCGAGTACAACAACCGGCGTGAGCGTGAACTCCACCGCAAGCATGTGCTGGAGCTCCGACAGCAGCCCAAGAACCTCAAAGTGAGTCAGCACGGAGACACGGTTATTGTCATAAGGTTTCATATAATGCAGGACTGATGTTAAACTACAAAATCCTGTTTTAAGTGCTTTGGTATGTTTTTAGAATTTTTCTTGTGTCTTTGAAAACACAAAATTGGATCATCCTCTCAGATGGCGCAAGCCATAAGCAATGTCTTTTATTTCTTAGGATGATTTTGATAAAACAGTGATGCAATGTGGATGTAACAAAATTAATTTGGAAAATGAAAGAACATACAAACGTATCATCTCTAAAACATTCATCATCATCAGTCATTTCAGTTTTATTTGCTTTTTTTAAACCTGTAACCTTAAGCAGCAGAATTCTTAAAGCAGGACTAAAGACATTAAGTTAACAACAACAAAACTTTAAAAGAAATATAATGCTCTTTAAATGTAACTGTCTACATCTTCTTCTCATGGTTTTTCTGTCTGTCTGTCTCTGTCCCATCCGCCAGGCGTTGGAGCTGCAGATCAAGAAGCAGTTCCAGGACACGTGTAAGGTGCAGACCAAGCAGTACAAGGCCCTGCGCCACCACCAGATGGAAGTTACCCCCAAGGCTGAGCACAAGACTGTGCTCAAGGCCCTGAAGGATGAGCAGACACGCAAGCTGGCCATCCTGGCTGAGCAATATGAGCAGAGCATCAACGAGATGATGGCCTCGCAGGCGGTGAGTGGAGAGGCGTTCATGTCATCATTTTATATCTGGACACTGATTTGGGCATATTTCAAGATGAGACACGTAGGGTTTTTGAAGGAGATTAGAAATAATGATATCACGACATTTACCTGTTGCTCATGATTTTACATTTTTCTCCTCCTTGTTTGTCTACATCTTTTATGTCTTATATCCTTCTCCTCTTTCTTCCCATCGCACCTTCATTTGTAATATTTGTAAAATTTGTAAAATGTCTTTTTTGACATGTCTTTACCCTTCCTCCTCCCCTCCCTTTCCAATGTCTTTTTATGTTGTGTCTGTCCCTGTTGCCCTTCCATTTCTTCCATCCCTTTGTTGCCGTCACCACCTCCCCACTCCTTCTTTCTGTCTCTATTCCCTCTTTCTCCCCCATCTACCCACATCTCTCTCTCTCTCTCTCTCTCTCTCTCTCTCTCTCTCTCTCTCTCTCTCTCTCTCTCTCTCTCTCTGGACCTCCCTCTCCCCTGTTGCGGTCCGTGGTCGGCTGTGTCAGCTGCGTCTGGACGAGGCCCAGGAAGCCGAGTGCCAGGCCCTGAGGCACCAGCTGCAGCAGGAGATGGAGCTGCTCAATGCCTACCAGAGCAAGATCAAGATGCAGACCGAGGCGCAGCACGAGCGCGAGCAGCAGAAGCTGGAGCAGAAGGTGTCACTGCGCCGGGCTCACCTGGAACAAAAGGTGTGGTATATGAAACACCGGGGAGCCATACCGGGGTTTTTTACTCCTCTGCAGGACATAGTTTTTCTTCAGGTTGATTAATACAGACCACTTAAATAAAACACAATAGAGGTGAAGTGTTACGGTCCACAAGAGATGGAATAAATTCCCTAAATATTTAATGGTGCACTCCTACAAAAAAAATAAAATGCCTTTATTGACGTGGCTACATGATTTAATAAAATTGGAGAGAATTAATATATATTATTCCCTCTCAGGTGTAAAAACAATTTATATGCTTGCCTAATCCAGGTGTTTCAAGACACATCCAATCCTTCCACCTACCTAGTTGCATTTTTGTTACTTTTAACTTTAAACTCAATACAGTTCATCACAAAGTGCTTTTTCAACACAGTGAAAAAAACTGAACGGAAAGGAAGAAAGCAAATGTGTGAAAATAAAAATCATAAATTCAAAACAATTTAGAAGACAACTGCTACAGAGAGAGACAGGAAGCAACCTAAGACTTCAAAATAAAAGAAATACAGATATTAGGTTAGACACAATTTTAAGGCCATTTACTATTAAGATGTTTTAAAGGTGCTCTGCCACACAAAACTGTTTTTACTTGCATTTTTTAAAAATATGTTAGGTCCATATGTGTTTGTGTTATGTCGTGAAGGTGAAAGAAATCTGGCCAATTGCAAAAGCTGGTCAGTCTGACGTCATGTTGCCTGAGCTCATTACTGTCGGTACACGATCCGTCCTGTCTGCACGATCCGTTCTGTGCAAGTGCAATATGTTCACGCACGCGCAGATGATAATCATGATGTATGAAGATTTACCAGGGATTTACGGCACTGCACGATCTGTTCCACAGTAGCGGTCTGCTGTTCCACCAGAAAGCTAACGACGTTAGTTTAGCTAACAGCTAATTCGGCTAACCACTAGCTGACAGCTTGATTCAGCCTAAAATAATGTTACTCAAACTAAATAGTGGGAAAAGCAGGCTACAGCTAAATTAAGACTTTACAGTAATAATAAAGACAAGTATTGAGTGATTGTATTTTAAATGAGTAAAGTAGAACTGACATAACAGCTGTTATATATTTAAATGGTTATTTTAACTTTTGAGGGTCTTTTACAAGCTGCCTCAGCTGGTGATTAGCCGAATTAGCTGTTAGCTAAACTAACGTTAGCTTTCCGGTGGAGGCGAACAGACTTTTTTTTAACTGTCTATGGGAACAAATCGTGCAGTGTCGTAAATCCGCATATTGCACATGCGCAGAACGGATCGTGCAGGCAGGATGGATCGTGTGCCGACAATTACCATTCATGAGCTCGCCCAGTTGTGCTGGATACTGATAGCCAGGCTCTCATTGGCTAGCTGTTAGCCAATCAGAGTCAAGCAGCTTAGCTTGTTGAATATTAATGAGAACTGGCACAAATCGAGCTGAGTCTTCCTGCAGGCTTTCTATACCACGCTAGAATGGCTTGAAACAAGGTAACCAAGGCATTTTTTCCATGATAGAACCTCATACGTTACAAACTAATGAAATACGTGTGGCGGGGCACCTTTTAAGATGTATATTTACATAATTAGCTAACTTGTCCATTTTAAAAATACATGATATTGTTGAGTCAATTAGAGGCCTCAGTAATTCAAAGGTTGGTGCATTTTTTTACTGGACTGCAAGCAAATAAAGTCCTAATAGGCTTGAAACAAAGTGCTTGTCCAGTTGAAAAAAACAGCAACGACAGAATGTTGCATTCTGAAGCCAACAATCTGCCAAGCACACCAACTTCACCCAGCAATTGGCCAGGTGTGCAGAGACTAAGTAAGCTCTCGAGTATTTGTGTGTACAACCAAATGCAGCACCATGAATGCCTTTGAGCAGTGACTGTCAGAAAGTGTGTGCCGTCATCCCTAATTGTGCGAGTCACCATGTCTCCTCCCTTATTATGACAGCAGGCTTTTTGCCACACTTTGAGTGTGGTCATTTAAAAACCCTTAGACATATTTATGTCGTTGGGGTATTGAAACCTTGGGGTCATGGATTACTTAAAACTCCTCATAAGACCCCATGAAAAAAAACTGAAACAGTTGTCGCTAACCCCATCCTCCACAAGAAGACATAAACAAAATCTCAAAACATAAACAGCATTGTTTACAGTTTAGAATCATCCTTATTCTGTCCTGCAACATCCTGCTCCAACAGGATTGACAGTACATCACATACAGGAAGTAAAGAAACCTGTTAAAGATCTGTGTGTGGACAAAACACAAAGGGGCGTTAATACGTTGAAATATAAACAGTCCAACCTCTGCCTCCATGCTTTCATGGACAGGTCCAAAATACACATTTGCATCCACCTCAGCAGGCAGTGCGGGCATGAAAGACGACCCAGACAGACATTCATGAGTTCACACAGACATTCTCTCATATTTCCCGCACCACAGGTGGTGATGACAGTGGCATGCCTTCCTACAGGGAGCCGACAATCATTTCTCTCCCACACACTCCTAATGGTGGTTAATCGCTACATGACAGTATGGTGCTCTTATTATAACATTTTTGTCATCTTCTGTTTGTAATAAGACACAATTAATACAGTTAAACCTATTTGTTCTTATTAGCTTGTTGTACGTATGTGTCCAGTCTAAATTTCTTATGCACACGCTCCTTTAAATATACCTACATGTGTGACATTTCAATGCTTTTATTTTGTAGCAACCAGTTATGAAGTAATTTAAAGCTGTGTTACAAGCTGTCAACTAGCTTCCATTATTGTTATAATTTTACATTTCTTCACATAAATTTGACACAGTTTTATCAGTCTGTCCCCCAATTTGGTTGCATGACACTCCTGATTGAGACGCATCTTTGATGTGACCGTTCAGGCCAGCTGCCATGTATACCAACAACGTGATAAGATTAGAACGTCCGAGAACACCTCCTTCCAAAGTGACCGACGTCATCGCCACAGTCTAGTAGACAGCACGGCGACAACAAAGGAAGAGACACATTTGAAATGCCGCCCTGATCCAGTTCTGCTGGGTCCAGTGGACCACTGCGGTGGTCTGTCGCCATCTCCTGGCTGCGTTCAGATCTGCACTCTGGGACTAGGATGATGTCATGGTTTTCGAAGCGCTATTGTCCTCCAGTTCGGTTCATGGTCAGACTCTGGAGTTTTCTGTGCATGCTCAGTAGTTGGCCAAGTTGCCGTATTGCGGTGCTTTTGTTTGCACCTGTGGCTGTGTGGGGTGCTGAGTTAATGTTGGTGTTCCACTGAAAGATTAAGTAGACACAACATGACTGAACCTGAGTAATACAACTAACATTAACACCTTGCAGTATAAAACAATGTACATGGGAGTCTGCCTCCAGTGACACATAGCATAGGATGCCACATCAAAAGGATAAGAAAATAGCTACAGAGTGGCCAAAAAAACATTGTGATCAACTCTGCAGTATGATGAAAGCCAACACACTGGCCCTGCAATAAATACAGCACATGTGAAGGTTACAGTGTGACTGTGTCAGTGTTGCTTTAACTCTATTGTACGTTTAAAATAGCGGTGCAAGATCAAGCAACTCAATATCATATATATTGAAGGTGTCGCAATAAGTATGCAATATTTTGTTTATTTTGTGGAGCGATGCCTCCCATCAGTTGACTGTGTCTTAGTTGTTTTTGATTTAGAGCCTATTTCAAACGCTGTAATGATCATGTTTCATTGCCCGGTTTCCGTGCCACTTGCACATGTTGGTGCACGTCAGCGCACGGGGCCACTACGTGACAAACCCTATGGAGGTACCACGCGATGTGTGTGCATATTTCACAGAGTGACTGTGTAAGTGAAGAAATTGACAACAAAACAGAACAAATCAGAGGAGAGAAAGAAAATGTGTGTCCTGTTCTCTGTATTTATATATTTTATACTTTCCAACCAGTAGAACATGTCCTCATTCTGCTCGATTAGACCTCTACACTATCAGCACTTTGTAGGCGTGTACAGGCAAAGCTTGATTGGCATCTCCCTCACTTTATTTTTGAACCTGTTGGGACAAAACTTAAACTTTTAACATTTTTATTGGTATTAGTATTTGATGGGAGACACAAAAATTAGCTCCCACATTTATTTCTTTGTCCGTTGGCCAAGCAATCTTTATCAGACATCCCACATAACAAATGCCAAATGATCTGCTAGAATACCTGCAAACACTTGTGTGAGAGTGCAGGCCTTTGACCAGCTCTATTTCTTAAAATTGTTGCACTGTAAAATGATTCTGATATTCTTGATTTTGGATCAAGTTATTACATTTCTCCAATCATCTATTTGCTGAGTTGTGCAGTCATAAAGTTGACATCTCTTGGTTTATATTGTAGCTGCAGTTTATTTGATCTTTCACCTGTTTCTTCACTTGCGCCGTGTAGAAGTGTGCACCTCCAGCAGACTTTTCTTACAGGAGATGATTTGACTTCATTTATTTCCATTCATATTCACCGATGTCATACTAGAACACTTTAATGGCACAAGGAGCAGAGCCAAAATGAAAATTTGTCTTGGAAGAATTGTAACACTGTAACCTTTTCATAAAGCAATTTAGTATTTATTACATACTTTTGCATTGGAATTGTATATTTTACAGATGTTGTGCCTACTTTTTTTTTACGACAAGGTTATAAAGCGGCTTACATTACATACTGTACATATCTGTTTGTGCAGGGTAATAAGAGAATGAATATTGGACAAAGGATGCCCCAAAGCTGTTTAATTTTTTTAACACGTACCAACCCGTATTAATATAAACCTTTAAAAAACATAATAATAATTCATGCTGAAAACTTTGTATAAATTAAAACCAAAAACTCATGGTAATAAACTACTAACCTATACTATTAAACTACTCCATCAGACTGTACTAACGCTGAATGTCCTCTCTGTGTTCCTGCAGATTGAAGAGGAGCTGGTTTCCATTCAGAAGGAGCGAACCGACCGTATCAAGCACCTGCTGGAGCGCCAGGAGCGGGAGATCGACAGCTTTGACATGGAGAGCATGCGGCTGGGCTTCGGCAACCTTGGCACCCTGGATCTTCCTAAGGACGACTACAGATGAGGAGCTGCTGCCACCGTCTCTCTTAGTCACCAGGCGTCCGTCTGCCTCAGTACACCCCTCCTCTTCTTTTACCTGACAGTGCAGGTGTTGCACTGCTGCAGACGTCCTCGCACATACACACAGACGCAAAAAAAAAACGGCTTCAGAATCATCTGCTCCAGTGTGTTTTCTGGGCCCGTCAGACAGTTGATGGCAGGTTTTAATGCGCCCAACCCACCTGAACCTACTCCCCCTCCTTGCCTCTCATGGTGTCACGAGATAACAAAAATGCTGGAAAACATCCTGTGGTTGTCATGTTTTTTTGTAAGAATAATGATAACATAGTCACGGTGTTTCTTGTTTCTTGTGCAGTGAGCAATGATGACACTTTTGTTGTGACTAAAAGTGGAAGATGAGAGGAGGGAGAGAAAAATGAGGGCAGTTGGATGAGCGAAATCGCTTCACAACCATGCATTTTTTAGAGGTGATTCATTTTTTGGTCAGTTTTGTTTTTTTGTCTCAAACAGTACAAAAATATTCTCACACGGGGATAAATCAAAACAGCTGATCCTTCCACAGCCGTTAGTCTGTGCTGCATCTTTCAACACTTTTGATATTTATTTATCAGAAGATTTTTATGACAAATTTGAATAATTTGATACTTTGAGACACAATTATCATGTACATACAGGTACGATTACAATACATATGACGGATGAATTTGATTGCTGAGGGAGGGTGAATCATGGTACTCAACATGTGCATCGTACTGATTTCTCTGCACTGGCAGCCAATGTGAATAATACACGTGACACATGAACTTCAACTCCCAGCTAGCACAAAGGGCTTCATTGGGGGGGGAGACACTTCTACTTTGTGTATAGAAGGATTTATGGAGAGCTTTTACTTATTTTCGTATTGTATTTTAACTCACTCAAGTCAAAAAAGAATTTTTAAAGGCGCTTTTTTCCCTCCCCCCTCCTCGGATAGTATTTGAAGTTCAGTCATGTATCAATGTGATTTTCATCTGATTTGTTTTTTGTTTTTTTTTGCTTTACACAACTTCCAAGCTGTGTATTTTCTTATAAACCAGACCAGTATGATGCTTTATTATTGCATGCACTTTAATTTTTTTCCAGGTTAAAAGAAAGCATGAGTCTGTCAGAGCTTTTAATTATATTTGTAAATAAAGTGCTCATCACACAAACTAAGGGTGTGTTGTTATATATGTCCGATTACCAAACCAGGACTTAGATAAAGTAGTTTAAGCCTTGATTTCAATAGATAAAGCAACAATTTCAGTGTTATTACCAGATTTATTGCAGGTGACATCATTGAGAGGAGCAGTTATTTTTTTGTTACAGGTAGGCAACATAGTGGAGGGGAATACGATTCCATTTCAATAAAGAAAACTAGGAAGACAAAAAACTTCAGTGGCACACTGACAAAAAAGAAATGCTTTGTTTGTTGGGGTTTTTGCTTCTTGCAAGAATGGAAATTTCCTAAATACCACCAGCCTCGGTGGGAATTCCTAGTGCTGAACACTCAAATTAAGTCTTTTATTTACTTTCCGGCCAGCTGCTCGTACAGTTTGGGGACGTAGTCGTCCCACTCGGCCTGGTAGCAGGTTCCCGCCACCGGGGCTCCCAAGTTGTATTTCTGCCTGAAACTCTGGATCTTGAATGTGCCACGGCAGTCTCCAGACCGGTTGGTAAGGACGGGCTCAGTGCAGGACAGACTGCCTGGCTGCTCATACACCAACCACACATACCTGTGGAGACCTGAGGGGGACAAAGACGGAGGTTTTTAAAGGTTTGTGTTAGAGTGCTGCTGGAAAACAACCTCTTACACCGTAAATTATTTATGCCAGGCTAAAGATACTGTATAAGATTAACTTAAATTATTTTTTTTGTAAAGGTATTTCTGACAACCTGCAGACTCCAGGATTACATGCAGCAGTACTTACAGGTAAAAGCCAGTAAATTAGAATATTTTGAAAAACTTGATTTATTTCAGTAATTGCATTCAAAAGGTGTAACTTGTACATTATATTTATTCATTGCACACAGACTGATGCATTCAAATGTTTATTTCATTTAATTTTGATGATTTGAAGTGGCAACAAATGAAAATCCAAAATTCCGTGTGTCACAAAATTAGAATATTACTTAAGGCTAATACAAAAAAGGGAGTTTTTAGAAATGTTGGCCAACTGAAAAGTAAGAAAATGAAAAATATGAGCATGTACAATACTCAATACTTGGTTGGAGCTCCTTTTGCCTCAATTACTGCATTAATGCGGCGTGGCATGGAGTCGATGAGTTTCTGGCACTGCTCAGGTGTTATGAGAGCCCAGGTTGCTCTGATAGTGGCCTTCAACTCTTCTGCGTTTTTGGGTCTGGCATTCTGCATCTTCCTTTTCACAATACCCCACAGATTTTCTATGGGGCTAAGGTCAGGGAGTTGGCTGGCCAATTTAGAACAGAAATACCATGGTCCGTAAACCAGGCACGGGTAGATTTTGCGCTGTGTGCAGGCGCCAAGTCCTGTTGGAACCTGAAATCTCCATCTCCATAGAGCAGGTCAGCAGCAGGAAGCATGAAGTGCTCTAAAACTTGCTGGTAGACGGCTGCGTTGACCCTGGATCTCAGGAAACAGAGTGGACCGACACCAGCAGATGACATGGCACCCCAAACCATCACTGATGGTGGAAACTTTACACTAGACTTCAGGCAACGTGGATCCTGTGCCTCTCCTGTCTTCCTCCAGACTCTGGGACCTCGATTTCCAAAGGAAATGCAAAATTTGCTTTCGTCAGAAAACATGACTTTGGACTCACCAGGTGAGACGCTTTTCGCGCTGTTTCTTGGTCAACAGTGGCTTGACACGAGGTATGCGGCAGTTGAAACCCATGTCTTTCAAGCGTCTCTTGGTGGTGGATCTTGAAGCACTGACTCCAGCAGCTGTCCACACCCTTTTTTTCACAATCTTGACTAGGGCGCGGTGATCCCTATCGCTTGTACACTTTTTCTGACCACAGTTTTTCCTTCCCTTTGCCTCTCTATTAATGTGTTTGGACACAGAGCTCTGAGAACAGCCAGCCTCTTCAGCAATAACCTTTTGTGTCTTTCCCTCCTTGTGCAATGTGTCGATGGTCGCCTTTTGGACAGCTGTCAAATCTGAAGTCTTCCCCATGTTTGTGTAGGCTTCAGAACTGGACTGAGAGACCATTTAAAGCCCTTTGCAGGTGTTTTGAGTTAATCAGCTGATTACTTTGTGGCACCAGGTGTCTTCAAAATGTAACCCTTACACAATATTCTAATTTTGTGACACACGGAATTTTGGATTTTCATTTGTTGCCACTTCAAATCATCAAAATTAAATGAAATAAACATTTGAATGCATCAGTCTGTGTGCAATGAATAAATATAATGTACAAGTTACACCTTTTGAATGCAATTACTGAAATAAATCAAGTTTTTCAAAATATTCTAATTTACTGGCTTTTACCTGTATTGTGTGTCTTGAACTTTAACCCAAATAAGAGACATTTTGCAAAACATGGACACAAATCCATCTAATTGAATGTTTGTCAAAAAATAAAATAAAAAATAGGTTTAACTGGCCAAACTGAAAACCATATCTATCCTTTCGGTAGTGCTTTTTCTATTCTTCCTTCTCTCTTACCTGTGCCCTTGGGAGGACCAGAGCCCACGTAGTCCGATAAGACGCAGCCAGAGGACACATCATTCCCTTTCATATTGACAACCAGAAAGTGGTGCCACTCCCTTGTGTGAAGGGCAATAAGAAAAATTTATTTACAATGAAATCCAAGACTTGTGGATTATTTGCTTACATGGTGAATATTACTTAAGAAATAACTTAGACCCAAAGGAAACAGGGCCCAGGTAGTACTCTAGCACTTTGGTAATTTAACTAAGCATCTATATGTATAGTCTACAGTGTGCTTGACAAGTTACAGCAACAGTGTACATGCACAATGTACAGAAAGTGGGTGGGATGTGGGGTAAATACAGTGCATACAGAAAGTATTAACAGTGCTTCACTTTGTTATGTTACAGCCTTATTCCAAGATGGAATTCTACACATAATGCCCCATAATGACATCTTCAAAAAAGTCTGTTTGAGATTTTTGCAAATTTATTAAAAATAAAAAAACAAAAGAAATTGATATATAAATGATTGTTTTTTTATTTTTATTAAATTTGCAAAAATTTCAAACTTTAAGTTGTCATTATGGAGTATTATGTGAAGAATTTTGATGAAAAAAAAAAAGTTTAATCAATTTTGGAATGAGGCTGTAACAACAAAATGTGGGAAAAGTGAAGCGGTGTAAATACTTTCCGTATCCACTGTAGGTGCAAACATGAGACGCCCCAGAGCCACTTGACAATTTAATCCTGCCACTAGGGAGCCAGTATTTAAACAATTTTATGAATTATTACTGCATAACACATTAATTACTGTATTCAGACTGCTGTGTTGCAATCATCCTGCTTTCTCACTAGGGCTGGGCAATATATTGATATCATATGAGACTAGATATTGTCCCAGATTTTGGATATGTAATATTGATATATGACACAAATGTCTTATTTTCTGGTTTTAGAGGCTGCATTACAGTAAAGTACTTTTCTGAACTTACCAGACTGTTCTAGCTGTTATATTATTTCCCTTTACCCATATTATTCATTATATCCACATTATAGATGATTATTTTTTCATTTTTTATGTTTTTAAGATTATTTTTGTTTGTTTTTTTCCTTTATTAGATCGAGAGACAGTGGACAGACGTGAAAGGGGGCGAGAGATGGGGGATGGCACGCAGCAAAGGGCCACAGGCTGGATTCGATCGCCTCAATCTCGATAGACGTATTTGGTCAAGAATATCGTGATATCTGATTTTCTCCCTATCGCCCAGCCCTACTTCTTACCTGAATTTTGGGTTTTTCCTGCTGGGAGCGTCAGGGTCGGTAAGGGCCAGAGTGTACAACTTACTGGAGTCACATCCTTCCCACTCCAAGCAAGTGGGCCGATTCTGCACCTGCAGGTGAACACGGGTGACAAGAAGTGGTGGTGCGTCAGCTTCAATTTAACCTTTGGATGCCTGAGCTTCAGCAACTCTGATAGACGCCCATTGGAGGTGCTATTCGCGATATGTTACAGCCGCAGACACGCTGGAGGCATTATGTAACAATACTTCATTATTTGCTAACAGACTGATACCAGATAATAAATTATAAAGCAGCTCTTGTTAAAAAAAATAGCTTTTGAGCTAACAGAAACTACGCTAAGTTAGCGCAGGTGTTAGCTTGGCTAGTCAACATTAGCAAGTTAGCTGACTAGCTAACCTGCGTTGGCGTGAGTACTTTGCCAAGTTCGTCGATTTCCACAGAGTCGTATTTAACAGTCAGAGGCTGTGCAGGCTTCTCCTCAACCTCCGGCAGTGCAAGAGGCCCGGTCCACTGGCTCAAATCTACGGGCATTTTTAGACTTGACGCTAGTCTGGTTGCAGACGTTGTTGACTGTACCGCTACATGCAGTGAACACAAAAATGCTGTGTTCGTGTACCACTAGGACAGATAGTTTCGGGTGAAGAATTTGTGTGTTGAGCTAACAAGTTGAACCATCTAAATCCAAAATATCTTTATTTGTGAATTTTAAATCAGCCTTAAACGAATTATAGCAGATGTTATGATTTCTTGTAAGTCAATCCTCTACTGCAGAGTTAATAACATGTTATGCAGAGTTAATAACATGTTATGCACAGATAGTTTTGACGTAAATCCCCTTTCATTACCAATAGATCATTTCATTAGCAAGTTTGTTGCCCTTTTTCACCGTAGTAGTGATATATGCCTACTTTCCTTCGTCACTTGGGATCTAAATTGATTATATTGTTCTTGTGTTTAGTAGTACTGTGTGGTGAGTTATATTTTCCCGAGCAATCTGACTACAAATGAACGGCACAAACTGCACTAGCTTCAGGGACCGCCAGAGGGCGCTGACCACGTCTCTGCCACATAGATTTTGGTTTGCTAAACTTTCTGTCAATTTCTAGTCTAGAAACTGGGCACTCTGACTATGAGAGACTTTTTTTCATTCATTGCGTAAATTGATTAATAATAATGTATACTTAATTAATCCCACACAAGGGGAAATTAACTGCAAGCAAGTTATATTACATGAATGGTGCCTATTATTATGGCTTTTTGGTCTAAATGTATGCCACAGTACAGATCTCAAAACACACTCATAAACACAGATTTTATAAGATTTTCTCACATTGATTCCCTGTATGCGAATATGTTTGTTAATATCGACTTTGATAATTAAGTGGCCTTTGCCTAATTAAATGAACAGCAAATGAAATTACACTTATAAGGCTACAATAAATTCGTTTCTGGCATTATTATGGATCTGAATTGCATTTAAACACTTGCAGCCCCATACTCTCTCATTGCAAATACTACAGTTTAGTAAACTATTTATTTACTACATCATGTTGTGTAACTGCTCATTTAGAAGTCAAGAATGTTAATCCACAGTACACAGCGTATGATATCATCATTCCTTGTGCCATAATCTACGCAACTTTTCAATTAGGGTCTAATTTAAAAGTCAGATGATATGACCATGCAGAGCACTAGAGCTTCATCAAATCACCACTTTATCTATTCTGGTATTTACTACAGATTATGTATAGGCTATAATAGTAGTACAATTTCTGTGTTTTAAATTGTAATTAATACATCTTTTTAATCTATTTATGACAATTTGGAAAGGTTGCCTTGCAAGTTAGGCCTATATAACTTAAGCAAGTTTCAAAAGTCTGCCGATTAATTTGTATACCATGCAGAAAGGTCAGTTAATAATGTAACCCATAGTATGCTACTATTGTTTTCAGGTAAAACGCTAAAGCTTGCAAATACTATTGCTACTGTCCTGCAATAAGAACGTACATTACAAAATCTCCTCAGCAACAAAAGAAAGAGAAATTGAACATACATGACTACATCGTTTCCTCAACTGCTTTTTCCAAGGTCAAGAATGAACAGTTGAGCCGGCTAACCCTTTACATACATACAGTGGTGTGAAAAAGTGTTTGCCCCCTTCCTCATTTCCTGTTCCTTTGCATGTTTGACACACTTAAGTGTTTCGGAACATCAAACCAATTTAAACAATAGTCAAGGACAACACAAGTAAACACAAAATGCAATTTGTAAATGAAGGTGTTTATTATTAAAGGTGAAAAAAAATCCAAACCATCATGGCCCTGTGTGAAAAAGTGATTGCCCCCTAAACCTAATAACTGGTTGGGCCACCCTTAGCAGCAACAACTGCAACCAAGCGTTTGCGATAATGTGCAATGAGGCTTTTACAGCGTCCTGGAGGAATTTTGGCCCACTCTTCTTTGCAGAATTGTCCTAATTCAGTTACATTAGAGGGTTTTCGAGCATGAACGGCCTTTTTAAGGTCATACCACAACATCTCAATAGGATTCAGGTCAGGACTTTGGCTAGGCCACTCCAAAGTCTTCATTTTGTTTTTCTTCAGCCATTCGGTGGTGGACTTGCTGGTGTGTTTAGGATCATTGTCCTGCTGCAGAACCCAAGTTCGTTTCAGCTTGAGTACACGAACAGATGGTCGGACATTCTCCTTCAGGATCTCTTGGTAGACAGCAGAATTCATAGTTCCTTTTATCACGGCAAGTCTTCCAGGTCCTGAAGCAGCAAAACAGCCCCAGACCATCACACTACCACCACCATATTTTACTGTTGGTATAATGTTCTTTTTATGAAATGCAGTGTTCCTTCTACGCCAGATATACTTGGACACACACCTTCCAAAGAGTTCCACTTTTGTCTCATCGGTCCACAGAATGTTGTCCCAAAAGTCTTGGGGATCATCAAGATGTGTTGTGGAGAAATTGAGACGAGCTTTGATGTTCTTTTTGCTCAGCAGTGGTTTTCTCCTTGGAACTCTGCCATGCAGGCCATTTTTGCCCAGTCTTTTCCTGATGGTGGAGGCATGAACGCTGACCTTAACTGAGGCAAGTGAGGCCTGCAGTTCTTTGGACGTTGTTGTGGGGTCTTTTGTGACCTCTTGGATGAGTCGTCGCTGCGCTCTTGGGGTAATTTTGGGCGGCCGGCCACTCCTGGGAAGGTTCACCACTGTTCCATGTCTTCGCCATTTGTGGATAATGGCTCTCACTGTGGTTCGCTGGATTCCCAAAGCTTTGGAAATGGCTTTATAACCCTTTCCAGACTGATAGATCTCAATTACTTTCTTCCTCAATTGTTCCTGAATTTCTTTGGGTCTCGGCATGATGTGTAGCTTTTAAGGATCTTCTGGTGGACCTTACTGTGTCAAGTAGCTCCTATTTAAGTGATGCCTTGATTGTGAACAGGTGTGGCAATAATCAGGCCTGGGTGTGGCTAGAGAAATTGAACTCAGGTGTGCACAACCACAGTTATAGTATGTTTTAACAAGGGGGGCAATCACTTTTTCACACAGGGCCATGATGGTTTGGATTTTTTTTCACCTTTAATAATAAACACCTTCATTTACAAATTGCATTTTGTGTTTATTTGTGTTGTCCTTGACTATTGTTTAAATTGGTTTGATGTTCCGAAACACTTAAGTGTGACAAACATGCAAAGGAACAGGAAATGAGGAAGGGGGCAAACACTTTTTCACACCACTGTATCTGTAAAACAAAGGTTGTTGATGTCTGAGGAAATTTTATTAACACTGCTAAATGATTAATATCATCGCAGTAAACATGTATCTGTCCTAATACAATTTTGTTATATTAGCTTGATAATATAGGTTTGGTATTGTAGGTATTATTATTATTAATACGTATGAATTAGGATATTATTATTATTATTATTATTGTATTCAAACATGAGAATGTATTTTCCAGACAACTTAAAAATTAGAGCTATAAATTATGATAGGAAAAGGTGAAGGGAAATGCAGTGTTTTAGCTGATGTTGAGTGGTCTATATTATAATAGGCTATAGGTTACTATTAATAATAATCATGCTATAATAATTAATAAGATGAATATAATAGAATTTAAAAAAAAACTGGTGCTGCTGTCTCTTTAAGAAGGTGAGGTCAGGGTGTGGTTAATTCGTCCCTAAATTTCCGGATCAGCATGCTAGTAAACAATGCAGATCCGACAAATCTGCAGCAGTCACAT
>JABXJD010002952.1:0-10000 GCA_013375575.1 Percina caprodes | reverse complement strand
AAGGGTCGGCGCATCCAATTAAAAAAAAACAACACATTTTCTCAATTAGCACCAGTACACCAATATAGCCATGCAGAAACGTTCATGTATTCAGGTTTTGAGATTGTTTCAGCCTCCACCACAAGTACAGTTTAGCAGGACATAGTATAGTTTTTGGTTCTCACATTATTGAAAAATAATGTTTTCCTTTAGCAGCAGTATCTTTCTCAAGAAACAAAAAGATTATCTGTGTAAAAACTGTCAGCAGTGAGCTTTGTGAATTATCCAGAGTAACGGGGACACTTTAGTATGGTGCCTAGGAATGTGGGAAGTGTAGGGTCAACTTGGGTTTATTTGCTGAGGCTTTCAGATCTCCGTCTCTGAGATTTGAGCCTCCATTGAAATGGATGTCAGCATTGAGATGCCTCTCTCTCCACCAAAGTGTCCGTTACTCTGGATAATTACCAAGTGGACAGTTTTCATGGGGACAATTTATTTGGTGGAAAATTGTTCCAATGAAAACTGTTTACAGCTCAGATCATACTTCATTTACTGATCAAATGTACCTCCTCCAGTGCTATCTATCTAACTAAGCTTAACACTGTTTGACTGTCGCAACCCAGGAAAACTGATGTACTGACTATCAGAGGCTCGGATGTTCCTATGTTAAAACAACAGCGCACTCTAAATCTGGCTAAAATTGCCATTCTCTCCACGTCGTCATCACAGCATACTGTATACTCTTCATTGTAACATCATTAAGATTAAGGTTGTGTGTTTGAGGTTGTGGCCTCAGGATTTTTTATTTCACAATTAATATCCTCATAACTAGTTTAGTAGTGTTAGGGATACAACCAGCCACACAGACACAGTTGAAAGTGTGTCCATGAGGACACAGTGTTGCATACAGGACATGTAGACAGTTAAGTGAGTCACCAAGTAAGTGTAAGGGTTATCATCACATAACAGGTTTGCGCAAACGATGAGATGTCGCAAAAGTGTGTGACAGTTAATGAGCTTGCATTAGCTTCTCTGCATTCTTAGTTTTCTAAAGCTTTGAAGACAAGGTGTGTCTCTGTCAAATAAGATTAGGGTTTGATTCCCACTGGGGGAGACTAGAATAATAATGTAAACCTTTATTAGTACTGTCTCTTTGGACAAATAAAGTTAATTGTATGTTTACATTGAAAACCATCTATTGGGTTTTTCCTTCTCTCCCAGAACCTCCGTACCCCAAAGGCGAGCCGCTGGTCACAACTCTAGAGGCGACCAGCCGAACTCTGACCTGCACTGAGTCCGTGTCCATCCCCCCTGCAAACACCACGTGGAGAAAAGGGCTCAAGCAGGATGTCATTGTTCCCGGATCCAAGTACGTCCTGTCTGTGGAAGGCCCCGTCTTCAAGCTGACCATACTCAACATCAGCAAGGACGACGAAGGGGTCTACTTCTGCCGCAGCGAGAACCCACTTGCCGTCAAAGAGCTGGAAGTCTACCTCACTGTGAAGAGTGAGTTTGGGATTAGAGGAACGGGTTGAGCTGCAAGATGATCAATCATTTGTTTAAAATGTGCTTATGCTATGTATTTTTTTGTAAATGAATAAAAGTGTTAACGTCAGAGAAAAGTAACAATGAGTTCAACATACAGTTCACACTACAAATGAATGTGTAGATATTAAACAGTAAGCCAGTCCCTGCAGGTGTCGACTCCACCTCTGGAATGCTGATAAACTTGCTGCTCCACCCTTTTTCTGCTTCATAATCCTCTCCTGTCGTCTTGTTTTGTCTCGACAGCCTCCTCTGCGTACTCAGGAGCGGCCATCGGTGTCTTTATAGCTGTATTGATTGTGGTATCGGTCGCAGCCACAGCAAAACTCTCTTACTCCAACCGACACCGGATTTGCCTGGGTAACTTTTGTCTTATCTTTGCCACATATTCACAGAAGTCACAAAGGCATGCAGCGAAAGCTCCACTTTACCTATGTCTTGATCATTCTTTGCACACATTAAAATCTCATATACAGTATCTGAAAAGTTGTACATGAAAACTGAAATTAGTAATCATAAAAGTCTGCTAATACTAATTTCACAATTTCTGCATATTTTTGTTTCAGGAGATGGCTTTGGGTGAGTATCTCACATTTAATTATCTAATTAGCACTACATGCTTATTTTAGTCACCCAAACCATTAAATGAGCCAAAATATCTTATGTACTGCAATCTGGGTTTCATTTTATTTACCTTGCTTAGTAGTTCCTGAAAACACCTGGCCAACTGTTGTGCAGACATTCTCATGTCTTCACATTACATTTAGCTGACGCTTTCATCCAAAGTGATTTCCAATAAGTGCATTCAACCATAAAGGTACAAACTCAGAACAGCAAGAATCAGGTAGAATTACATACGCTTCAAATCCATAAGCCAAACTACAAAGAGCCACGTTAGTGCAACAAGTTTTTTTGCTTTTACTATTCTATAACCATCATCTGCAGTGGAAGATGTGTAGACTTTCAGCTGTCCTGATGCCAATTGGGAGCTCGTTCCACCATTTAGTCATGTTACAATACTATCTTTAAAACTAAAATTGAAATACATTGTATTTGTTGCAACAGTAAACATCAGATCTTTGAATTAAGCAGCCTGAGCTTCTCTCTTGTCTCATTATTTGACACCAGTGTTCAGTAATCATAAATCCATCCGAAAAGAAGCACAGATGCCATCTTCTGCATTTATTATGGCCTTAATAGACTATAATGCAATGAAACTGCAAGGCATATTCTATTAAAGGATTAGTTAAGCATTTTGGGGAATATGCTTATGTGCATTATCTAAGAAGATTGGTACCACTCTCATGTCTATACGCTCCTAAATTTCCATTGTGCTCTACAGTTTGGGACAAATGTGTCAACATCAAGCAGTTATTATGCATACTGGCATCTTTGAGTAAACTTAAAAAGGTACCTAGGGAAGTTTTTTTTATTATTATATTGTTTACATTCAGTGTGTCTAACCAAGACACATTGTGTATATTGTTAGGCCTCATCAATGTGTTGAATGCAAAAAAACATGCAGAGCAGATTTGTCTGCTTGTTTGTATTCTTTACTTCTTTTGTTGGCGAATTGCGAAGTTAATACTGTTGAATAGTGTGTCTGTGTGTTATGTGCACGGGTGTCCTTATCAGGGTACAAAAGGACAGGTTGCCCCATATTGCTACTAGTGATCAAAAAGTCCAGAGGGTGCCTTTTTTATTTTTTATTTGTTTTTATTTGATCACTTTTCCAATATGCACTACATTCTCAAAACCTCACCAAACCTCCTTGAAATTTCAACACAGATGTTGACACAACACAGAATAATTCCCAGAATATAGATAGATAGATAGATAGATAGATAGATAGATAGATAGATAGATAGATAGATAGACTTTATTAATCCTATATTGGGAAACTACTGTTACAAGTAGCAATTTACCAAGGACAAACACACATACATACTCACTCACACACTAACCAAAAATACAAGAAATATGCTAGAAATAAGATTAAAAAAATTAGATAAGATAAAAAAAAATATGTTGCCAATAAAGATGAGATGATATTGCTGTGTAAAAGTAGCATGAGAGCCAGACTAATCTGCAATTTCATGCTTTTTGAGTCTCAGGTATTTATCATGTAGTTCTTGCAGGTGCCCTCTAATGTCCCAATAATGTTTCTGCTGTCTAGGCAAATGGAGGACAGTGGAGACGTGCTAAGTCTGGTGGAGTCAGACGACGAGCAAATCTTTCAAGATGCCGTTCCCCGGCTGCCTCCGTTAACCAACGGACACCACACAACGCTCGTCCAGATACATCGGATCCCATTAAGTATGACCTCATCATGGCACTTTGCCATTGATTAAATTGTTCGTAAATGAAACGTTAAAATGTTTGGTAATATAAAAATGTACCTCTTTGTTTAGGTGATCACGAGGATGCAGAAACAGTTGACACAAGCCCACAGCAGCACAAAGATACTGTACACAGAGAAGAGCCCGTGGATCTTGTAACATTTTAGCTATTGGGTGTTTGAGATAAGTGTTTTATTTTTTATTTTAGGTAAATACTATCCACTCCCAATGACAATGTGAACAGAATCGGTGGAAGGCACATGTAAAAAAAAGATCAGCTCTCTTAATTTTTTTTTTTTTTTAAACAGGGTTTTGAATTTTCATATTGAATATTTTTATGATTGATTGGTCTGTACAGCATTTTGAATATGTTGTTCTGATGTTGAGATGTGTGCAGTATATGAAGCTGCTTAAACTAAATGTGATGTGACAATGGCTTTGGTCATTCATAACTTATTGATTTACGTACATTCCCATTCTGCACATAGCATTTACAGATTAGCTATGATGACTCACAGTCTACAACGTAACTCTAGTATGGAACCATTTTAAAATGTGGTGGTGTTTTGTCAGTAAGTCTCATGTGTGTACGATGTAGAGAAGGTTAAAAACTGAAACGTGTTTTTTTTGACTCAGTATGTTTATCGGTAATATAAAAATCTTTTGGGCATGCCTTTGTTCTTAGTAAATATTTAATTTGAAATCTGGGAGTAAAATCACTGGCAATCGGCATCTAAAAATGGTAGCAGTAGCCTATAAGAGAAGAAATACGAAAACGGTCTTACTGTAACGCAGTGTGAGACAAATTTTCCTTTAACTATCCCCTTGAATAGTTAGAGCTGAATTTATTAAATCAATTACTTGATCTACAGAATATTATTCAGTAACTAACATGAAAACAAGTTAGTTGCAACACTAAAATTGATTAAAAATAATATTCCAAGTGAATGACAACACTTAATTCAACGTAATCAGTCTTTTCCAAGTAAATATTTAAAGCCAGTATGCCATTTTAATGGCTGCACCATCACATCATCCATCTTCATTTTTTTTTTATTTTTTTTTTAAAATATTTTATATTTATATATTTTCTTTAAATCATAGTAGGCTATGTAACATTTGTTATTGGGTTGACGTCTGATTGTTTTTTTTTTTGTTAAAATAAAATAAAGTAATACGCTTTTCTGTAGTTTCAGTCTGACATTTGGACACTTACTCTTTTTTTTTTCAATCTTGGCAAGAAAATAAAATGTATATTCCTAATTTCAGCTATCTGAGCTGACCAGCATCATGTTTTATTAATTACATCACTGGACGTCATCATACGTGTGTAAACAGTGGAATCCAAAGGGTTTGTTAACATGCATTACCATTTAATGAATAGAAGGGGTGCTGCATGGCTTTGAGGTTACGTAATTAAAACACGTGACTACGTTGGACAACGTTATAGCCAATGGTACAACGTGACTTAGCCGGAAATCAGCTGAACATTTCTTACACTGTCTATGACGTTTGTTTCATACTCGCACATTTTTCACACTGCAAACGCTATCGCAAGTACAAGTACAGCTCTCTCTCTCCGGATAAAACTGTGTCTTGCCTTCTTTGAAATGGACGACTACAGTCAAACAGGGAGGACAAATTCAGGAAGTTAAAGCGAATAATGTGAAGAAAGAAACTATGTGCTCCACGACAACCAAAGCGGAGCTGCAAATGGCATGTAAGTCTCATATTATGAATAATATCGGAGCTAGGTCATGCTGTTATATTGCAACGTTCCGTAAGGAAGACGTGTATATAACTCCACTATGGCCACGCCAAGACCAAGCAGCTCGATTGGTTAGGGTTAGGCATTTGACTTCGAGTGGTTAAGGTTAGGATATGGATAAGGTTATATTAGGTATATTAGGGTTAGAGTTACGTTACGGGGAATAGGGAATACTAAACCGCACGTATACCGTTCCGTAACTAGGCAGCGGTAAACCTCCCGAGGAAAACGCACAACCGAGCCCTGAAGGTGGTTTGATAATAACGTGGCAGAGCTGGTGAAGAATAATGTTAATTTATGTTGCCTTCATTCCGTCCTCATGCAGTGTCAGAGCCAGCTCTTGTCCTGGAGTTGAAGACCAGGCGTCCTCCATCCTTGGAGGGCCGGGCAGGATGTGAGACCTGGAGCGTTGACTTCTCCCCGGACGGAGCCTGGTTCGCCTGGTCGATGGGACACGGGATTGTCTGGGTAGTCGCCTGGCCTCTCGACTCCGAGTAGGTTGATCTAGACATTTAATCCACACGCGATGCATTCAGGTGTCTCCCGTACATTCCGGCTTGAGTGAAAAGGGTAGGAGTAACATGGTGGCAGTTTATCCGTGGAAGAAATCGAACCACATAAACATGGAACAAAGCTATCAAAGACCTATTATGACTAAAAGTAAAGAATAATAATGCCTAAATATGACCCAAGAAGAAAACCTTTTGCTTTGCAGAACTTGTCAAAAATATAATATGGTAAAATGATTGTCACCATCAGTTTCTGGGCTGGTTTTTATATCATGAAGACCCAAAGTGTTACAGATAAACAAATCTTTGTGCCAGAAATTGTCAAATGAGTAAATCAAAAAGTTTTCTGCTCATTAGGACTGAAGCAAATATCAAAAACTGGCATTTTGAAAATAATTGGTCAGTGGGGGAAAATTTCTTTGTGCAATAGAAAGACATTTTGAAATAAACTGCTGGAATTGAATAAAATATCGTCAAACTCTATTGTAAAAACAAGCAGGTTAGGTTTCATTAAAATGAGCAAATTTAAATATTTTTTGGAATATTTCAGTTTCATGGCTGTATCACATACTGTATGTATGTTTGTATTGAATCGCTAAACAATCACTGTTGGGTATGTTCATCTTTTGTTATTAGGATTATGACATTTCCAACCTAAACCTGCACCTAAATGCAGCATAATTTAATCACCTGCTCCAGTTTCACACCTCTCTATGTTGAGTTTTTTTATGGTATTTGCATACTTGATGCTCTTCTGACCCACAGAGACAGTCAGAATGGAGAGACCGACCGAGGAGACAAGAGCTTCAGCTGTGGTCATCCAGTGTGGGGCCTTGCCTTTGGACCCAGACCTCCAAAATCAGCTGCAGCTCCACACCCAGCTAAAACATCATCAAAGTGGAACAAAAGCCTGCTTCTGGCCACAGGTTTGGAGAACGGGGTGATCAAAATCTGGAATGTGTTAACAGGTGAGATCTTTATTTCTACTGCTGAGGATGTCACCTTAACTGCTTTTAGATGTGACAAGTCTCTTGTGGCTGACTTTGTGCTTTTTATGTATTTTCAGGTGATGCTGTATTTGATCTTCATGGACACGAAGGTGTTGTTAGGGACCTGGTCTTTCCTCAGAACGGGACACTCACACTTATTTCATCTTCTCGGGACAAGACATTGAGGATTTGGGACTTGGCTCAGAAAGGTTTGTGTATTTTATTTTTACGGATGTGAAGGTCAGACTCGCCACTTCTTCAACCACTAAATCCTTACAGAAATGAATAAATTATTTTTCAAGTTTTTAGTAGAGTAATTTACCTCCTCTTCTGCTAACACAATACTGAGTTGTGTTCACAAACAATCCTTGCTGATATGACTCTTAGTGTTTACTTATCAAATTGCAATGCAAACATACTGTTCCATGGCTAAATAGTGTAAGTAGATAGTTGTTTACATTCAGGGTGGATATATAAGAACCATTACATTATGAGATATCGTCTGTACATTTGCATGTTTAGCCCATTAACTACTAATTCTGTACATTACAATGGGGCTCGAAAGTTTGGGCACCCCAGTTAAAAATTTGTATTAATGTGCATAAAGAAGCCAATAAAAGATGGAAAAATCTCCAAAAGGCATCAAATGACAGATTAGACATTCGTATAATACGTCACAAAAAGTTAGATTTTATTTACACTTTCAAAATAAGAACATAAAAATGGCGTCTACAAAAGTTTTGGGCACAAAAAACGTGTTCTTGTTGGTGTGATCAAACGCAGAGGGAAAAGCTGACATTCAAGCATTCTTATAATTTGACAAATTAGAATAAAGTCCACCTTGCCATTTTCGAAGCTGTCACCTGGACCTAACACAAATGACATTTCCTGCTCAAATCTTTAGTATGCATGAAGCTACCAATGTCACATTTATGGTGTACATGTTTCCATATTACTTGTGCTCAGTTTTTGGTTCGCTGACAACATTGCTCATGAACACAATATGTCAGCTGACTGGACTGTACAATGTCGTAGCATTCTTTAATGCATCTACATTGAACGGTCCCTTGTCAAACATTAAAGCCATTAATTGTTCTCTGGGAGGTGTTGCCAAACAGGTTTCAAGCTTCTGCAAACTTTCATGATATAAATATATAAAGGAATCATATTGTACTTGATATGGACTGAAACCAGTGGCTGCCTGGAATGTTGGATATCAGTCTGGTATGCATTCATGAACAGTTGGAAATATGCACTCAGTCTGTGGAATTTCAGTTTTCAAATCATCAGTTACACAGAATGTGTATTCATCACTTCACCTCTGTGTTTTGTCACCATGCAGTCCAACTGAACTAAACCTCCTGTTTGAATGTATGAGGTTAAAGCAACGTGTTCACGTTTACACATAAACAAGTCATGTTATCCACCACTTCAGAAGCTGATTCTGTGAATGTTGTTTTGTATCTAGTGATAATTTTGTTGTGTGCCTCATTCAGTTCAGTGAGACTTTGTATTCTGTCTGCTGAAGGTAAAAAGGTGCAGGTGCTTTCTGGCCATAAAGACTGGATCAGCTGCTGCTGACTGTATCATCAGACTGCAGCATGATTGCATCCGAAAGTATATATGTTGTGATTAAATCATTTTTCATATGTTGTTTCATCTAATAAAGCCAGACATTGCACAGAAACATAAAAACGTTGCATTTGATTGCCTTTGCCCACTGCAATCTGCAACAGAGAGACAAGTGTACAAAGCATAAACAAGTGAAAAGTGGCAAGTAAAATACATTGCACTTTATTTTCATATACAAATGTATACTTTTGTGCATGTGTTTTTATGTAGTTTTTTTTTTTTATCTTGTAAAATTATCCAGACATTCCTTCTAAGCTGTCCAAAATCTTTCAAAGAACAAAGCTCTTTATCCTTTTTGTCCTCCTCCGTTACAATAAACATAATTGTCAAAAGAAATATTTAGCATTTCAGTTGTTTCATTTCTGAGATAAGCTATATGTTTGCTGAGCTCTATATCAAAGAAAAAGGTTAAAAGAATGGAACCCTTTGTAGAACAGGGTGTCGTCTAGTAAGCTCAGAAATGAAAGAGAGTGGTTCGCGACGCTTCATTTGACCATCACTACAGTAGAATGGGACACTCTTTTCTGTTGCACAAGTTTGGGATTCAGGATGACAAGAAGTTCTTTATCTTCCTCCTAAAGGCTTGACTTGCTAATTTCTTATTTTTTTATTATTTTTTTTTAAACCTATGCAAATAATTATTTTCCAAAGAATTTTAGCTTTTGCAAGCTTTTGGTCACAAGTCTTTCTATCATTATAGCAGCATTTCCTGAAACTGAAGGTCCAGGTGGGAGGTTACCATGTCAACCTGTTCTGGTACAACCTCAAAATACAATTATGAACCTGAAAATAAGCATAATATGGGCCCTTTAAGACCTTTCTTTCCAGTGCAGTTGACTTGTAAGTGCGTTTGGCTGAGTCTGTTGCTCCAGAGCATGCAGTGATCCGGTTATCTTCATCTGCTCTTGTGTTTGGTTTTATAAGACTGACAACCAGTTTAGAAGTTGGGTTCTTTGTTCTCTTCGTTCAGAGGCATTTGGGGCACTGGGAAGCTCTTCCCCTCATGTAAAACTGCTAGTTTCACACCTTCTCATTTGCCAAAAAAAGTAACAGTTTTGACAGTTTTGCCCATTGCTCACGCAATTGTTACAGACTGTGGCTCATTGTGTCAAAACTCTTCACACAAGCCAAATAAGACACATCACTTGGAGATAAATATCTCACTTATATGTGAAGATGAACCTCCTGCAATCAAAAGGTAACTATCCTTTTTCAAACTTTATGAGATCACGTTACCTT
>JABXJD010000552.1:277500-283780 GCA_013375575.1 Percina caprodes | reverse complement strand
TGTTGTCTTCCTGTCGGGACATTCGTGTCCCTGCGGGACTTATTTGGGGTTTTAAAAACAATTCTGAAATAACATTTTCCTTCATAATCTATTAACAAATATTGTCTTTATCTCCATTTCCACCAGCTGAGATAACATCTATGTTCAGGGAATGAATCAGTCTCTACTAGAACACTATTAAAGATGGAAGTGGGGTTCGTTTTTATCATCAGGTTATAATTCATGTTAAAAATCACTATGGAAACAACATAAGTGTCATATCCACAATAATGTTCTGAGTCAGGAATACATGTTTATCAGGAAATAAGGTAAGGTGCTGATTTCAGGTAGAAAACATGGAACTTGGACCATTTTCCTTCTTGAATACCAGACGAGGGTTAATCAAGTTCAGGATGGTGTCGGGCTTCATTTAGCTACGTATTGGTTTAAAAAACTAAATGTTTAGCTACGTTTCCCCTCTCATTCCCCTGCTCTGGTGTTTCCCCTCTCATTCCCCCTACTCTGGCGTTTCCCCTCTCATTCCCCCTGCTCTGGCGTTCCCCTCTCATTCCCCTGCTCTGGCGTTTCCCCTCTCATTCCCCTGCTCTGGCGTTTCCCCCTCTCATTCCCCCTGCTCTGGCGTTTCCCCCTCTCATTCCCCCTGCTCTGGCGTTTCCCCCTCTCATTCCCCCTGCTCTGGCGTTTCCCCCTCTCATTCCTCCTGCTCTGGCGTTTCCCCCTCTCATTCCCCTGCTCTGGCGTTTCCCCCTCATTCCCCTGCTCTGGCGTTCCCCCTCTCATTCCCCCTGCTCTGGCGTTCCCCCTCTCATTCCCCTGCTCTGGCGTTCCCCCTCTCATTCCCCCTGCTCTGGCGTTCCCCCTCTCATTCCCCTGCTCTGGCGTTTCCCCCTCTCATTCCCCCTGCTCTGGCGTTTCCCCTTCTTATTCCCCTGCTCTGGCGTTTCCCCCTCTCATTCCCCCTGCTCTGGCGTTTCCCCCTCTCATTCCCCCTGCTCTGGCGTTTCCCCTCTCATTCCTTCTGCTCTGGCGTTCCCATTTCGTCCCCCTCATTCCCCCTGCTCTGGCGTTTCCCCCTCTCATTCCCCCTGCTCTGGCGTTCCCCATCTCGTCCCCTCCCCTCTCATTCCCTGTCTCTGCGTTCCCCATCTCGTCCCTCCCTCTCATTCCCCCTGCTCTGGCGTTCCCCATCTCGTCCCCCTCCCCTCTCATTCCCCCTGCTCTGGCGTGTCCAAGCCCCTAAACCGGAGACATGTGGAAACCCTTCTGACCCGTTTTGGTTTGGCATCCAGCGGGGAGCCGTGTTACCGTCTCAGGCGGCAGCGGAGACCTTTGGCACACTGGCGTCACCGTCTCGTTTCCTGAGACTAAACCTACTGACGTAACCATGGCAACTGCCAGCAACAACTGTTTATGTCCAGTTTACGAGAATGTTGAGGAGATATTTTGGTTTGTGCGTGTTGGTTTAAATGGAGATTAGTTCTTCTACTGGAGCTGTGTTGTGCCTTATTCTCTTATAGCTGTAGCAGGTCTACAGACCCAGTCACATCTCTGTGCAGAGTTATTGGTTGTGATCACGAGGTGTGTGTGTGTGTGTGTGTGTGTGTGTGTGTGTGTGCGCACACAGGGTATGTACATGCAATGCAGAGTGTCATGATTCCTGCTTCCTCCTGCCGGTAGCGGTGCATCAGTGCTGGCTCCTCCAAGTGTTTCCTCCGAGCAGACGGCGCTGCGTGCCAGTAGTTGTGGCGTAGCGGTGCCAGGGGACCGCGCCCGCCGCCCGCCCTGCAGGCTTCTGCTGGGTTACTTACTGTTCTAGGTCTCGGCCCCCGTGAGGATAAACTTTGTTAATTCTCCCGTCCTCCTCCTCTCTCTTTGTCTTCAGCTTGCTCCCTCTTGTTAAGTTCACCATCATCACCTCAAACTTCCTCTCTTCTACTGTGTGTGTGTGTGTGTGTGTGTGTGTGTGTGTGTGTGTGGGGTGCACATGCTTATTAGACACCAGTTTGAAACTCATGACACTCAGCCAACCCATGAACACTTATTATGCAACATATATAACACTTATAGATATTTATTGTCCAGTGAAGGAGATTTGTTTTCAGTCTGTTGCATGCACATGGCAATATACACGGACAAATCATCACCAGGTAGCGGAGGCAGACGGCAGCGAGGAGGCGAATGGCGAGACGGGTATGGAGACAGGTATATGGAGACGGGTATATGGAGACGGGTAACGTGAGGCAGTATATGGAGACAGTGGCGTGAGAGGCGGGTAGCGTGAGGAGCGGTGCGTAGAGAGCGGGTAACGTGAGAGGCAGATGCGCGTAGAAGGCGGGTATGGGTGGAGTGGCGTAGAGACGGGTATATGGAGACAGGTAACGTAGAGACGGGTATATGGAGACGGGTAACATAGACACGGGTATATGGAGACAGGTAACGTAGAGACGGGCATATGGAGATGGGTATATGGAGACGGGTAACGTGGAGACGGGTAACATAGACACGGGTATATGGAGACAGGTAACGTAGAGACGGGCATATGGAGATGGGTATATGGAGACGGGTAACGTGGAGACGGGTAACATAGACACGGGTATATGGAGACAGGTATATGGAGACAGGTATATGGAGACGGGTAACGTAGCGACGGGTAATGTAGAGACGGGTATGTGGAGACAGGTAACATAGAGACACAGAAACAACCCCATTTACAGCAACATCAGATATCAGATAGATAGATAGATAGATAGATAGATAGATAGATAGATAGATAGGCGAATATGGAATTATTTTGTATGTTTGTATCTCCTTTTTATACTTTTTTATACTGTATGATGTGTAGTATGGACCTGTGTCTGGAATAAAGCTTTATACTTATATTATACGATACTAAGTTAGTGAGGTAGTTGACTGTTAGCTAATCTTAGATGATTCAATCTGGCTGTATTATGAGTAAAGTTATCCCAGCGTCATCAGTCTGTCATCCCACGTTCATTAAAGCGATATTACAGACGTATGTGAAATGAATAATTTCCATGTAGCTGTTACAGTTTGGACTGCAGCAGCAACGTTAGAGGTCTTAACGCCGGCTCCTTTCTTTGTATTTGGCAGTATATACGACTTAAAATCAGGATTTTTAACTTATTAGAGGCGCAGAAAGCCTCACAGCAACTTTTTGGCATTGTACCAAGCAACAAAACAACTGCAAACACGACAAAGATGAACTGCTAACGATGTCTACGCTCATTAATTAGAATGGCTGGTTTTCCCAGTAATGCCGACCAAGTCTAATGAAGAAACTAATCCACAGGAATCATAGTTTTTGAACGATTACAGGTTGGAACCGGTTCTCGATGCCCAGTCCTAGGCCTCTAGGTGATGTTCATTGTGACCACACTGTTTCCCCTGCTCTTCTCCCATCTCATCTGTCTTACGGTCTTCCTCTGAGCCCCGTCCCCTGGTTACCGGTCATTAGTCCGGCTCTCAGGTCTCATTAGCAAGTCTTCCAGAAAACACTTGATACCCGGCAGGTCAATGTGCCTTTTACCTCTGGGACATTTACATTCCAGGTAATTAACAGACAGTTGTCGCCTGCTTAGTAACAGTTAGTTTTACTCTCCACTTATGTGGACGTCTCTGTTACGGTGGTCTTTATTATCTCATAAAAACCAGGATTTCATCACGCATTCAGTCAATGGTGTTGTGCTGCAATGTAAGTTAACAGGGCAATTGTCCAGTTTGTGTTGATCTTTTCAAAAAAGTGCTTGTTTTGCCACTGACAGGCTCAGATTATTATTCTAAGTGTCGGACAACATTAAGCAAAGGATTTCTAAGGAGGTCGACCTTTCTGTTAAAAAGTAAGATTTTTTTTAAAACATAAAAACATCCGCAAAATTACTTTCACTAAACCCACCAGGCTCCATGTAAATAAACAGTAATTTTAGCATCGTAAAATACACTTCATTTAAAGTCGCCAGAAACAAAATAAAACTAAGAAAAGCCGTTTTGGGTCGTCTTTCCACTTTTCCAACCAACACAGCTCTAGTTTTGGTTGAAATAAACACATAGTTGACAGATTTACATGTTGAAATATGTTGGCTCTATACACGCTAAAAGTATTGCTTTTTTACAAGGAGTCTGGTGGGTTTAGCGCTGTTTCTTGGCAAACAGGTCTCAAAGAGGTTTTAAAGGTCTATCTCTGAAGGGATCCTTTCCATAATGTCAGACACTTAGAGTATTAATCTGAGTCTGTCAGCGGCAAAATGAGCACTTTTATGAAGGTAAATACAAGCTGGACAACTACTATTAACTTACATTGCAGCTTGTTTCTCCGCTTCCGACTGCAGCAATCTCACTTAATACTGGACCAATGTCATAGATCGCTGTTCCCATCAGTCACTTGGACACAATAACATGGTAGTAACATAGGGTCCAGGTTGGAAATCCCTTTAAAGCCCTTCTTGCTCAGCCCGTGAACCCAACAACCGAGACATCTAAAAGGCCGGTCAGTGTCGCATTAGGCAGCACAGCTTTGGGAAATAGTGATGAGAGCATCAGAGATCCTGTGTGCTGTACACATTTGAATGGCAAATATGAGGCTTTGCATGCAACAAGCGATAGCTGTGTAACACACTCAAGACGTGTGACCAGAGCGGTGTCCGGGCAGCGGTTTCAGCAACAATAAACGGTGACGGCCAACATCAACCTGTTGCTTTACGATCTAATGAGAATCTCAAAATCAACAAGCTTCCTGTTAGATGTGCTATTCACGCTGGGTCCATACTGTATTTGATGCAAAACGGAGTTCTAGTAAGATACATTGACACCTCTTTAGAGTCAGATCTCTGTTTTATAAGCACGTTTCAATTAGTTCAGCTGTTTTATTCATTGCATTATTTCATCATTCGGATACCATTTCTAAAGAAAGATAGATCCGTCCTGTCATAACACGACACAAGGACTCATCCGTGCTTTGATAACCCGCCTGCCTTTATTATCGTGATGCCCTTCAACTCTTATAAAATGCTGCAGCGCTGCTTTTGATTCACACAAAACTGTGATGCCTCAACACAGCTGTTTTATTATACTCACTTTATTCAATAAAAAAATTTTTTTTATTTTATTTTATACTCTAGACTTTGGAAACATTACCGATTGTGCCGCATCCAAAATGGGAAATCAAAAGTAGAAGTAGAGCTGCAAAGATTAATCGATCGAGATGTCACCATTAAATTAAACTATTTTAATAAGCCATTCATTTCATAGAGTAAATATTCTGTGATGTCAGCTTGTTAAACGTGAATATCTTCTAGTTTCTTCTCTCCTCTGTGACAAGAAGCTGAATATCTTTTGAGTTGTGGACAAAACAAGACATTTGAGGACGTCATTTCGGGCTTTTGGGGAAACACTGATGCACATTTTTCACCATTTTCTGACATTTTAGAGACTGAAACAACTAATCAATTCCTCCAGGAAAATAATTGATAGATTAAAGGTCCCATGGCATAAAAATGTCCCTTTTTATGAGTTTTTTTTTAACATTAATATGAGAGATTTGGTACAGATCCTTGGAAAAATCTCACTATAATCATTTCAATTTCTTTTAATTGAGAATAATGATACAAATGATAATTACTCCAATATCGGGAATCATGTCGCAATATCAGTCAAAATAATCACAATTGGATATTTTGGGATTTTACTCTTAACGAGGAGCCTTGTTGACTGTCATGACAACCAAGGTCAGGAAGAAGAAGACACTGCGGTGCTGCTGGACTGGTTTTACCTCGGGGACACGTGCAGTGTGACGTTGGCAAGTTCACTTTTAGAGAGCAGCAATAAAATGCAGTTTTTGAAATATTAACAAGGAGGTGAATTTGATTTGAGTGGAGTCTCACATTGCCACAGAGCTGCGGAGATCGGGCTGGCTACACCACAGATGCATTCTGGGATAGCAGAGAAGGGGGGTAAAAAAGCTATGGGTTGTTTCTTTCTTTAAACCAATCACAGTGGTCTTGGGTTGGGATGTAACGGTAAGAAAGTTTAACCTCACGGTAATAGTGACCAAAATGATCACGGTTTTCGGTGTTATTGCGGTATTTTTAAAGATCCCATGACATGGTGCTCTATGGATACTTTTATATAGACCTTAGTGGTCCCTAATACTGTATCTGAAGTCTCTTTTATGTAGACCTTAGTGGTCCCTAATTCTGTATCTGAAGTCTTTTATATAGACCTTAGTGGTCCCCTAATACTGTATCTGAAGTCTCTTTTATATAGA
>JABXJD010000552.1:245000-267500 GCA_013375575.1 Percina caprodes | reverse complement strand
ACGCACTAAAACTTTAACCGTCGTGTCGTCTTCCCGTTAACCGTGAACTTGTCCTTCTAGGTTAAATTTGGAAATTAACATCTTTTTGTGCTTTTCCGATGTTTTTGTTGTTTTTCTGATTTATTTGTCACTTTTTCCAGCTTTTGGCTCTTTTTTTTTTTTTTTTTTAATGATAGATTTTACACTTATTCTTGGAATTCATGGTGAACAAACCTCATTTATATCAAATTATACATACATTTTTAGTTAAAAAGGCAGAAATTATGAATAATTTAGACTAATAGTTAAGATCAGAGGATGTTGAGTGGATCTCAGATGGGTAGATGGCAGAGTTTAGTCCCCATACTGTTTGGAAACCATTAAAAAAAAGAATTCAAATGCTATAAGATTAAATAAAACACCCAACAAATTCAATGAAATAATCATTAATGTTACCTGAAGAACTTTGTATGGAATCATCTGTGTTATTTTTGGGCATTTTGGTTGAAAGGAATCCATATTTCTGATATAAAACACTTAGAAACGGGTCAGTTTGACCCGAGGAAGACAACACGAGGGGTAAACAAAGAAAACTCATAAAAAAATCAAATAAAAAATGGACATTTAACCCTTGTGTCGTCTTCTAGTCAAGCATGAAAAAAAGCTGTTTTGGTGAGTTTTTTTCCCCCCAAACATAGATTTTTCCGACATTTTTGTCACTTTTTCAATGTTGTGGGTGCTTTTTTTGATGCTTTGAATTTGGACCTTTTGTCATTTTACTTTGTGATTTAAAAAAACAAATTGAAAATGGGTCAAATTTGACCCAAGGACAACATGAGGGTTAAAGACAATAATGTAATAATTGTTACAGGCCTGGTGCCAGACTTGTCTCTGAAACCCACTTTATGAAATCACAATGCCAAACAAATCGTACCTCCGGTGATTAGTTGCTGGCCTTTAGGCCGCTCTCCCACTTAGTAATCACCCTCAGACTGCAGAGCAAGAGAGCAGCGAGATCAGGAGAATACTAAGTGTTTATACACGCACACACACACACACACACACACACACACACACACACACACACACACACACACACACACACACCCCACCAGTAAAGGTCAGCGTATGTATAATGCAACACGGTCAAGTTGTCCCGTCTCACGAGACCCTTCAATAGAAAACTTTTTTAAAGGAGAATTCCGGCCAATTTTCACGTCAATCTTGATCGCTATAAATATGCGTGTAGTTCTGATTGACGATTCCCCCAAAAAAAAAAGAAAAACCGTGCAGGCAACACGGAGTATCTGTCGGGGCAAGTTTTAGAGAGCCATTGTGCCTCTTAACAGACATATGATGCTATTAAAATGTCTGTGCAACATGAACGGGGCCCTTACGTGACATCGAGATGTGTTTTCAACTCAGACATTGTTTAAATTTGCCTACCGTGTGTGTGTGTGTGTGTGTGTGTGTGTGTGGGTGGGTGGGTGGGTGGGTGGGTGAGAGAGTGTGTGTGTGTGTTTGAGAGAGAGTGTGAGACACAGAGGAACAGGCCAGTCTGGTATTTTTAGACATTTCAGGTGATCTGGCTAATGAGACAAAGCGCAGAAGAACTCGTGTCTGATTTGAGCTTAGTTGTGTGTGTGTGTGTGTGGGAGTGCTTGTGTGTGTGTGTGTGTGTGTGTGTGTGTGTGTGTGTTTGTGTGTGCGAAGGCCTGGTGTGAGTTTGCATGTGTGAGGGCCTGGTGTGTGTATGTTTGTGTGTGTTTCTTTGCGTGTGAGTGCCAGGTTTCTCTGTGTGTGTGTGTGTGTGTGTGTGTGTGTGTGTGTGTGTGTGTGTGTGTGTGTGTGTGTGTGTGTGTGTGTGTGTGTGTGTGTGTGTGTGTGTGTGAGAGAGAGAGAGTGCCGTGTGTGTGTGTGTGTGTGTGGTTTCTGTGTGTGTGTGTGTGTGTGTGTGTGTGTGTGTGGTTTCTGTGTGTGTGTGTGTGTGTGTGGTTTCTGTGTGTGTGTGTGTGTGTGGTTTCTGTGTGTGTGTGTGTGTGGTTTCTGTGTGTGTGTGTGTGTGTGGTTTCCGTGTGTGAGTGTGTCTTCTCTGGAAGAGGCCATTTGTTGAATTAGCTGGGCAGTGTTGAAGTGTTCAGTGATTAAGGTTAATCCCTGAGTCTTGGTGATGTAAGAACTGTCGTTTTCACCTCTGTCCCTCTCTCCTAATACCTCCCTCACATGTTCAGTCCTGTGTGTGTGTGTGTGTGTGTGTGTGGGGGGTGGCTGCCAATGGAAAGGCGCCCCGAGCAGTTGGGGGTTCAGTCCCTTGAGGTGAACTGGCACCACTCCAGCTACCAGTCCTCCACCATACTTTGGTCCGTACGCGGAATTGAACCGGCGACCCTTCTGTGCCCAACCCAACCCCCTGTGGACTGAGCTACTGCCCCCAATAAGCATCTGGAAGTACGGCGGGCACTACGGAAACCAAAACGTACGTGTGTGAAAATTGGAACCTGGGACCCTGGTTAGCTCAAATGGTAGAGCAGGCGCCCATATATAGAGGTTTAGTCCTCGAGGCAGAAGGTCGGGAGTTGAACCTGCGGCCCTTTGCTGTATGTCATCCCCCTCTCAGCTCATGTAAGCGACTCCAAGCTGGAAGCGCTTCTTGACGCCCAATCCTATTGAGACTGAGACACTGTGTGCATGCCGGTGCTCTCCTCGGTGGCTTTACCGGATTAGCTTCCGGTATTAGCACAAAATAGACGGCTAACGAGATCCTGGATACGGATCACAGGTCTGGCGTGTCACTCCGACCTTCACAACTGTCCTGAAGGTCGCAAAACTAGGTGTTAGGTAGGGCTTAAGAACGCAGGGTTTTTCCTGCATAGGAAGAGTTTTGACACCCCCCCAAAAGCACCAAAGAGTTAGATGCTATTATTATGAACTAGTCATATAGTATTTCATACACTGTTATTTATAGGGCTGGGCGATATGGAGAAAAATCAAATATCACGATATTGTTGAACAAATACATCGATATCAATACCGCATAGTGTTGACTATCTGTGCTTTCACAAAATGAATCACCAGACGCCTCTAGATACGATATCGTCACAATACTTATGCCACGATACAATATAATTGCAATTTTAAATATATTGCAATTTTTAACTTTTCTTCCAACTCCTAATTTTCCCCAATTTTAAACGACGTCCAGACATTTTTACAACAAATTGGTGCTTTAAAATGTTTCCCAATGAGGGAAATGCAGTCTTTGGCGCTTACAAGTGCACAATTCTGCACTAAGTGCAACCTGCACAATAGGTTTGTCTACATATTTATCATTACCAGTTAAGCAACTGCACATTTTTGTAGTCCCAACTTGTATATATTCAAATATTTGTTCTTGTATTTTATCCTAATATTATTTCATGTATATTGTATTCTAGTATTTCATGTATATTCTGTGCTGTGTGACCGATTTTGCTGCTGTAACACTATAATTTCCCCTTAATTGGGATCAATATCTATCTATCTATCTTGAAACTTTCTGGGGAATGACCCCCCCCCCCACACACACACACACACACACACACACACTCTTAATGTTTCCCCGCATAAGCCCATTCTGAGCCATTTAAACAGTTAACCATATGGCATGCATCTGATTACGGGCCCATTGAGACAGGAAAACGCGATTCTCTCTGCAGATCCACAAGAAGGGCTTCTGCAGCTGTTCTTAATGGTTTGGCTACGAAAATCAGACACAAAAGAACAGAAAATGAGCTTCTTGGCTTCTGAAAAGTGGCGTTTGTTTCAGTTTAGTGTCCTCACTGATTCAGTTTTAAGGCTCGCTCGCAGCAGAAGCCATTTGTTTTGGTGCCTCGACGTACTATCATCCATCCTCCACTTCTTCCCGCTCTGCTTTATCTCTCCTGCAGACGTGATGCATCATTTCCCCTGTGTATGTACACAGCCGGGAGCACACGGCATCCTTGTTTGCAAAATGGGTGCTACTGACAACTTGCTGCTTCTCTCTTCACACACGCACACACACACACAGACTCTGACATGTCTCCATTAGTGCATGTATAAGTACTGAGCATGTGTGTAGTTCAGGCCTGTGTGTAATGTGTAGTAACAGAGTGTAAATTGTAATTTCCCCTTGTGGGACTAATAAAGGATTTATTATTATTATTATTATTATTATTATTATTATTATTGTGTCGCAGTCAGAGTTGATGAAATGAAACCGATGCCCATCCCTACTTAGCAACACCCAGCATGTACGTGCTGTGGCTCAGCTCGCCACTCCTGTCTGTCCTCCTGTCTCGAGTCGTCCCCGTCCTCCTAATGTCTCCGTTTTGAGCTCGGTGAACTGAAGCAGGGTCACACAATCAGAGACGGCACCAAGTCACCAGAGGATGCTCGCTAACTCACCGGCCCGGCCTCCCGGCGGGCAGCAGCAGGCTACTGTACATCTCATCTCATCCCTCCACACCATTGTACACACACAGCCCGTAGCCACGGAGAAGGTTACCATGGCAACAGTGCTTCTCATCTCTGCAAGAGAACCCCCCCCTCTTTCTTCTCCTCCTCCTTTTTGTCTTCTTCGTCCTCACATATTGTAGATTTGTGTGTGTCTGTATGCCTGTGTGTGTGTGTGTCTGTGTGTGTGTGTGTCTGTATGCGTGTGTGTCTGTATGCGTGTGTGTGTGTGTTTCTGTATGCCTGTGTGTCTGTTTCTGTGTGTGTGTGTGTGTGTGTGTGTGTGTTTCTGTATGCGTGTGTGTGTGTGTGTGTCTGTCTGTCTGTCTGTCTGTCTGTGTGTGTCTGTCTGTCTGTCTGTCTGTGTGTGTCTGTCTGTGTGTGTCTGTCTGTGTGTGTCTGTCTGTGTGTGTCTGTCTGTGTGTGTCTGTCTGTGTGTGTGTCTGTATGCGTGTGTGTGTGTGTGTGTGTTTCTGTATGCCTGTGTGTCTGTTTCTGTATGTGTGTGTGTGTGTGTGTGTGTGTGTGTTTCTGTATGCCTGTGTGTGTGTGCCTGTGTGTGTGTGTGTGTGTGTGTGCATCCTAATAAGAACAAGACAACCTCCATCTAATATCAAAGCTAGTACGGTCAAAGCTGCCCTCATGGTCCCGTTGATGTGGTTTCACAGGTGCCTCCTTCAGTGAGTCTCTGCTGGGCACTCTGGGCTGAAATGAGACGCTACTGATATTGTTTTATGTGGAATTATGCTTTTTTTATTAAATATTTCACAGGCTTGGTACATGGCACACATTTTTTTGTTTCAGGATACACAAATGTTATGGAAACAGATTTTTTTAAATCCAACACAAACTGATAAATAGTTTATGCTAATACAGACGTTTTAAAGGGTCACACTGGAGAGGAAAAACTATATACAGTATACTTATACATACATACACACTGTACACACACATACACACTGTACACACCCATACATACACACTGTACACACACATACATACACAGTGTACACACACACACACACACACAGAGTGGGGAGAAGTATTTGATACACTGCTGATTTTGCAGGTTTTCCTACCTACAAAGCATGCAGAGGTCTGTAATTTTTATCATATCACGGAGACGGAATCTAACACAAAAATCCAGAAAATCACATTGTGTAATTTTTAAATAATTAGCATTTTTTGCAGCATGGCTTTCATTTAGTAAAGGATGGTCCCATTTATTTTAATATGGCCGATAAAGCGGGATGATTTAGGACCTGCCAGTCAGGACATCACGACATCAGGGGGTCGCACACTCGGCAAACCGATGGCTGACGCCACAGCTGCTGCCTCCGTGCTCTTTGGAGTCTGTGATATTTACCGAGTTTTGGTCTGTTGGTGCAGCACTTTGGACCGGACCGGACTGGACCATCTCAGCTATCGGATGGATTACCATAGAACTTAATATCAGACTGCAAAAACATGGAGATAGCATCATGTATATTAGGGTGTGTATATTAGTGAGTATACATTAGGGTGTGGATATTGGTGAGTATACATTAGGGTGTGTATATTAGAGAGTATACATTAGGGTGTGTATATTAGAGAGTATACATTAGGGTGTGTATATTAGAGAGTATACATTAGGGGGTGTATATTAGAGAGTATACATTAGGGGGTGTATATTAGTGAGTATACATTAGGGTGTGGATATTGGTGAGTATACATTAGGGTGTGGATATTGGTGAGTATACATTAGGGTGTGTATATTAGAGAGTATACATTAGGGTGTGTATATTAGAGAGTATACATTAGGGGGTGTATATTAGAGAGTATACATTAGGGGGTGTATATTAGAGAGTATACATTAGGGGGTGTATATTAGAGAGTATACATTAGGGGGTGTATATTAGAGAGTATACATTAGGGTGTGTATATTAGTGAGTATACATTAGGGTGTGGATATTGGTGAGTATACATTAGGGGGTGTATATTAGTGAGTATACATTAGGGGGTGTATATTAGTGAGTATACATTAGGGGGTGTATATTAGTGAGTATACATTAGGGGGTGTATATTAGAGAGTATACATTAGGGGGTGTATATTAGAGAGTATACATTAGGGGGTGTATATTAGTGAGTATACATTAGGGGGTGTATATTGGTGAGTATACATTAGGGGGTGTATATTGGTGAGTATACATTAGGGGGTGTATATTAGTGAGTATACATTAGGGGGTGTATATTAGTGAGTATACATTAGGGGGTGTATATTAGTGAGTATACATTAGGGGGTGTATATTAGAGAGTATACATTAGGGTGTGTATATTAGAGAGTATACTTTAGGGTGTGTATATTAGAGAGTATACTTTAGGGGGTGTATATTAGTGAGTATACTTTAGGGTGTGTATATTAGAGAGTATACATTAGGGTGTGTATATTAGAGAGTATACATTAGGGTGTGTATACTTTAGGGTGTATATATATGTGTAAGTGCATTGTGAGCAATATAATCCAAAGCAAAATTCCTCGCATGTGTCTTCATATCTGGCAAATAAAGCTGATTCTGATTTTGTTCGTGAGATTTTGTCACCTTTTCTGAGTTGTTGGGGTTTTTTTTGTTGCTTTTGGACGTTTTTGCCATTTTGAACCCAGAGTTCGGCCCTCGCGTGTCTGTAAAACAGTCCGTAGCGTGGGATGTGTCTCATCACTGTGTCTCTTTGCTTTGTGTCCTCCAGGCTTCCTACTGTTCAAGGACTTCTGTCTGAATGAGATCGACGAGGCCGTGCCGCAGCTCAAGTTCTACGAAGAAGTAAGTCCAAAGCCGAAAGTCCTGTGCGAGATTAGACGGCATCATGGGATGCGTGACAGATTTGGGGCCTGTAATCCTGCTCCTCCAGACCCCGCCCCTCACAGGAAGCGCTCTGTGTTGTTGTGATGTGGCGTTGTGATGACCTCGCGTGTCTCTTTTTCCCAGATTAAGGACTATGAGAAGCTGGACTCGGAGGAGGAGCGGTTAAGCCGCAGCCGGCAGATTTACGACGGCTACATCATGAAGGAGCTGCTGTCCTGTTCACATGTGAGGGCCCCTCTGATCACTGTCTTTAAAGGTCCCATGACGTGGTGCTCTTTGGATGCTTTTATATAGACCTTAGTGGTCCCCTAATACTGTATCTGAAGTCTCTTTTATATAGACCTTAGTGGTCCCCTAATACTGTATCTGAAGTCTCTTTTATATAGACCTTAGTGGTCCCCTAATACTGTACCTGAAGTCTCTTTTATATAGACCTTAGTGGTCCCTAATGCTGTATCTGAAGTCTCTTTTATATAGACCTTGGTGGTCCCCTAATACTGTATCTGAAGTCTCTTTTATATAGACCTTAGTGGTCCCCTAATACTGTACCTGAAGTCTCTTTTATATAGACCTTAGTGGTCCCTAATGCTGTATCTGAAGTCTCTTTTATATAGACCTTGGTGGTCCCTAATACTGTATCTGAAGTCTCTTTTATATAGACCTTAGTGGTCCCTAATACTGTACCTGAAGTCTCTTTTATATAGACCTTAGTGGTCCCTAATGCTGTATCTGAAGTCTCTTTTATATAGACCTTGGTGGTCCCCTAATACTGTATCTGAAGTCTCTTTAATATAGACCTTAGTGGTCCCCTAATGCTGTATCTGAAGTCTCTTTTATATAGACCTTAGTGGTCCCTAATACTGTATCTGAAGTCTCTTTTATATAGACCTTAGTGGTCCCCTAATACTGTATCTGAAGTCTCTTTTATATAGACCTTAGTGGTCCCCTAATACTGTACCTGAAGTCTCTTTTATATAGACCTTAGTGGTCCCTAATGCTGTATCTGAAGTCTCTTTTATATAGACCTTGGTGGTCCCCTAATACTGTATCTGAAGTCTCTTTAATATAGACCTTAGTGGTCCCCTAATGCTGTATCTGAAGTCTCTTTTATATAGACCTTAGTGGTCCCTAATACTGTATCTGAAGTCTCTTTTATATAGACCTTAGTGGTCCCCTAATACTGTATCTGAAGTCTCTTTTATATAGACCTTAGTGGTCCCTAATACTGTATCTGAAGTCTCTTTTATATAGACCTTAGTGGTCCCTAATACTGTATCTGAAGTCTCTTTTATATAGACCTTAGTGGTCCCTAATACTGTATCTGAAGTCTCTTTTATATAGACCTTAGTGGTCCCCTAATACTGTATCTGAAGTCTCTTTATATAGACCTTAGTGGTCCCTAATACTGTATCTGAAGTCTCTTGGTGCAGAATTCCAGCCACTAGAGCCAGTCCCACAATGAGCTTTCCTTAGTATGTGCCATTTCTGAGCCTGGAGCTTTTGGGGGGCATGATGTCTCTCTCTCATGGGTGGGCCAAATTCTTTGGGAGGAAATCCAGATTCCAGATCAGCTCATCTGAGCTTTCCTTTTCTCAAAGGCAGAGCAGGATACCCAGGGCTCGGTTTACACCTATCACCATTTCTAGCCACTGGGGGGCCATAGGCAGGCTGGGGGGGACACATATTAATGTTAAAAAACCTCAAAGTGACATTTTCATGCCATGGCTCCTTTTAATCTATCAATTATTCTCCTGGACGAATGGATTAGTTGTTTTGGTCTCTAAAATGTCAGAAAATGGTGAAAAATGTGGATCAGAGTTTCCCCAAAAGCCCGAAATGACGTCCTCAAATGTCTTATGTCCACAACTCAAAGATATTCAGAGAAGAAACTAGAACATATTCATATTCATTCAATATTCATTCCATGGGTATGTATTTGATTCTCAATTTTGGGATTTGAATATTTAATTTTTGGAGGAAAAAGACATGTATGGAGGCCGAGACCGGAGAATAGTTTGAAGCAAGCGATCTAGTCTGAATCCACGACGTTCCACTTCTGGGATTGCACCGGTAACGCAGGAAATCCCGCCGGATGTAGGTCACTTCGCCGATGTCCGTCCCCGTCCTCTGTCTCTGTGTCGCGCTCTAACCTGCGGCTGATTTCTGAGGACTATGGGTACCTGGTCCTCAGATCTCTGCAGGGTAAATCCAGACAGCTAGCTAGACTATCTGTCCAATCTGAGGACTATGGTTACCTGGTCCTCAGGTCTCTGCAGGGTAAATCCAGACAGCTAGCTAGACTATCTGTCCAATCTGAGGACTATGGTTACCTGGTCCTCAGGTCTCTGCAGGGTAAATCCAGACAGCTAGCTAGACTATCTGTCCAATCTGAGGACTATGGTTACCTGGTCCTCAGATCTCTGCAGGGTAAATCCAGACAGCTAGCTAGACTATCTGTCCAATCTGAGGACTATGGTTACCTGGTCCTCAGGTCTCTGCAGGGTAAATCCAGACAGCTAGCTAGACTATCTGTCCAATCTGAGTTTCCTGTTGCACAACGTTTCTACCAATGTTATGTAAATTGGTAGAAACGTCGTTGCCTTCTAGTCGCCTTTTTGCCGCCTTTTTCGTCCCCTTGTAGTCGATTTTTGTCGCCTTTTCGCCGCCATGTAGTCACCCCGTAGTCGCCTTTTCGCCGCCATGTAGTCACCCCGTAGTCGCCTTTTTGCCGCCATGTAGTCACCTTTTTTGCCGCCTATTCAACACCTTGTAGTCGCCTTTTCCACTGCCTTTCTGTCACCTTTTTCGTCGCCTTGTAGTAAATTTTTGTCATCTTTTTGCCGCCATGTAGTCACCCCGTAGTCGCCTTTTTGCCGCCATGTAGTCACCTTTTTTGCCGCCTATTCAACACCTTGTAGTCGCCTTTTCCACTGCCTTTCTGTCACCTTTTTCGTCGCCTTGTAGTCAATTTTTGTCGTCTTTTCGCTGCCTTTTTGCCGCCTTCTCATTGTCTTTTCATCGCCTTTTCACCGCCTTTTCATCGCCTTTTCATCGCCTTTTCGCCACCTTTTTGCCGCCATGTAGTCGCCTTTTCGGCCGGATGTTTGTCCCCGTCCTCTGTGTCTGTGTTGGCGCTCTAACCTGCGGTTACAGTAATTACTTAGAAATTGGTGTGAAGGTGCTCTTTAAAGATTGAAGCCTTTGCACATGTTGGAACACAGGGTGATAATGGGGAATCCTACCGCTTCCTAGACACACATACACACACACACACACACACACACACACACACACACACACACACACACACACACACACACAGTTTATGAGTGAAAGTAACTGTCGCCGTGATGCCTTCACTGACCCTAACGTTGGTTTCCTCCTCTGTGTCTCAGCCCTTCTCTAAGACGGCCGTGGACCACGTGCAGAGCCACTTAGCGAAGAAGCAGGTTCCCCCGACTCTCTTCCAGGTACAGCCGCGCCCACACACGCTTGTTGTCGTTAATGTTGTTGTTGTTGTTGTTTTCCTGCTGTGACATATCAAAATACTTTGTTGAAAATGAGAGTGTAACATGACACGGTGAAAGAATAACGTCCAAAATGATGACGTGACGCAGACTGAGACTGACGGTGACTTATGAAAATATTGGAAAATACCCTCAACATTTCTGTAGGTGTACACACTAACGCACACACACACACAGGCACAGACTTACAGACAGAAACACACACACACTAACACGCACGTGTACACACACACACACACACACACACACACACACACACACACACAGACACTGCGTCAACCTGTCCCTGCGTCCTGCGTCCTCTGTGAAGCCCTTCAGTGTCTCCGTAATGCTTCACTAGAGCCCGATAAAGGAATTTTGAGGCCGATACCGATACGAATATCTGGTTATTTAAAAATCCGATATTCCGATATATCGGCCGATATATTTAACCCTTGTGTTGTCTTCCCATCAACCATCATCTTTTGCTATTTCCGATGTTTTAGCGTTTTTTTCTACCCTTTTTACATTATACGTCATATTTTACATTATATTTTACATTATACGTCATATTTTACATTATATTTTACATTATACGTCATATTTTACATTATATTTTACATTATACATCATATTTTACATTATACATCTTATTTTACATTACACGTCATATTTTACATTATATTTTACATTATACGTCATATTTTACATTATACATTATATTTTACATTATACATTATATTTTACATTATACATCATATTTTACATTATATTTTACATTGTACATTATATTTTACATTATACATTATATTTTACATTATACATCATATTTTACATTATATTTTACATTGTACATTATATTTTACGTTATACATTATATTTTACATTATACATTATATTTTACGTTATACATCATATTTTACATTGTACATTATATTTTACATTATATTTTACGTTATACAAAAACAATTTGTCTTTTTTTTTGTCCTTATCTTCCGTGGTTTTGGTCACTTTTAGAAAAAAAATTAATATAACAAAATGCGGTGAAAGCAATCATTAATTTTACCTGAAGAACATCGTATGGCACTGAAACCCGTCCAGGTTTTACTCTGGAACCGGTTGCGTAGGAGTCGGACCGGGTTAGAACGCCGTTCCTCTTGATGTGTCGACTGAAATATTTTCCCTCTGTCGCTCCGAAACGGACGTGAAAATATCACTTTCTCTGTTAGCTACCGTTAGCTACCGTTAGCTAGCTAACGTAAATGTAGGCTACTTTTAAAATGCCATCTTTTCCCCCTGGTTACCATGCCAACTCAATATTTATTTATTAAATAATAAGAGTTAATAATAAGGGTTAAACTACTGTCCATTCAGTATATTTATCGTGTGTGTGTGTGTGTGTGTGTGTGTGTGTGTGTGTGTGTGTGTGTCTGTCTGTTTTTTGTGTGTGTGTGTCTGTCTGTCTGTGTGTGTCTCTGTGTGTGTGTGTGTCTTTGTGTTTCTATTTGTCTGTCTGTCTATTTGTGTGTGTGTGTGTCTGTCTGTCTGTCTCTGTGTGTCTATATTTGTGTGTGTGTGTGTGTGTGTGTCTCTGTGTGTCTGTCTCTGTGTGTGTGTGTGTGTGTGTGTGTGTGTGTGTGTGTGTGTGTGTGTGTGTGTGTGTGTGTGTGTTCTCCCCTCTGCAGCCATACATAGTGGAGATCTGCGACAGCTTGAGAGGGACGATCTTCCAGAAGTTCATTGAGAGGTGAGACTGTGAAGGAATGAATGGACGGCTTTCATCACCGTACGTCCACGCCGCCGCCGTGAGCGTCTACAGTTACCGGAGTCATTTTCACCGGAAGCTTCTCTCAGCTGCAAGGAGGCAAATCTGTCGGCGTCGCGTTTTGGGCGTCAATCAGAAAGTTGAAATTGTTCAACTTTATGATAATGAGCTATGACGCGGTTCAGCGGCTAACGCCAGCAACCGATCAGAATAGACGTCCTTCACGCTGGCTGATCCCGGAGAAACATACGATGTGAACTTTGGTTCCTACCAAAACATTCATTCTGAGGACAAGCTCATAATCGCCGTTGCTAGGTTACCTATCGTTTATATAACGTTGTTTGTACACAGGGACCAGTTACAGTTAGCTGCCGGTCACATGGTCTCCCGTTAGCGTTAGCTGTTGGTCACATGGTGTCCAGTTAGTTGCCGGTCACATGGTCTCCCGTTAGCGTTAGCTGCCGGTCACATGGTCTCCCGTTAGCGTTAGCTGTTGGTCACATGGTGTCCAGTTAGTTGCCGGTCACATGGTCTCCCGTTAGCGTTAGCTGCCGGTCACATGGTCTCCAGTTAGCGTTAGCTGCCGGTCACATGGTCTCCAGTTAGCGTTAGCTGCCGGTCACATGGTCTCCAGTTAGCGTTAGCTGCCGGTCACATGGTCTCCAGTTAGCATTAGCTGCTGGTCACATGGTCTCCCGTTAGCGTTAGCTGCCGGTCACAATGTCTCCAGTTAGCATTAGCTGCCGGTCACATGGTCTCCCGTTAGCGTTAGCTGCCGGTCACAATGTCTCCAGTTAGCGTTAGCTGCCGGTCACATGGTCTCCCGTTAGCGTTAGCTGCCGGTCACAATGTCTCCAGTTAGCATTAGCTGCCGGTCACATGGTCTCCCGTTAGCGTTAGCTGCCGGTCACAATGTCTCCAGTTAGCGTTAGCTGCCGGTCACATGGTCTCCAGTTAGCGTTAGCTGCCGGTCACAATGTCTCCAGTTAGCGTTAGCTGCCGGTCACATGGTCTCCTGTTAGCGTTAGCTGCCGGTCACAATGTCTCCAGTTAGCGTTAGCTGCCGGTCACATGGTCTCCAGTTAGCGTTAGCTGCCGGTCACAATGTCTCCAGTTAGCATTAGCTGCTGGTCACATGGTCTCCCGTTAGCGTTAGCTGCCGGTCACAATGTCTCCAGTTAGCGTTAGCTGCCGGTCACATGGTCTCCAGTTAGCGTTAGTTGCTGGTCACATGGTCTCCAGTTAGCGTTAGCTGCCGGTCACATGGTCTCCAGTTAGCGTTAGCTGCCGGTCACATGGTCTCTAGTTAGCGTTAGCTGCCGGTCACATGGTCTCCAGTTAGCCTTAGCTGCCGGTCACATGGTCTCCCGTTAGCGTTAGCTGCCGGTCACATGGTCTCCAGTTAGCATTAGCTGCTGGTCACATGGTCTCCCGTTAGCGTTAGCTGCCGGTCACAATGTCACCAGTTAGCGTTAGCTGCCGGTCACATGGTCTCTAACGGTTCCTCACAGTGAATCCTGCACGGGTCACTAGGTTAGTCTGGCGGCTGCTCGCTCTGCCTGCATGCCGCTACGGCTCAGCGGCTAACAAGCTAACTGCTAACAGACTCCGCTGCGACCAATTAACAATCTTTTTTGCAGCTCAAGTCGGTGGCGGTGTGTACGTACGGTAATTAGTTACAGAATAAAATCTGTAATTATTTCTATCTTCATCGCCAGATCAACTGTCTGATTTTTTTGGGGTTAGTTGAAAGATAATCCGCATTAAACTGGACATTAACATGTAACTGCCATTCTTTTTACAGTGCTGCCTTTTATATATAATTCAATGTTCAATTTCTTCTATATAAATTCAACTGCTATATTTTAGCAGAACACTGAAAGCAGCAGAACTGAGACCACTTTAATATGTTATTTACAACGTTAACGTGCATATTTTACTCATATCCTGCTGCCCTAAATTCTCATAATATCTTATGTTTTCTTCTTCTTTTCAGTGACAAATTTACCCGTTTTTGCCAGTGGAAGAACGTGGAGCTCAACATCCATGTGAGTACAAGCTAGCGCTACCTTTACATGTGTAAGGGGCATTTTGAGGCAAAAAAAACAGTCTCCATCCACGCAAGAGCCTTCGCTCTGTCCATATTTACACATTTGACTAGTGATGGACCGATTATCAGCACGTTTTTTGGGCATTTTGCAGATTATCTGTATCCCCGCCCCCTGTAAATGCATATCTGTTCCAAATATTGCTTATTGGTTTTATTATCTACTAATAATCTGTATCGATATCGGCCTCTAAAAACCAGTATCGGTCGGTCCACATATCTGGCAACACGTCACGTAGAGCTGCCTCGATCTGGATCCATTTATCGAATCAATCCTCAACAATCCGACATTCTCGATACGTTGTCATCTTTAAGATGCGCCTTTATTTTGAAATTCCCACTTTATTTTTTTATTATTTTCATTAATAAAAGTAGTATGTTTTCAATTTAATTTTCTGGAAGAACTTAGTAATAAAATAGTCAAATCACTTTATATATATATATATATATATATATATATATATATATATATCTCTATCTCTATCTCTAGATAGATAGATAGATAGATAGATAGATAGATATATCTAGATAGATAGATAGATAGATAGATAGATAGATAGATAGATAGATAGATAGATAGATATATATCTAGATAGATAGATAGATAGATAGATAGATAGATAGATAGATAGATATAGATATATCTATCTATCTATCTCTATCTATCTATCTATCTATCTATCTATCTATATATACACACAAATGTAATTGATTGTGTTTAATAGGCTTATGTTGTGATGGTTGTGATGCACAATTAATCACATTATTGATATATCCAAATAAATTAAAACTCCCAAATTCAATCAAAGTAGTGAACTGATGGTTTATTTTACCTGTGAAGAGTGATGGTTGTATGGAACCATCCACGCTAGTTTCTTTGACAATTTTGTTGAAAGAAACACACATTTGGGATATAGAAACTTAAAAAAAAAATGACCCAAGTGTGACCCGGAGACAGCAGACACCGTGCGGTAGAGTCCACGTCCACTGTACGTTAAAGACGGAGATTAGTTCTGCTTCTGGAGTGAAAACTCTTGAGTGGACGGAGATCGGTTTTGTCTCCGAACGTGAGGCCGCGTTGGACGAGTGGTGAAGCCCTCCTAAAAGACCGCTTCCACCCCGTCACAGTTTCTACCCACAAGCCATCTCTCTGATGAACAGCTGACTACTGACCCACAGTGTCAGGTTCAGTTCTGGTCAATGACCCAGTAACACGGTCTCTACAACACCTGGTTACTGGTTCCACTTATCTAGTATTATTCATCATTCATCATTCTCATATCTCACTTATTATTTATTATTTACTCATCATTCCCATATCTCACATCTCTATTTACTATTTATTCATCATTCTCATATCTCACTTATTTACTATTTATTCATCATTCTCATATCTCACTTATTTACTATTTATTCATCATTCTCATATCTCACTTATTTACTATTTATTCATCATTCTCATATCTCACTTATTTACTATTTATTCATCATTCTCATATCTCACTTATTTACTATTTATTCATCATTCTCATATCTCACTTATTTACTATTTATTCATCATTCTCATATCTCACTTATTTACTATTTATTCATCATTCTCATATCTCACTTATTTACTATTTATTCGTCATTCTCATATCTCACTTATTATTTATTATTTATTATTTACTCATCATTCCCATATCTCACATCTCTATTTACTATTTATTCATCATTCCCATATCTCACTTATTTACTATTTATTCATCATTCTCATATCTCACTTATTTACTATTTATTCGTCATTCTCATATCTCACTTATTTACTATTTATTCATCATTCTCATATCTCACTTATTTACTATTTATTCATCATTCTCATATCTCACTTATTTACTATTTATTCATCATTCTCATATCTCACTTATTATTTATTATTTACTATTTACTCATCATTCCCATTCTCACATCTCTCTTATTTGTTATTTATTCATCATTCTATTTCCTATTTCAGAACTGTCCATAATGTTCATACTGTTCATATAATAACATAATACTATTTATGCTCCATATTTAAATAATTTTTATTGAACTCTTCGTTCACTCACTGCTTCTATATTGTTCTGTTTATAGTATGTATATTTTGTGTATATATTAGTGTATATTTTTGTTTGGTTGTTTTGTGTGTAAGCACAGTGTGAGCAACGATGCTCCAAAAAAAATTCCTCGTATGTGTCCTCATACCTGGCAAATAAAGCTGGTTCTGATTCTGTCTGCCTCTCTTAAAGTCCCTCTGCTCCTTTCCCCCCCCCCAGCTGACCATGAACGACTTCAGCGTGCATCGGATCATCGGCAGGGGCGGCTTCGGAGAGGTGTACGGCTGCAGGAAGGCCGACACGGGCAAGATGTAAGGGGGGAAAGAGAAGAAACGCTTTAAAAGAGGACGGGAGCCCGCTGTGGTGGTCCTGGTGTAACCTGTGCCGTAACCTGTGCCGTAACCTGTGCCGTAACCTGTGCCGTAACCTGTGCCGTTGTGTTGTCTGAATGTCAGGTATGCCATGAAGTGTTTGGACAAGAAGAGGATCAAGATGAAGCAGGGCGAGACTCTAGCGCTCAACGAGAGGATCATGCTGTCGCTAGTCAGCACCGGGGTGAGGAAGCACGCACGCACAAGCTAGTTCCTGCTAGGGCCGACCGATGTATCGGCAGGCCGATATTAGGCATTTCAACATTTATCGGTATCGGCATTTAATAAATCGCCCGATTTTATTAAAAATAATTAAAAAATAAAAAATTAATATTCATTAATCAGATTTTTTTTTTTTTTTTTGGATATGTAATCGGACCGATATTAGGCATTTCCCAATTTATCGGTATTGGCATTTAAAAATCGGCCTATTTATAAAATAAAAAATAATAATTATTAATCAGAATCATTGATGAGAAAAAAATGTTTTAGTTTAATTTTTTTTTTGTATTATGTCATCGGACCGATATTAAGCATTTCCTGATTTATCGGTATCGGCATTTAAAAATCAGCCGATTTTATTAAAAATAAATACAAAATTAATATTCATTAATCTGAATCATTGATGAGAAAATGTTTTTGTCAATTTTTTTTATTTTTTTATGTCATTGGACCAATATTAGGCATTTCCCGATTTATCTGTATTGGCTTTTCAAAATCGGCTGGTTTATTAAAGATAAATAAATTAATATTCATTAATCAGAATCATTGATGAGAAAATGTTTTTGTCAATTATTTTATTTTTTTTTTTATTTTTATTTTTTATATGTCATTGGACCAATATTAGGCATTTCCCGATTTATCGATACTGGCATTTAAAAATCGGCCAATTTGTTAAAAATAAATAAAAAATAAAAAATTAATATTCATTAATCAGAATCATTGATGAGAAAAAAATGTTTTTGTTGAATTATTTTTTTTTTATGTCATCGAACCGATATTAGGCATTTCCTGATTTATCGGTATCGGCATTTAAAAATCGTCCGATTTATAAAAAAATAAAAAAATAAAAATAAATAAACAAATAAATGAATAAAAAAATTAATATTCATTCATTGGAATCATTGATGAGAAAAATAATGTTTTATTTATTTATTATTTTTTTTGTATGATGTCATCGGACTTTGCGATCTTCATTCTTTCTAAACTTCTCTGTTTTCGGGCTTCACTAGATCATTTCTATGTGTTTCTATAAGTGTCGGAGCATGGACACCGTTCTGCTCACTCTCTCTCCCTCCCTCCCTCCCTCCCTCCCTCCCTCCCTCCCTCCCTCCCTCCCTCCCTCCCTCCCTCCCCCTCTCTCTGCAGGACTGCCCGTTCATCGTGTGCATGACGCCTTCCACACCCCCGACAAGCTCTGCTTCATCCTGGACCTCATGAACGGTAGGACGCCGCAGATTAAACCCGAGTCCCAGTCAGTCCCCCCGCGACACAACAATTGTACTACTTAGTCAGCCAGGTCAATCAGGGAGCTGATGGGTTTCCGACCTCGCTGATGACGCCTCGCACAGCAGCCGCCTTCCTCACCCCTCCTCACCCCTCCTCGCGCCTCATCGCTTAGCGCTTCCCTCCTTCATCAGAGGCCCAGCCGGCCTCGACAATCAAAGCCCCGAGTCGCCTTTTGAAAAGGCAGCACAGTCCTGATTGTACCGTGTGAGTTTGTGTGCTATAAATACACAGCTCGTCGATATGTGTGAAGACGGAGAGAGTTCGGGTGCAGGGAAGAGTCACAGAAAGCCTCCCATTCATTCTCAATTCCTCCCCTGAGAGGATTACCACAGCCTATTAATGCATAGTGATTGAGGCATGATGTTTTAATGAGGCCATACTGACGCACTCTGTTTTGTGTGTCTGTCTGGTCTGTGTGTGTGTGTGTGTGTGTGTCTGTCTGTCTGTCTGTCTGTGTCTCTGTCTTGTGTGTGTCTGTCTGTCTGTCTGTCTGGTGTGTGTGTGGGTGTGTGTGTGTGTGTGTGTTGGTGTGTCTGTCTGTCTGTCTGTGTCTCTGTCTTGTGTGTGTCTGTCTGTCTGTGTGTGTGTGTGTGTGTGTGTGTGTGTGTGTGTGTGTGTGTGTGTGTGTGTCTGCCTGTCCTGTGTGTTTGTGTGTGTCTGTTTGTCTGGTATTTTTGTGTGTGTCTGTGACTCTGTTTGTGTGTGTGTGTGTTTGTCTGGTGTGTGTATGTGTGTGTGTGTTTGTCTGTGTGTGTGTGTGTGTGTGTCTGTTTGTGTGTGTGTGTGTGTGTGTGTGTGTGTGTGTGTGTGTGTCTGTCTGTCCTGTGTGTGTGTGTCTGTCTGTCTGTCTGTCTGTCGTGTGTGTGTGTGTCTGTCCTGTGTGTGTGTGTGTGTGTGTGTGTGTGTGTGTCTGTGACTCTGTTTGTGTGTGTGTTTGTCTGTGTGTGTGTGTGTGTGTGTGTGTGTGTGTGTGTGTGTGTGTGTGTGTGTTCAGGGGGCGACCTGCACTACCACCTGTCACAGCACGGTGTGTTCAGCGAGAAAGAGATGCGTTTCTACGCCGCCGAAATCATCCTGGGCCTGGAGCACATGCACAACCGCTTCGTCGTCTACAGAGACCTCAAGGTACACACTCTGGGTCACACACTGTGGGTCACACACTCTAGGTCACACGCTCTGGGGTACACGCTCTGCATTACACACTCTGGGTTAAACACTCTGGGTCACGCACTCTGGGTCACACACCACACTCTGGGTCACACACCACACTCTGGGTCACACACTCTGGGTTAAACACTCTGGGTCACGCACTCTGGGTCACGCACTCTGGGTCACACACACCACACTCTGGGTCACGCACTCTGGGTCACACACCACACTCTGGGTCACACACCACACTCTGGGTCACACAGCACACTCTGGGTCACACACTCTGGGTCACACACTCTGGGTCACACACTCTGGGTCACACACTCTGGGGTACACACTCTGGGTCACACACTCTGGGGTACACACTCTGGGTCACACACCACACTCTGGGTCAGAAACTCTGGGGTACACACTCTGGGTCACACACTCTGGGTCACACACTCTAGGTCACACACTCTGGGTCACACACTCTGGGTTACACACCACACTCTGGGTTACACACCACACTCTGGGTCACGCACTCTGGGTCACACGCTGTGGGTCACACGCTCTGGGGTACACACTCTGGGTCACACACTCTGGGTCACACACTCTGGGTCACTCGCTCTGGGTCACACACTCTGGGTCACACACTCTGGGGTACACACTCTGGGTCACACACTCTGGGTCACACACCACACTCTGGGTCACACGCTCTGGGGTACACGCTCTGGGTCACACACTCTGGGTCACACACTCTGGGTCACACACCACACTCTGGGTCACACACCACACTCTGGGTCACACACCACACTCTGGGTCACACACTCTGGGGTACACACTGTGGGGTACACACTCTGGGTCACACACCACACTCTGGGTCACACGCTCTGGGGTACACGCTCTGGGTCACACACTCTGGGTCACTCGCTCTGGGTCACACACTCTGGGTCACACACTCTGGGGTACACACTCTGGGTCACACACTCTGGGTCACACACCACACTCTGGGTCACACACTCTGGGTCACACACTCTGGGTCACACACCACACTCTGGGTCACACACCACACTCTGGGTCACACACCACACTCTGGGTCACACACTCTGGGGTACACACTGTGGGGTACACACTCTGGGTCACACACCACACTCTGGGTCACACGCTCTGGGTCACACGCTCTGGGTCACACACTCTGGGTCACACACTCTGGGTCACACACTCTGGGTCACACACTCTGGGTCACACACCACACTCTGGGTCACACACCACACTCTGGGTCACACACTCTGGGGTACACACTCTGGGTCACACACCACACTCTGGGTCACACACTCTGGGTCACACACTCTGGGGTACACACTGTGGGGTACACACCACACTCTGGGTCACACACTCTGGGTCACACACCACACTCTGGGTCACACACTCTGGGTCACACACTCTGGGTCACACACCACACTCTGGGTCACACACTCTGGGTCACACACTCTGGGTCACACACTCTGGGTCACACACTCTGGGTCACACACCACACTCTGGGTCACACGCTCTGGGGTACACGCTCTGGGTCACACACTCTGGGTCACACACCACACTCTGGGTCACACACTCTGGGTCACACGCTCTGGGTCACACACTCTGGGTCACACACTCTGGGTCACACACCACACTCTGGGTCACACGCTCTGGGTCACACACTCTGGGTCACACACTCTGGGTCACACACCACACTCTGGGTCACACACTCTGGGTCACACACTCTGGGTCACACACCACACTCTGGGTCACACGCTCTGGGTCACACACTCTGGGTCACACACTCTGGGTCACACACCACACTCTGGGTCACACACTCTGGGTCACACACCACACTCTGGGTCACACACTCTGGGTCACACACTCTGGGTCACACAGCAGGAGGTTATATGTAGCTTTACGACAGACTTACGAGCTCTTCCAAGGTCTCGTTCTCTAACAGATCTGTTGGTGAGATTCCTTAAAAAAATCTGAATCCAAAATTTTTGAACAATACATGAAAATAAATTAGTATTTTACATTAGAGATGCACCGATTGACCGGCTGGTGACTGGAATTAAATTAAATTAAAATTAAAATTAAAATTAAAATTATTAAGTCCTTCCAGAGTAAAGTGACGTAGTTTTTTGAGCTCGGCAGACTCTTCTATTATTTCCCTTCACACACTTTGTCATTACATCGACATTTCTTCCTTCTGATTATTTATCAAAAATTTGTGTAATTGTGTAAAATTGTGTAAATAATATTTCGTTAAAGTACAAACTGCCAATCGTGCAACAGCGTCGCAACATCAAGGAATTTGATCATGAATATCGTGATGTTTTGATTTTGATTTTTTTTCCCATGTTGCGTAGCCCTACCGGGCGTTACAGTTGTGAGCCGCCAACACGGCGTCGATTCATTTCAGCCGTCTTCTGTTTTTCCTCCAATCCCCGTGTTTGGACTGGTTGCCATGACAACAGATATATTTTGCTGGAAGTCAGGGAACCGTTTTTAGGGCTTCAATAAACAGTGCAGAACAATGCAGATACTAGCCGAGTGTTGGAAGGGAAGAGAGAGACTGACTGACTGAGTGAGTGGGTGGGTGGGTGGGTGGGGGGTGGGTGGGGTGGGGGGTGTGGGGGGGTTAGGGTTTATGCCAAACAGCGGAGGAAAACCAGGACAGGAGCTTTTTCTTTTATTGTGTGCGTACGCAGTGTTTTCTCTCG
>JABXJD010000552.1:235000-242500 GCA_013375575.1 Percina caprodes | reverse complement strand
GTTAAATAATCAGGTTTTCAATATTGACCCAAATAATCGTGACCCCCGAGGAAACCCACCTCGTACCCTCGATCTGGTTCTTTTGGTCATGGCAGTTTTTTCCTCATATCTTTAAATAACTCTTCATCCAGACAACTCGACATGCCTCTGCAGAATAAATTCCTTCTGTACGTGTTCCGCGCTTTAAGCCTTGTCTCCTAAAAGAAAAAGTTCTCAGTTTGCGTCCATAAAAAGTTCAGACTTTGATTTATAGATTAACATCTTCTCCGGTTCGGAAGTCTTTTGGCTCCGGCTGAACAATTAGACTTGTGGGAAATGTAGTTCGGAAGCTGCCAGTTGTAATTCGCTCCAGAGCTGTCTGATCCACACATGATCTGATACACATTTCTCACCATTTTCTGCACAATAGTGTGTATATATACTGTATATAGATATTTCTCACAGTATATTCTATTCTTATCTAATCGTTAGTAGCAGCCCTATATCTGAGTTTCTTTTTTCCAGTGGTGTCAGTCAGTGTGTCACCATCTTCTTTCTTTCTGTCTTTCTCTCTTCAGGCACAGTCCCTTCAGACAACACAAGACCAAAGACAAACATGAGATTGACCGCATGACGCTCACCATGGTAAGACACCTCTACGTTTTCCCTTTAGGGCGGCCGCAGGTGCACATGATCACAGATGCACATGTATCTAAGGATATATATTTAACGGAGTCTTTGTGGAAACTGTAGAAAACTGTAAAGCACATATGGTTCTTTACTTAACCCCTGAACACATGGGCTTGGCCCTGGCTTCCTGTCAGTAATGCCAAATGCACACACAGATATTTAAAGCCTCGTGCATACGGAGCTGCGTGTGAACGCCTCCCTGACGCACGCCAAGTCAAACAAGTTGGATCTACCTGAGTTTCTAAATGTGTCGACTAGAGCTGCAAAGATTAATCAATTTAACCAATCAATTGTGTTGTCCTTGTGTCCAATTTGACCCATTTTTAAAGTTTTTTTTATATCAGAAATATGGGTTTCTTACAACTCTAAAACCCAGAATAACATGGATGCATGCATGCACATTCTTCGCAGGTACAATTGATGATTACGGTCATTGAATTTGATATTTGTTTGTTTTTTTGTAAATTTCATAGCATTTGAAGAAAGAAAAAAAAAAAATGAAATGGTTTCAAGACATATCCTGACAAACTTTGACAGATACCAGTCTGTGATTCACTCAACATCCTTTGATCTAAACTATTATTCAATACAATTCAATAATAATTCCAAAAAAAAAAAAAAAGCATTGAGAAAAGTGACCCAGAAGGACAACAAATTCCTGGTGGACGGGAAAATAACACAAGGGTTAAAAGAGTAATTTAGCTTTGAAGTCGCTAGCGTTAAACCCACCAGACTCCATTTAAAAAAAGCAATACTTTTAGCATGAATAGAGCCAGCATATTTCCACATGTAAAACGGTGAACTTTGTGTTTATTTCAACCAAAACTAGAGCTGTGAGCGTTGGGAAAGTGGAAAGACGACCCAAAACTGCTTTTTATAGTTATATTTTGTTTCTGTCGACTTTGAATGAAGTGTATTTTACGATGCTAAAATTACTGTTTATTTACATGGAGTCTGGTGGGTTTAGCAAATGCAATTTTGCGGATGTTTTTATGTTTAATAAAAGGATTTTACTCTTTAACAGAAAGGTCGACCTCCATGGAAACCTTTTCCATAATGTTGTCAGACACTTAGAATAAAAATCTGTCAGTGACGAGAGGAGCACAATTAACACCGTAGCTTGGTTGGTTGCTGCCGACTGCAGCGTTCTTGATTAATACTGCACCAATGTCAAAGGTTGTTGTTCCCATCGGTCACTTAGTCACTTTTTGCAGCTCAAGTCGGTGGCGGTGTGTACGTACGGTAAGGCTTCTGTGTTTTGCGTCGTGATGACGTCATCATGTTACATGACTTTCATTGCAAGACGCGTTATGCCATTTCTAATGCAGATGAAACTATCAAAATGCTTTTACACTCTCATTCTCATAAAAATGAGCATATCTCAAAAACTAAAACACAGACAGAGTTCAAATGACTCATGGAGTTAGGATATTTTGTTCATGTTTCATCATTTAGAAATCTTTTGGATCAGGAACATGTCTTGTGTGTTTATTTAGTGACATTTGATGAACACACATGTCCAATTTTTGCATTTTAGTCATAGTTTTATTAGCTAATGATAATTTCTTGACTTACATAACCCTTTCAGCTTAGGTTCTACAGATTTTAGGGGTATGAAACATTTGAAGATACTCTAAGAAATGACATCACAGTAAGCAAAAATACCCCCCAAAAAAGTCCCAAATTCAAATCCTTAACCGGACGCAACACGTTCTCACTCCTATCGTAGAATACTGAAGCTTGTTCACGTGCCTCTGGTGGTGTTATTGGCGCTAAAAGTCTCCTTTTAACGTCAGAACAAGACATCGGAGGACGTCATCTTAGGCTTTTGGGAAACACTGATCATAATTTTTCAATATTTCTGGTTTTAGAGACCGAGCGACTAATCTATAAATGGTGAAAATAATCAACAATGAAAATAATCAGAATCAGCTTTATTGACCAGGTATGAGGACACATACGAGGACTTTTCCTTTGGAGCATAGTTGCTCACAATGTGCTTACACATACAAAACAAACAATATATACACACTACTAGATACACACTACTAGATACACACTACTAGATACACACTACTAGATACACACACTACTAGATACACACACTACTAGATACACACACTACTAGATACACACACTACTAGATATACACACTACTAGATACACACACTACTAGATATACACACTACTAGATACACACTACTAGATACACACTACTAGATACACACACTACTAGATACACACACTACTAGATACACACACTACTAGATACACACACTACTAGATACACACACTACTAGATACACACACTACTAGATACACACACACTAGATACACACACTACTAGATACACACACTACTAGATACACACTACTAGATATACACACTACTAGATATACACACTACTAGATACACACTACTAGATATACACACTACTAGATATACACACTACTAGATACACACACTACTAGATACACACACTACTAGATACACACACTACTAGATACACACACTACTAGATACACACACTACTAGATACACACACTACTAGATATACACACACTACTAGATATACACACTAATATATATATACACACTAATATATATATACACTAATATATACATACTCTAAACAGAACAATATAGAGGAATGAGTGCATGAGGAGTCCAATAAAAATTATTAAAATGTGGAACATAGTGCAAAGGTACTGGGATAAATAGTATTAAGTTATTATATTATAATATGAACACTATGAACAGTTCTGAAATAGGAAATGAGAATGATGAATAAATAATAAATAATAAGTGAGATATGAGAATGATGAATAAATAATAAATAATAAGTGAGATATGAGAATGATGAATAAATAATAAATAATAAGTGAGATATGAGAATGATGAATAAATAATAAGTGAGATATGGGAATGATGAATAAATAATAAATAATAAGTGAGATATGAGAATGATGAATAAATAATAAATAATAAGTGAGATATGAGAATGATGAATAAATAATAAATAATAAGTGAGATATGAGAATGATGAATAAGACTAAATAAGTGGAATAATAGTGGAACCAGTAACCAGGTGCTGTAGAGACCGTGTTACTGGGTCATTGACCAGAACTGAACCTGACACTGTGGGTCAGTAGTCAGCTGTTCATCAGAGAGATGGCTTGTGGGTAGAAACTGATCCTGAGTCTGTTGGTTTTGGCGTCCAGTGCTCTTCTGTAGCGCCCCCCAGAGGGGAGTCGCAGCCCCGGTGTCGACGGCGTGTTCTCCCACGATCTGTTACCCCCAGCACCCGGTGGGGTTGTTTTTTTACTTTGCTGTGTCACGGGAGGACTCAGGAGATGAGGCATATGACAGAAACTCGGCTTAAATCAACTGAGCCAGGACCCCCCCCCCCCCGCCACGGGTCAAAAGGATTTAAAGCCACATCCAGTACAGGTTTACTCAGAGAGTCAGGGATATGTGGTTAAAGAAAAACAAAGAAAATACAGAAGCTTAAAATGCAGCTAGCATTAGTTTCATCTGGTTTAAATCCATGTATTTTTAATTAAATTTAAAGGCCTCTTCCACTCAAAATGGGTTCGTGCTTCTCTGTGCAGCAGGTGTGTTTTTCACATCCTCTATAAAGAAAGTAGGGCCGTAGTCAACCAGAGAAAACCTTTTGGCCAAATGAAATTCCTCCTTCTCTTCAACCCATCGATTGGTTAACCCTCATGTTGTCCTTGGGTCAAATTTGACCCGTTAAAAAAAACTAGTTCTTTGAAATAAGCACTGAAAATGTCAACATTATAAATATCAAATAACTTTGGAAAAAACATCAAAAAAGCACCCACAACACTGAAAAAGTGTCAAAAATGTCGGAAAAAGCGATAATAGTGCTTAAAAAAGCTTTTCTTTTTTCCATGGTTGACGGGAAGACAACACAAGGGTTAACTCCGGATTAGTCTCGCGTTATGAGACCTTCCTCCACAGCGCTGCAGAGGAGGGTCTGGCTGGTCGACAGCAGCATTCAGGATGGGGAGAACAGCTCACTCTGGTTTATTGGCATTTCTTTAAACCAATCACAATCAGGGGAGGGATTTACCAGACGCCTCCCGATACCATATCATCACGATGCTTACGCCACGATAGGATATTATTGCGATTTTAAACATATTTATCTATCTATTGCAATATTCTGCGATATATTGCAATTTATAACCTTTTTTCCAACTTCTAATTTCCCCCCAATGTCAAGTCATGTTCCCTAAAAGAAACTTATCAACATCTGTTTCATCTCACTTCAATGTTATTGCTGCAGAATGGGGAAAAACTGACCACCACATATATAACATATATAATAAATAATAACAGATCCATACTTGGCGTCTGTGTATTGATACAGTATTGCCACTGAAAATATCACGATACGATGCTGGATCGATCCCCCCCCCCCAATCACAATCGGGAAGGAACTTGTTTTGTTGGGACAGAAAACTCCGATTGGACAGGTCGGAGAGGAAGGTGACGGACATCCGTCCAAAAATGCCGGACGTCCGGTGGACTTTTCGGCGGCACCGGAGCAATAGACTATATTTGGATAACCGTGCAGCGAGTGCACTAGCGGCAGCGCATTTCAGCAACAAGGCAATTCAAAGTGCTTTGCATTTAACATTAAAGAGCAGTTAAAAACAATTACAAACATCTGTTAGAGAGAATATAAAATAGACATAAAGAATGAAATAGAATAAGACGGGTGTGGAATATAAGAACAGTGAGCGTCGTTCTACAGACTAACGATAAAACGTCTTTGTTTAGTTCAGATCCTCATGAAAAATCACACTTTTATCATTTTCATTTATTTGATTATTATTATTTTCAATGAAAATGATGAAAAAACAGTGATACAAAAATGATAATTCCCTCCGATTTTGCGGATAATATCCTGATATCCTGATATCAGTCACACAGAATTGCAATTCAGTGTTTTCCTCATGTCGTGCGGCCGTTGTATTGAATATACTGCCGAGGCGTTGGATGTCACGGGTCGGACTGAGCAAACACCGGGATGAATGGTGTCCATTGAGCCCACCCGGCGGTGACATATCTGCTCTCACCCACGCCGCCCCCCCCCCCCCATCCCCCCCCTTCATCTTCACATCCAAGCCCGAGTGCTGCAAAGGCGTCGCGTTGCGTTCGAGCTCTGACACGTTTCCTGTGACAGACTGCAGAGTGAGTTGTCATCGGCACAGCTTTGCTCCTCTTCACTCGGCCGGCTGCCTGCACGGTGGAGCCAGATCTCTGGTCCGGTTGGTGTGTTCTGAAGGGACATGAAGCAAGCTGCTCACACAGACACACACACACACACACACACACAGATACACAGACGCACACACAGATACACACACACACACAGATGTACACACACACAGATACACACACACACACAGATGTACAGACACACACACACACATACACATACACACACAGATGTACACACACATACACACACACACACACACAGATATACAGACGCACACACAGATGCACACACACACAGATGTACACACACACAGATACACACACACACATAGATACACACACACAGATGTACAGACACACACACACACATACACACACAGATGTACACACACATACATACACACACATAGACACACACACACACACAGATGTACAGACACACACATACACACACAGATGTACACACACAGATGTACAGACACACACACACATACACACACAGATGTACACACACATACACACACACACGCGCACACACACACAGATATACAGACGCACACACAGATGCACACACACACAGATGTACACACACACAGATACACACACACACATAGATACACACACACAGATGTACAGACACACACACACATACACACACAGATGTACACACACATACATACACACACATAGACACACACACACACACACAGATGTACAGACACACACATACACACACAGATGTACACACACAGATGTACAGACACACACACACATACACACACAGATGTACACACACATACACACACACGCGCACACACACACAGATATACAGACGCACACACAGATGCACACACACACAGATGTACACACACACAGATACACACACACACACACATAGATACACACACACACACAGATGTACAGACACACACACACATACACACACAGATGTACGCACACATACATACACACACATAGACACACACACACACACACAGATGTACAGACACACACATACACACACAGATGTACACACACAGATGTACACACACAGACACACATACACACACAGATGTACGCACACATACACACACACACGCGCACACACACACAGATATACAGACGCACACACAGATGCACACACACACAGATGTACACACACACAGATACACACACACACACACATAGATACACACACACACAGATGTACAGACACACACACACATACACACACAGATGTACGCACACATACATACACACACATAGACACACACACACACACACAGATGTACAGACACACACATACACACACAGATGTACACACACAGATGTACACACACAGACACACATACACACACAGATGTACGCACACATACACACACACACGCGCACACACACACAGATATACAGACGCACACACAGATGCACACACACACAGATGTACACACACACAGATACACACACACACACACATAGATACACACACACACAGATGTACAGACACACACACACATACACACACAGATGTACGCACACATACATACACACACATAGACACACACACACACACACACACAG
>JABXJD010000552.1:195000-230000 GCA_013375575.1 Percina caprodes | reverse complement strand
AGTGTGTTTCTGCCTGAACATGTTGTTCCTGCTTTGTGTGGCGCTGACATACTTCACTGTGTTTACACATGGGGGTGTGTGTGTGTGTGTGTGTGTGTGTGTGTGTGTGTGTGTGTGTGTGTGTCCCTGTCTGTCTCTGTGTGTGTGTCTGTCTGTCCCCGTGTGTGTGTGTGTGTGTGTGTGTGTGTGTGTGTGTGTGTGTGTCTGTCCCTCTGTGTGTGAGTGTGTGTGTCTGTCTGTGTGTGTGTGTGTGTGTCTGTCCCTCTGTGTGTGTGTGTGTGGGGGGAGACTAGCCAGAGCGTCTTCCACAGCGCCGTGGAGGAAGGTCTGGCAATGCGAGACTATTGTTTCCCCGCCACCCCTACAGTGCTCCCTAAAGACACAATATTGATGATTGACAGGTGTAATAACAATGTTGGTCTCCGATTGTAGCAGGTGAGGCCATGGCTGTCTGTTTAAAGCGACACTAGCCGTTGGTCCAGTACAGTCCCAGTTGCTATGGTTACCCCGTCACTTCAGGGGAAGCTCTGCTTTGGGACTGTGGCCTTGTTGTTTCGTTCACACTCTCTTTCTGCCATTTGTTCTTCTCTCTCACCGTGTTCTCTCTCCCTCCGTCTGCAGTACTCTCCTCCTTTAATCCCTCCCCGGGGCGAGGTGAACGCCGCAGACGCTTTCGACATCGGCTCTTTTGATGAAGAGGACACCAAGGGCATCAAGGTAAAGCTCTGACGCACCTGCACACTCCTGGACAGGTATCTAAGGTTGCTGTCACACCTGCCCCGTGCCGAGTGTTTTGGTCGGATAGTCAAACAATCTCTGGTCCGCTTAAGAACGGGGGTCTCGGTTCGCTCCCGAGGGAGCTAGAGTTCGGTTGTAGACCTTGTCCTGATGGGAGGCGAGTGCAGATCTGAGTCGCGCGTGCGTCACTTTGCGACAAGTAGCATGTAAGATGCTAACGAGAGACTTCTGTAATGTCAACACAGTAAAAATGGACCTACTTAACCAAGTTGGTTCACTGCTAGCTTAGCTACAAGCTAGCATCAAACACAACAAAGGCTGTCAGTTGAATGGTGTTTTGAGCTAACGTTAGCCTTCAAACAATCTTAGATAGCTAACACGTTTTTGAAATGACTGCTAGCTTAGCTACAAGCTAACAATCAGACACAACAAAGGCTGTCAGTTGAATGGCGTTTTGAGCTAACGTTAGCATTCAAACAATCTTAGATACCTAACACGTTTTTGAAATGACTGCTAGCTTAGCTACAAGCTAGCATCAAACACAACAAAGGCTGTCAGTTGAATGGTGTTTTGAGCTAACGTTAGCAACCAAACAACCGTAGATAGCTAACACGTTTCTGAAATGATTCCCATCTTCTGTTATTGTTTGTAATGACAACTTTATGATTTCATGGATTTCACAAATTTCAGTATATGTTATGCCGTAAACCATTTAAATCTGAGCATGCGCGACTCAAATCTGCACTCGACTCACATCGGGCAGTGACTGACCTATTTCACGGCAGACATGTTGCCATGTCATAGTAGGCCCTGGTGTTGTGCATGCTGACTCACTGAAATATCTCACCGGGACACTGGATGGAATTGAGCCATCGTCAGGGTTATCAATTTCAGCTGGGCTTCTCCTACTATGACGAGTCAAAATGTCAGCCGTGAAAAAGGTCTATTACTGAGCTCTTCGGGGCATTTAAAGTAAACTATTAAAATTTAAAGTATTTTTTGCGTCCACTAAAAGTTATGATTATTCAGATTATGTCGGACAACATTATGGAAAGGATCCCTACAGAGATTCTGTTAAAGAGTAAGATCCATGGAAAGCTCAGAAATCGCCATTGCCAACCCCACCAGACTCCATGTAAATAATCACTACTTTTGTCATCGTAACACACACTTCATTTAAAGTCAACCGCAACAAAATAAAACTACCAAAAGCCGTCTTGGTTCGTCCTTCCACTTTTCCAACAATCACCACTCTGGTCTGGTTGAAATAAACTCTTAATTCACCCATTTACATGTGGAGATATGCTGCTCTACACACGCTAAAAGTAGTGATTATTTACATGGAGTCTGGTGGAGATATGCTGCTCTATACACACTAAAAGTAGTGATTATTTACATGGAGTCTGGTGGAGATATGCTGCTCTATACACGCTAAAAGTAGTGATTATTTACATGGAGTCTGGTGGAGATATGCTGCTCTATACACGCTAAAAGTAGTGATTATTTACATGGAGTCTGGTGGAGATATGCTGGCTCTATACACGCTAAAAGTAGTGATTATTTACATGGAGTCTGGTGGAGATATGCTGCTCTATACACGCTAAAAGTAGTAATTATTTACATGGAGTCTGGTGGGTTTGGTGATGGTGATTTCGGAGCTGTTTCTAGTTAAGGATCACAGGATCTTACTCTTTATTAAAAAGGTCCATCTCTGTAGGGATCCTTTCCATAATGTTGTCAGACACTTAAAATAATAATCTAAGTCTGTCAGCGGCAACCACAGAACTTTTAATGGACGCAAACTGACGCTGAACATCTCTCCTGTGCGGCTACGTCGCAGCCCAATTATAGAAATTGTTGTTCACATCAGTCACTTAGACACCAATGCATAAGAAAATAGGGTCCAGGTTGAAAAATACTGAAATTATCAGGTACAAGAACATGTTGTTCTCCCGGTGAACCCTCGCTCACTGTGGTTAATGCTTCTCACAAAGACTCTCAGAAACCCATTAATACACAAAGGCCCCATACTTTTTTCCTCTCACTAAGTGCAGAGCGGCTGGAGTTTGTACTTCCAGAATCATGTGGACATTACTTTTGCTAAAGGTACAGCTGTAGACTCATAAAGCAGCGGTTGTTGGGGCCCGCAAAGCAAAAATATATTTGTTTTCTTCCCGTGATTCCTCCTTCATTAACGTTAATGTAACACCAGTTAACAGTTATTCATCCTCTGACACGCCAGTGCAGAGAAATAAAAGGCGGGGGCGGGGAGAGCCGCTCTGCTCGTCATTAACAGGAGTAATAATACCGCGAGGCGCCGTGGTCCCTCGACGTTAATCAAGTCCGGACAAAATGATCGTTTCTCTCTAAAAACAGAGAACAAAGAGACTGAAGATGACGGCGCTGTGGCCGGCTCTCTGTTCCTCGGGGGTAGAGACGGAGCTGCACAACCTACCAGGATCGCACAGTTGAATCAACAGCCTCCTAAATGTATTATTACCTTCATGAAGGATTTATTGCCTGCTATCGTACATTCAAATAAAGCGAATATTTGCAGAGAGATGATGTCAAAGATGTTCTGTGATTGTATCGGCATGTCATGAAATTTAGTGTCATGAAGAATACAATAAACAGGAGAAATAGTGTTAACACTGATGCAGTTTTCGATGCCTTCGTGCCATTTCTGTTTAATTCGTCTTCTGAGACGCTCCCGGGTTCGTACAGCGCGCGCGGGGTGGGGGACGCAGCAGAGACTTGCCCGGTGGGAAATAGGCGTTAAAACGGACTATACCACCTACAGTGGATGCTAACAATGTCTCTCTGTCTGTCTCTCTGTCTGTCTCTCTGTCTGTCTGTCTGTGTTCGTGCGTGATGTACTTGACTGTGTGTGCACGCCTGTTTGTGTGTGTGTGTGTGTGTGTGTGTGTGTGTGTGTGTGTGTGTGTGTGTGCGCGTGCCTGCCGGTCTGTCTGTGTGTGTGTGCGTGCGTGATGTACTTGACTGTGTGTGTGTGTGTGTGTGCGCGTGCGCGTGCCTGCTGGTCTGTCTGTGTGTGCGTGCGTGATGTACTTGACTGTGTGTGCGCGCGTGCGCCTGTTTGTCTGTCTGTGTGTGCGTGTGTGTGATGTACTTGACTGTGTGTGTGTGTGTGTGTGTGTGTGTGTGTGTGTGTGTGTGTGTGTGTGTGTGTGTGTGTGTGTGTGTGTGTGTGTGTGTGTGTGTGTGTGTGTGTGTGTGTGTGTGTGTGTGTGTGCCTGTCTGCGCGTGCTCGTGCGCCACAGCTGCTGGACAGCGACCAGGAGCTGTATAAAAACTTCCCTCTGGTGATCTCGGAGCGCTGGCAGCAGGAGGTGGCGGAGACGGTCTACGAGGCGGTCAACTCGGACACGGACAAGAACGAGGCGCGCAAGAGGGCCAAGAACAAGCAGCTGGGCCACGAGGAGGGTAACGACAACTGCTAGATATAATAAATATCTATAAAACATAAATTATCACGCAGCTCAGACCCCTGCAGGTTCTTACCGTGTGTGTGTGTGTGTGTGTTTCCGTTGCAGACTACGCCTTCGGAAAGGACTGCATCATGCACGGCTACATGCTGAAGCTGGGGAACCCGTTCCTGACCCAGTGGCAGCGCCGGTACTTCTACCTGTTCCCCAACCGTGTGGAGTGGAGGGGGGAGGGCGAGTCACGGGTCAGTCCACCGCACAGCGCACACAGCATTGGGCTTAGTGTCTTTTAATGAACATGTTCAAACATAAATAACATGTGCATTTTAGCACAGGCAGGAAAAACCAACAACAACAAAATACTCAGCAAACATATCTTTCCAAATGATTGGAAATGATTCAAATAAGGATTTCCATCTTAAAAAAGGAGTAAGATTAACCCTCGTGTTGTCCTCCCGGGTCAAATTTGACCAATTTTCAGTTTTTTTCATCACAAAAAATGGGCCTTTGAAATAAGCTGAAAATGTTAACATTAGAAATATCAAATAACTTTGGAAAAACATCAAAAAAAGCACCCACAACACTGAAAAAGTGTCAAAAATGTCAGAAAAAGCGATAACTTTTTTTCATGGTTCATTTTTCATGGTTCAAAAACAGACAAAATTGACATTTTTGTCCCTTTTTCAGACTTTTTTTTTTAGTCTCCATTACCACCACCTTACTAGTTTTATACTTTTTGGAATTCATGGTCAATAACCCTCATTTATATAGAATAATACCTAATATTTGAGTTAAAAAAGCAGAAATTATAAATTATTTTGACTAATATTTCAGATCAGAGGAATGAAAGTGATTAATTGTATTTGCAAAGAACATTGGAAGGAATCCATTTGTTTTGGTAATTTGGTTAAAAAGAAACTCATATTTCAGATATAGACATTTTTTAAAGGGCTCAGATTTAAACCGAGGACACCAGGACGGTTAAAAAAAGAATACTTTTCTGGCCCTACCCTCTTTTTCTACATTTGTACTTGTATACAACCAATTATTATTTATTTGCTTATTTATATATGTATACATATGTGCATATATGCATTTTTACACCCATATTTACACATATATACCCATATACACACATGCATATACACATTTTTTTCTTTTCAAGCTATCACCTACCAGTCAGTTAAATCAAACTGGATATAATAACACATACATACTAGACACAATAAGTAAGAAAATTACAGTCAGTACACAGTACAGTACCTCCAGTCCTGCTCGTACACACCTTCCACTCAAAGAAAATCACATAGCACCATATTTTTTACCAAATACGTCAACGTCAACATTGCGGCTTCCACACCTCCATGTCCACGTGTGTCAAAAACAAGGTTGTTGTAGGTTTCAATTTTCCATTATGTTTTATTTAAGTTTTGTCTTTTCTGTTTTAGTGTAGTTGGAGTTAGTTTTCAGAGTGTTTTTGCTGGTTTTAGTGTAGTTGGAGTTAGTTTTCAGAGTGTTTTTTTAGTTTTAGTGTAGTTGGAGTTAGTTTTCAGTGTTTTTGCTTGTTTTAGTGTAGTTGGAGTTAGTTTTCATGGTGTTTTTGCTTGTTTTAGTGTAGTTGGAGTTAGTTTTCAGAGTGTTTTTGCTGGTTTTAGTGTAGTTGGAGTTAGTTTTCATGGTGTTTTTGCTTGTTTTAGTGTAGTTGGAGTTAGTTTTCATGGTGTTTTTGCTTGTTTTAGTGTAGTTGGAGTTAGTTTTCATGGTGTTTTTGCTGGTTTTAGTGTAGTTGGAGTTAGTTTTCATGGTGTTTTTGCTTGTTTTAGTGTAGTTGGAGTTAGTTTTCATGGTGTTTTTGCTGGTTTTAGTGTAGTTGGAGTTAGTTTTCATGGTGTTTTTGCTTGTTTTAGTGTAGTTGGAGTTAGTTATCAGTGTTTTTGCTAGTTTTAGTGTAGTTGGAGTTAGTTTTCAGAGTGTTTTTGCTAGTTTTAGGTTAGTTAGAGTTAGTTTTCATGGTGTTTTTGCTTGTTTTAGTGTAGTTGGAGTTAGTTTTCAGTGTTTTTGCTTGTTTTAGTGTAGTTGGAGTTAGTTTTCACAGTGTTTTTGCTAGTTTTAGTGTAGTTGGAGTTAGTTTTCACAGTGTTTTTGCTAGTTTTAGTGTAGTTTGAGTTAGTTTTCAGAGTGTTTTTGCTAATTTTAGGTTAGTTGGAGCTAGTTTTCAGATTGTTTTGCTAGTTTTAGTGTAGTTGGAGTTAGTTTTCACAGTGTTTTTGCTAGTTTTAGTGTAGTTGGAGTTAGTTTTCAGATTTTTTGCTAGTTTTTGGTTTAGTTTGTTTTCAGAAAGGGTTAGTTTAAGGTTTTCTATATTTAGTTTGTTTTTGTTATGGCCAGGTATAATGTCTCAGAAATACCTGGTTGGAAAATTTTTTAATTTAGTTTTTCTTGAAGGTTTTAGTTTTAATTTAGTTCCATCTTTTCAAAAATGAGTATTTTAGTTTTTGTTTTAAGTTTCGTATTATAGCCGAAGTCGAGAGAGGGTGCACTATGAATGTATGAATGTTGTCTGTCTGTCTGTCTGACTGTCTGTCTGTCTGACTGTCTTCCTGTCTGTCTCAACGCCACACTGACGGAGAAGTGGCTAAAACAGTTACAAACACTCAAAGATGGGGTGAGTGTAAACCCAACGGTGTCTGCTGTGTCCCCAGCGTCCTTGCTGCCTTTGTCTAGAAGGCGTAGCGCTGTAGTCCACTTCCCCTCTTCAACCTCGGTAGAGAGCTCCAGGTCCGATAGAGACCTTCAGATCCAGTAGAGGGCTTCAGCTGCGGTAGAGAGCTGCAGATCCAGTAGAGACCTTCAGCTCCAATAGAGAGCTCCATCCCAGGTAGAAGGCTTCAGCCCCGGTAGAGGGCTCCAGGCTCGGTAGAGGGCTCCAGGCTTGATAGAGAGCTCCAGCCGCGGTAGAGAGTATCAGCCCCTGTAGAGTAACTAACTAACTAACTTGTTAATATTTTCTTATATTTGACTTTTTCTTGGCCGCCCCTGCAGTGTGTTGATGGACCAGCGCCATTCATAATGGATCAGCAGGCTGCGTGTTTGGCACGTGGCTGTTACCATGCCACTACCCTGTAAATAAAGGGTTAAAAGGTTGTTTTTTTTCCCACCAGGACCTCTAGTGAGGCCGAGTCCTTTTATAATGCAGAGGCCGGATAATAATTCATTTTGAGTGGCTTTTCCCTTTTATTCAATAGTGACAGTTATGATAGGAAAGGGGGTGAGAGAAGAGGGGATGACACGCAGCAAAGGGCCGCAGGTCGGACTCGAACCTGCCAAGGACTCAACCTACATAGGGCGCATGCTCTTACTGGATGAGCTACAGACCCCCACCCCCCCCCCCCTTGATCATCTTCTGATTTGGTCCATTTTCTTTGTTCCCAGCAAAACCTGCTGACGATGGAGCAGATCGTGACGGTGGAGGAAACGCAGATTAAAGACAAGAAATGCATCCTGCTGCGCATCAAGGGAGGCAAGCAGTTTGTGCTGCAGTGTGAGGTAGGAGCTGTTTTTAATTTTCATTTTCTGAATCTCTTGTCAGTGAGAGAACGACAACGAGCTGATCCCCCGAGTAATCCCCCCCCCCCTTGTGTGCAGAGTGATCCGGAGTTCGTGCAGTGGAAGAAAGAGCTGACCGAAGCGTTCACAGAAGCCCAGAAGCTGCTGCGCCGCGCCCCAAAGTGATCGGGAAAGGCCGGGCTGGAGTGGTGGAGCTCTCCAAACCTCCGCTCACACACCGCAATAGCAATGGCCTGTGAATACACACACGCATTTACACACACACACACACACACACACACACACAGACACACACACAGACACAATGAATCCCACCCTCACATCCTCATCAGCTGCAGGACATTCGCCCTAACAACCCTCCCTGCAACACCTTGCAGTGTATAAGGACCATTCCCACCAGCCTCTTATCAACACCGCACACACACACACACACACACATACACATGCACGCACATACACATGCACGCACACACACACACGATGACCAATCATAAGCGCTACATAGTTTTTTCTTCTGCCGTGGGACCCTGCCAGTTCACCGAGAGGGAGAAAGAAATATCTGAGAGGACTCGGCGTGCGAAGGACGTCTGCATGAATGTGACGAGGACGAACGCCCGGCCCTCTCTCTCTTCTTCTCCCCTCCCTCCCTTCGCCTGTGCACCCCCACCCCGCCACCCCCACCCCGCCACCACCACCACCATCACAGGATGAATCTGGAGGGGGGGAGCTCTTCTTTTCTTCTCTGGATCTCTGTGAACTGGGACTTGCAGTGGAGGCTTCTCCTCTCTCTCTCTCTCTCTCTCTCTCTCTCTCTCTCTCTCTCTCTCTCTCTCTCTCCCCCTCCCTCTCTGAGACTTTAGCGGGAATGTATTTCTGTAAGAGAAAACACACAAAGAAAAAGAAAAGTCTGGTCTCGTCCTCTCTCCCGTTACTGAAGTGCAACAAAAAAATGTGCCAACATCAAAATAAACTTGAGTCAGCGGAGCGCCCTGGGGCGGGGCGGGAGAGAGAGAGCGGCTGCTCGGCGGCAGATGTCGAACGCCCTGCTACGCCCGGGCGGGCGGAGAGGGCGGAGGCTGGAGGTGGTCGATCATTCCAACGCAGACAACAGGAAGTACAAGGACCACAGACTCTTTCAAAGATTTGGCTCCTGGACGGCCCGGTTACCATAGAGACTGAGAGTCCAATTGGCTGTCAAAATGGCAGCCGGTTGCTATGAGAACCACGGACAGCGGTGTGACTATTGCGTGTGAAGGATACACTCGCAGGAAGGAAGCGCTGGGGGAGGGGGCTCTTGAGTGTAAATAAGAAACCCTTTGACTCTCTCTGTGCATCTCCAGTGTTCTAGTCCAACGTGTTGCGTTATCGCGGACTTCTCCGTCCGCCTGTTTGTGAATCTGTACTGGCTTTAGGGAAGGGGGAGGGGGTGTTTTCAGCTGGGGGTTGTAACGGCTTTGAATCACTTGCAGAGCTGCGTTGTCCCTGGGAGTGAGCCTCCCTGGGGGGGGCAAAGATCACGCTCTGTGCTCGCATGGTTCCCCACGTTCGACCCACGGCGCTCGTCACACGCCATCGCCCTCGTTAGCGTGATCAGCTGTTGAGTGAAGACGAGCTGACCGCTAGTTAAAGGAAAGAATCCGCCCCAACACAAGTTCCCGGAGGCATGCGGCGTCATCGCATATGGCATCATCGCATCTGGCGCGCATCGCGCGCCATCATCGACGCGTCATCGCATCGGCGCGCATCGACGCGGCATCGCATACGACGCGACATCGCATACGGCGCGGCATCGCGTACGGCGCGTCATCGCATACGGCGCGGCATCTCTCCGATGTTCGAGGCATTTCAGGTGCTTGTTTTTTAGTGATGATGATGAAGGGTTGACATTTTTTTGTTTTGCACTCGTTACCGCACCCTGCCTCATCTGCATGTAGTTCTGTACTGGTGTAGTTGGCCTGCATTTCCCAGAATGCCTCTGAAACAGCCTGCACGTGAACACTTGCGCCGCATTCCAAATTGCATATATATATATATATATATATATATATATATATATATTGTTTTAACTTTTTAGTAAATACCACAGCTGCCCTTACAAAGTACGTACTGGGGACACAACTTTGTCGCCACTTTGACTTCGCGCGAAAATCCGCTGCAAATTTTCATGTGACGAAATCTCTGCACAGAGGATTGTGGGTAAAAACAGATCACGCTGGATGCGCACTGTAAAAAGTGCCCAGATGCAGTCAGACATCCTGGCGTTTGGGGCATACTGCATCGGGACACACAGTACATTAATAAATCTCGGTGGTATAGACCTTTTTAATGGTATTGCGTTGCTAGGCAACGGCCTGTCCCCGTGGTAACTTCCTGCCAGTTGATATTGTCGGGACATGATCCGTCCTGCGCGAGGTGATAAGCATGATTATGAGGATTTACAACACTGCACGATCTGTTCCACGGTAGCGGTCTGCCGTTAGCCTCCACCGGGAAGCTAACGCTAGTTTAGCTAACAGCTAATTCGGCTAACCGCTAGCTGACAGCTTGATTCAGTCTAGAATAACGTTACTCAAACAGCGAAATTAAGACTTTAAAGTAATAAAGACATTTATTGAGTGGTTGTATTTTAAATGAGCACAAGTAAAGCAGAGCTGACGTAACAGCTGTTTATATATTTAAACGGTTATTTTCAGTTTTGAGGGACTTTTACATGATGTCTCAGCTAGCGATTAGCCGTTAGCTCAACTACCGTTAGCTCTCCGGTGGAGGCGAACAGACTTTCTTTAAGTGTCTATGGGAACAGATCCGCGTTCATCATGATGTCATCTGCACGTGCACGGACATCTTCAACAGGACGGCTTGTGTACCGACAGGAAACCAACCTGCGGCCATTTTGAAAGCGCGTTTCCATCCGTGAAATGGTCTCCGTAGGTAACGCAGCCTCAGTTGCAGCTTGTCCCTCCAGGTGGGAAAAACAGCAACTAATAATCGATTCCTTCTCATAATTAATAATTAAAGTGACAAAATTCAACCTCCTTCCAGTCTTCTCACAGTTGTTATTTGACCAAATGTCCGACGTGACAGTAAAAGCACCAGTTCCTCACGCGGGAGAAGCTGAAAGTTCGAGCTTATCGCTTTGTAAAGGTGGCGAAGCGGCGTTCTCCGCTAGACGTCGGCGCGGGGCGCTCTAACGACGACGGGCTGTCGCGCTCCGCTATCGGCGGGAAAAAGACGACCGTGCATCCGAGTCTTGTGTTTCAGGGTGGAGTTTTTCTTCAAGTCTTCTTATTCCGTTTTTTAATTTTTGGTCCTGAATGTGACACGGTTTGTAAATCGGGGCTTTTAACGTGTTTGTTTTACACGCCGGCGTCGCCAGACGTCCGTACACGTTGAACTGAAAGGGCAGAAAACGCACACGTTAAAACGGTCTCGTGTTAACGCAACACGCTGCGGGGCGGCGGAGAGAACGCGCTTTTAATTGTCGGATACATGAATTAATTTAATTTTTGACATGCAGTACAGTGTCCTCGTCTGTGATGTCCATGCGTCCTCCAGCGCTGTGACGTGTGACCTGCAGTAGGAAGGGGGGGGGGGGGGGGCATTGTGATTTTATGTTTTCCTTCTTCGTAGCCTTTAAGCAGTCGGGGGGGGGGAGATGTTATAGTCTTATTGAGAAATCTGGTCACCTCTCAAGGTGTCTTTTTATTTTTGTAAACCAAAATGGTTTTTATTGTTTTCATTGAGACGTTATGATGATGCACCTTTTTTTTTTTTTTATCTTTTTAGCCCAAAATGTGTTACTTAATAGTTGTTAAATGTGCCAAATAACTGTTGCTGATTGAGTGGGGAACCAATGGGAAGCCTCCTTTTGTATTTTCTATTTTTTTTTAACCCTGCTCACAAAACACACACACACTTTGTGGCATAGTCTTATTAATAGGATGCAAAACTGTGACCAAACATTTTTGTGTGTGTGTGTGTGTGTGTGTGTGTGTGTGTGTGTGTGTGTGTGTGTGTGTGTGTGTGTGTGTGTGTGTGTGTGTGTGTGTGTGTGTGTGTGTGTGTGTGTGTGTGTGTGTGTGTGTGTGTGTGTGTGTGTGTGTTCTGGCTTTCCACCACGCTGGCATAGGGACCCTGGACATAAGCATCCAGCGCTACTTCACACCGTCTGTGTGTCTGTGTATGTGTGTGTGTCTGTCTCTGTGTGTGTGTGTGTGTGTGTGTCTGTCTCTGTGTGTGTGTGTGTGCGAGCTTCATTATCTCTCTCTACGTTCACGCTGCGGCCGCTCAAACGGGATTCTCCGCCCAAAAGCAGCGCTCGCCACGAGAGCCGATGTGTGTTTTTTTAATTTTTTTTTTAATTTTCTTTCCCAAAAAGGATGGCATATAGGAAGAAAAAATTCAAAGTATATATAAATATATGTGTATATGAAATGACAAAAAAATGCTCTAGGTTTATTTAAAAAAATGTAATGTAGAAAATCAAAATGAACTTGTTTCCGGGGGAGGTTTGGGGGTTTTTTTTGGGGGTTTTTTGTTTTTTTGTATGTGAGTATAATTGTTTGTGGTGAAGACTTCGGCTCAAAATCTTGCACATAAAAGACTTTAGATATTGTACCTGCGAGTTCCAGATGATTATTTTTGTTTAATACAGGACTCTTGGCTCTTTCATATTTATTGCGTGCCCGGCGGGGGAGCCCTCTCGCTCCGTCTCCCCCCCCCACGTCTTTGAGCTCTCCGCCGAGAGCTCGCTGTAGAAGAATCCTCCGGTTTACACCCGTCAGAAACTGTTTTATTGAGTTTTTTGGGTTTTTTTTTGTTGCATATGCCACCGACAGACACAAATACTACTGGCTTTTGGGTTATTATTGCCATTAAGGATAATACTGATATATAATTGATAATATTATTCAATGATTCTTATTAAATTTATTTTGTTTCAATGATTTTTGTTGTTTTTGTTTCATGGAGACAGGACGTTGCGTGTTGGACTGCTTGTAAAAACAGTTCATGAATAAAAATTCCTTTTTCCGTGTTGCTTCCTGTCACATTTGCCTTTTATCTCAAATATCAGATCATATTTTTACTCGTTTTTTGTGACTTTAACCCTCATGTTGTCCTCATGTTGTCCTCATGTTGTCCCCATGTTGTCCCCATGTTGTCCTCATGTTGTCCTCATGTTGTCCTCATGTTGTCCCCATGTTGTCTTCATGTTGTCTTCATGTTGTCCCCATGTTGTCTTCATGTTGTCCTCATGTTGTCCCCATGTTGTCTTCATGTTGTCTTCATGTTGTCTTCATGTTGTCCTCATGTTGTCCTCATGTTGTCCTCATGTTGTCCCCATGTTGTCCTCATGTTGTCCCCATGTTGTCCCCATGTTGTCCTCATGTTGTCCCCATGTTGTCTTCATGTTGTCCTCATGTTGTCCTCATGTTGCCCTAATGTTGTCCTCATGTTGTCCTCATGTTGTCTTCATGTTGTCCTCATGTTGTCCTCATGTTGTCCCCATGTTGCCCCCATGTTGCCCCCATGTTGCCCTCATGTTGTCCTCATGTTGTCCCCATGTTGTCCTCATGTTGCCCTCATGTTGTCCTCATGTTGCCCTCATGTTGTCCTCATGTTGTCCTCATGTTGTCCTATATCAATGTTCTTTTTAATTCCCAAAATAACATGATTGATTCCACACAACGCTCTTTGCCAAGTACAAATCTCTACTTTCATTAATTTTGGGGCGTCTTATTCAATTTTATAGCATTTGAAACCAAATTGAAGTGTTTTTGAAATAGTATTGAGAGTAAAAGTTGACATATTCCAGTCTGTGATTATCATCAACATCCATTCCTTTAATTTTAGTCTCAATAATTCCTAATTTCTGCTTTTCTAACTCAAACATTAGGTATAATTTCCTAAAAATGAGGTTTATTGACCATAAATTCCAAAAATAACAAACTAAAGTTAATAAGTTAGTGTTACGTAGTGTTAAACGTCAAAAAAAAGTGACAAACATTAAGAAAAGGGACAAAAACATATAAAAACTTTGATAAAAAGCGTCAACAAAAGTGTTGATTTTCATTTCATTTTGACGGGAAGACAACACGAGGGTTACGGCCGTTTAATGCCGGTTGGGTTTGATGGTCATTAAATCTTCTCTGGGCTGAAATTACTCTAACTCCACCCTCTACGTCAGCTAAAGTACAACTTTGAGAAGTGTAGTATTTACACTTTCTGCCACTTCCTACGTCTCAGAGGGAAATATTTTATTTATATGTAAATTATTTTCTTAAAAAAAATATATATATATCTATATCTATCTATCTATCTATCTATCTATCTATCTATCTATCTATCTATCTATCTATCTATCTATCTATCTATCTATCTATCTATCTATCTATCTATCTATCTATCTATATGTATATCTATATGTATATCTATATATATATATGTATATCTATATATCTATGTATATACTACTATGAATGAACACATGAGGGATTATGTACTCAACAGAAAAGTGTGAAATAACTGAAAACATGTCTTATATTCTAGTTTCTTCAAAGTACCCCCCTTTGTTTTTATAGTCTTTAAAAAGTCTTTACAAAATATTTAAAAAGTCTTTAAAAAATCTTAAAAGTCTTTAAAAAATCTGTAAAAACTCTTAAAAACTCTATAAAAAGACACGTTTTTTAAAATCTAATTTTTCCTGCATTGAAAAGTCCTAAATTTGCAGAAGTTTTGTCTCCAGATCTGAAATAATTGTATCTTAATTTCTTTTGTCCATTTTACGCTCCCTCTAATACCCCTCTAATACCCCTCTAATCTAATACCCCTCTAATACCCCTCTAGTACCCCTTTAATCTAATACCCCTCTAATACCCCTCTAGTACCCCTTTAATCTAATACCCCTCTAATACCCCTCTAGTACCCCTTTAATCTAATACCCCTCTAATACCCCTCTAATACCCCTCTAGTACCCCTTTAATCTAATACCCCTCTAATACCCCTCTAGTACCCCTTTAATCTAATACCCCTCTAATACCCCTTTAATCTAATACCCCTCTAGTACCCCTCTAATCTAGTACCCCTCTAATCTAATACCCCTCTAGTTACTATAATCTAATACCCCTCTAGTTACTATAATCTAATACCCCTCTAGTACCCCTCTAATCTAATACCCCTCTAATACCCCTCTAATCTAATACCCCTCTAGTACCCCTCTAATCTAATACCCCTCTAGTTACTATAATCTAATACCCCTCTAGTACCCCTCTAATCTAATACCCCTCTAGTACCCCTCTAATCTAATACCCCTCTAGTACCCCTCTAATCTAGTACCCCTCTAGTACCCCTCTAATCTAGTACCCCTCTAGTACCCCTCTAGTACCCCTCTAATCTAATACCCCTCTAGTACCCCTCTAATCTAATACCCCTCTAGTACCCCTCTAATACCCCTCTAGTTACTATAATCTAATACCCCTCTAGTACCCCTCTAATCTAATACCCCTCTAGTACCCCTCTAATCTAGTACCCCTCTAATCTAATACCCCTCTAGTTACTATAATCTAATACCCCTCTAGTACCCCTCTAATCTAATACCCCTCTAGTACCCCTCTAATCTAATACCCCTCTAGTACCCCTCTAATCTAGTACCCCTCTAGTACCCCTCTAATCTAGTACCCCTCTAGTACCCCTCTAATCTAATACCCCTCTAGTACCCCTCTAATCTAATACCCCTCTAGTACCCCTCTAATCTAATACCCCTCTAGTTACTATAATCTAATACCCCTCTAGTACCCCTCTAATCTAATACCCCTCTAGTACCCCTCTAATCTAGTACCCCTCTAATCTAATACTCCTCTAGTACCCCTCTAATCTAGTACCCCTCTAGTACCCCTTTAATCTAATACCCCTCTAATCTAATACCCCTCTAGTTACTATAATCTAATACCCCTCTAGTTACTCTAATCTAATACCCCTCTAATCTAATACCCCTCTAGTTACTCTAATCTAATACCCCTCTAATCTAATACCCCTCTAGTTACTCTAATCTAATACCCCTCTAATCTAATACCCCTCTTTTTGGTGTTGTAGTTCTTTCTTTAGCTAATATATATATAATAATCCAGCCCAGCCCAGATGTTCCGAGCCCCAGGTCTTCCCTCTTACCCCGCGAGCTTTCCTCCAAACCATGACATTAAAATCCACCTCGGCGCCCCCCCAGTAAGGGAAGTTCTGGTTATTTCCTCCACTCTTCCAGATGTTTGCAGATGATGTTATTTTGTACCGTTGCTGCTTGAAGCCGTTAACGGAGGATCCTCCAACACGTAGCTACGCCTACAGGTTTCCATCAGCAGCCAGGGGTGGAGCTACCCCCCCCGTGAGGAGAGTAAGTGTTGAGGGGTGAGTCGGGTTGTTCATCGCTAAATCCACAATTAAAGTGCCCATAATATGAAAAAAAAACAATTTGGGGTGCTGTTCTGTGTCTCTGGTGCTTCTTGGAAAAACCCATCCATGGTGTTCTGAATGAGATGCGTTCAGGTTTCTGAGTGTATCCTGTCCTCAGTCTCCGGGGGAACTGGTCCAAATCGGCAGGACATTTGGTGTGTGAGTGTGCTAACCACGTCAGCTAATACCACGTCAGCTAGCTGTTTCTCCAGCTTTGGTCAGTCCAAAGCAGGATTAGCTAGGAGACTTCATCTAGACGAGGGACACAACAGGGACAGGAAGTAGAACAGGGACAGGAAGTAGAACAGGGACAGGAAGTAGTTCTTTTGGAGATTCTGGTCCACTAGAGGCTGTTGTAGCAGTGTTTTCCATTGAGAACGAGCTAGCATGCTACGGTTAGCCACCTCGTCTCTAGTGACGTAGAAACTCGTGCAGATGTTGGACAGCTCACCTGGAGACTGAAGACAGAGGACATTCAGAAACCAGATCAGAGGACATTCAGAAACCGGATCAGAGGACATTCAGAAACCGGATCAGAGGACACTCAGAAACCGGATCAGAGGACATTCAGACACCGGATCAGAGGACACTCAGAAACCGGATCAGAGGACACTCAGAAACCGGATCAGAGGACATTCAGACACCGGATCAGAGGACATTCAGGAACCGGATCAGAGGACATTCAGAAACCGGATCAGAGGACATTCAGAAACCGGATCAGAGGACATTCAGAAACCAGATCAGAGGACATTCAGGAACCAGATCAGAGGACATTCAGGAACCGGATCAGAGGACAATCAGAAACCGGATCAGAGGACATTCAGGAACCGGATCAGAGGACATTCAGAAACCGGATCAGAGGACAATCAGAAACCGGATCAGAGGACATTCAGGAACCAGATCAGAGGACATTCAGGAACCGGATCAGAGGACCTTCAGAAACCGGATCAGAGGACCCTCAGAAACCGGATCAGAGGACATTCAGAAACCGGATCTCACTCAGAACACCATGGTTATTTTCCTAAGCACCAGAGACAAAATAACCCCCCAAATCCCAGAAAAAGTGATTTAATTTTCATAATTTGTGCTTTAGCAAATTAAACGAAATGCAGCAGATTATTTTGTTAATATTTAAATAAATTAAAGACATTTTCATGTAGAAAAGTCCCAAATTGTAATGAAGCTACGTTACGATATGAAGCGTGTGATGCTCTAATTCTCCGGGAACACAGACACCCCCGTAAAGGTGGAGATATTAAAGCTATAGTGTGTAGTTTCTGCCCCCAATGAGGACAGTTTTTTCCAAGTTTTTTGGCACTTTTGTTATTAAAGCTTTCGTGCGTAACATTGATATTAGAGAGCGTCCGCTACGATGCTAAATGAGATGCTACAAAGCTAATTAAGACTCTCCCTGGACCTCTCAGTATGACTCTCTCTCTCTTCTTCCTCCTCTCTCTCTCTTTCCTCTCTCTCTCCCCCTCTTCCTCCTCTCTCTCTCTCTCTCTTCTTCCTCCCCTCTCTCTCCCCTCTTTCCCCTCTCCTCCTCTCTCTCCCCTCTTTCCCCTCTCCTCCTCTCTCTCCCCTCTTTCCCCTCTCCTCTTCTCTCCCCCCTCTTCCTCCTCTCTCCTCCTTGCACCCCCCTCTTTCTCCCCTCTCCTCCTCTCTCCCCCTTCTTCCTCACCTCTCCTCCTCTCTCTCTCTCTCTCTCTTCTTCCTCCCTCTCTCTCCCCTCTTTCCCTCTTTCCTCTCTCTCTCCCCCTCTTCCTCCTCTCTCTCTCTCTCTCTCTTCCTCCCTCTCTCTCCCCTCTTTCCCTCTCCTCTCTCTCTCCCCTCTTTCCTCTCCTCTTCTCTCCTTCTTCCTCCCCTCTCTCTCCCTCTTTCCCCTCTCCTCCTCTCTCTCCCTCTTTCCCCTCCTCCTCTCTCTCCCCTCTTTCCCCTCTCCTCTCTCTCCCCCTCTTCCTCCTCTCTCCTCCTTGCACCCCCTCTTTCTCCCTCTCCTCCTCTCTCCCCTTCTTCCTCACCTCTCTCCTCTCTCTCTCTCTCTCTCTTCTTCTCCCTCTCTCTCCCCTCTTTCCCCTCTTTCCTCTCTCTCTCCCCCTCTCCTCCTCTCTCTCTCTCTCTTCTTCCTCCCCTCTCTCTCCCCTCTTTCCTCTCTCTCTCCCCCTCTTCCTCCTCTCTCTCTTTCTTCTTCCTCCCTCTCTCTCCCCTCTTTCCCCTCTTTCCTCTCTCTCTCCCCCTCTTCCTCCTCTCTCTCTCTCTCTCTCTCTCTTCTTCCTCCCCTCTCTCTCCCCTCTTTCCTCTCTCTCTCCCCCTCTTCCTCCTCTCTCTCTTTCTTCTTCCTCCCCTCTCTCTCCCCTCTTTCCCCTCTTTCCTCTCTCTCTCCCCCTCTTCCTCCTCTCTCTCTCTCTCTCTCCCTTCTTCCTCCCCTCTCTCTCCCCTCTTTCCCTCTCCTCCTCTTTCTCCCCTCTCCTCCTCTCTCTCTTCCTCACCTCTCCTCCTCTCTCTCTCTCCCTCTCCTCTCTCCCCTCTTCCTCCCCTCTCTCTCTCTCTCTCTCCCTTCTTCCTCCACTCTCTCCCCTCTTTCCCTGTCCTCTTCTCTCCCTCTTCCTCCCTCTTCCTCCTCTCTCTCCCTCTTCGCCTCTCCTCCTTGCTCCCCCTCTTTCTCCCCTCTTCTCTCTCCCCCTCTTCCTCCCCTCTCTCCTCTTTTCTTCCTCCTTCCCCTCTCCTCTCTCCCTCATCTCTCCCTCTTTCTCCTGCCTTACTATCCTCTTCCTCCCCTCTCTCTCCTCCCTTACTCCCTTCTTTCTACTCTCTCCCCCTTTCCTGTCTTCCTCCCCTTTTCCTACTCTCCCCTCTCTCTCTCCCCTATTTCCCTCCCTCCCTTCCCTCTCTCCTCCCCTCCCTCCCTCCCCCTCCCTTCTCTGTCAGCTGGAGCTGTCAGTCAAACTGGACAGCTGACGCGTTGCAGATCTGCACATGTGCACTTGCGTCGGGAACAGCTGACGCCCGTCGTCGCCCTCCTTCACATTCAGAAAACATCTCAAACAGTTGATACTCATAGGAAAAAATATAATAAATATAACTTTTTAACCCTTCTTCTTGTCTGTAGGTGTCAAAAGGTTCAGCAAACGGGGTTTTATACCCCCCGTCCCCCTAACCCCCCGTCCCCCTGTCCCCCCCGTCCCCTGTCTCTGCTCTGTGTCAGATATTTATAGAGGCGTCGTCTGTCTAATCGCTGAGTGGGATTGGCTGCAGAGACCCCCCTCTCTATTTCGGACTCGGCCCTGCCCTGTGTGTGTGTGTGTGTGTGTGTGTGTGTGTGTGTGTGTGTGTGTGTGTGTGTGTGTGTGTGTCTCTCTGTGTCTGTGGGGGTGTTTGTGTGCCAGCGGGACTCTCAGGACCTGGATCTTTCAGCCGTTTTCTTCAGAGATTTTTTGGAAGGTATGCTGCTGTGTGCAACGTCTTAACTGTCCAGCGTACACAGACATTTAGACATAATGACAAGGTTTTACTTAGAGAAGATTTGAGCCGAGAGAGAGGGAGGAAGGGAGAGAGAGAGAGAGGGGGAGGAAGGGAGAGAGAGAGAGGCCCTGACGGGGCCCTCTGTGCTGCGAACACCGGGCTGTGATTTGTGATTTAACTTTGGCTTCAGACAGAATCTAACACCAGCTCAGGTACAGTCTGCTTCACTAACGATTATTTTCATTGTGGATTATTCTCTGGGTGAATAGATTTGAGTTGTTTGGGCTCTAAAATGTCAGAAAATGGTGGAAAAGAATGATGATGATGTCTCGTTTTGTCCACAACTCAAAGACAGTCAGTTTGTCACAGAGCAGAGAAGAGACTAGAAGATATTCACATTTAACACGCTGACATCACAGAAGTTTTGACTCATACTGATTAATGGATTCATTTAATAGTTAATAGTTAATTTAACAACTAATCGATTCATCTTTGCAGCTCTAGTTGACTTGATTTTTTTAATAGTTTCTGTCTCTGAGGGCTCATTAGAGGACATTTTTAGAGACTTCTCATGGGTCATAAATGTGTCCTTTCATGTGTGAGATCTGTTGCTCATTCAGGATTTGGAGAAATTGGGGGTCAACTGATTCAATTTAAAGTCAAAGCTGGAAAGATAATAGATTAGTTTTCAACCATTAAACTAACCGCTAAGTATTTTAATAATTGATAAATGGGTTTGAGGCATTTTTGAGTCAAAACCTCAGTGATGTCAGCTTGTTAAATGTGAATATGTTCCAGTGTCTTCTGTCTTCTGTGACTGGAAACTGGATGTCTTTGAGATGTGGACAAAACGAGACATTTGAGGACGTCTTGGGCTTTTGGGGAAACACTGATCCCCATTTTATTTTTACAAACCAAACCACTAATCGATTCCTCCAGAAAGTAATCGACAGACAATCGTTGGTTGCAGAGTGTTGGTGGTGTCGCCCTGTTGAAATTAGCTGAGGAGTTGTTTACAGGGACAGACACAACAGGGGGTTTCACCTGTCTGACCCAGTTTCAAATGCAGTTAACCAGACTGGAGGAAAAGATGGTGGGTGGGCTTATAAAAGGTTCATTTAGGTGACATGCAGGACAAGAACGGGACAGTTGGGTTTAGGAGAAGAAGAAGAACGGGACAGTTGGGTTTAGGAGAAGAAGATCGGGACAGTTGGGTTTAGGAGAAGAAGAACAGGACCGTTGGGTTTAGAAGAAGAAGAACGGGACGGTTGGGTTTAGGAGAAGAAGAAGAACGGGACGGTTAGGTTTAGGTGAAGAAGAACGGGACAGTTGGGTTTAGGAGAAGAAGAACGGGACAGTTAGGTTTAGGTGAAGAAGAACGGGACGGTTAGGTTTAGGTGAAGAAGAACGGGACGGTTAGGTTTAGGTGAAGAAGAACGGGACGGTTAGGTTTAGGTGAAGAAGAACGGGACAGTTAGGTTTAGGTGAAGAAGAACGGGACGGTTAGGTTTAGGTGAAGAAGAACGGGACAGTTGGGTTTAGGAGAAGAAGAACGGGACAGTTAGGTTTAGGAGAAGAAGAAGAACGGGACAGTTCAGTTTAGTAGAAGAAGAACAGGACAGTTGGGTTTAGGAGAAGAAGAACGGGACAGTTAGGTTTAGGAGAAGAAGAAGAACGGGACAGTGAAGTTTAGTAGAAGAAGAACAGGACAGTTGGGTTTAGGAGAAGAAGAACGGGACAGTTAGGTTTAGTAGAAGAAGAACGGGACTGTTGGGTTTAGTAGAAGAAGAACGGGACCGTTGGGTTTAGGAGAAGAAGAACAGGACAGTTGGGTTTAGGAGAAGAAGAACGGGACAGTTAGGTTTAGGAGAAGAAGAAGAACGGGACAGTGAAGTTTAGTAGAAGAAGAACGGGACAGTTAGGTTTAGGAGAAGAAGAACGGGACAGTTAGGTTTAGGAGAAGAAGAAGAACGGTCCCGTTCACCGCGGCCTCCTGGGTGAAGCTCCTGTCTCACTTTTTTACCTTTTTTTCACACATTTTCTGTCACTTTCTTCACTGTTTCTCTTCTTTGTCAGGTTGTTTGTTGTTCTCTGCGCACACGCAACGCCACGCCACTCTGACATCACATCCGGCTGCGTGACCCCAACAACGCCACCTCCCACCACACCCCCCCCCCCTCCCTGTTGAAACCATGGCGCTGTCTTCACGCTTAAAACTGTGGGAGCAGAAGGGAGGTGCAGAGATGCTGCATGCTGCACTAATTCAGAATCTAATATATAAGTGTGTGTGTGTGTGTGTGTGTGTGTGTGTGTGTGTGTGTGAGATAGTAGAGCATTGATTACACGGTGAGTCAGTGGACCCTCTGTTCTAACCCTGAATCATGGCGGCCTGCTGCTGTGATCAGTGTGTTAGTCATTCTGCATATTTAGCGCATGGGTTTAAGTTATGTTTTTTTTTAAGCTGCATGCTGTCACTCGCATCTGCGGCGTGAAGCTGTGTGTGGATTTGTGTCATTGTTCAGTACTTTGGTTCAGTCAATAAGAAAAGTACATTTTCACAAGCATTGCTGCTGACTGACTGTTTTTATTACTAGGAGCACTGTAGCCCCGAACTGAAAACTTAAAAAAACAAACATTTTTGGCCCCAAAAAAAGTTCATAGCGGCAAAAAAGTTGGAAAAAACAACAAAACAAGCGTGACAAAAAGTGACATATGTCAAAAAAAGTAACAAAAACTTGCAGAAAAAGGGCAGAAAACTTAAAAATCCCACCAAAAACAGCTGTTAAGGCATCTAAAGTGTAGAAAAAAACGCTATTTTCTGGCTTTTTCCTGCAGGAAATCTTCTCAAATACATTTCGGTGAAAGTGCACATTGAGCCAAAAAGCAAAAACCATAACTATTTCACAATTGTTCTTAATACTTGGATCCACCATTAGCCTTTTACAAAATTGTTCCTAGTCTTCCTGGAGTCTGGGGTAATTTATAGAAAATAAAAATGGAGAGCAATTTCATAACTCACAGGATCAACAGAAAAGAAAATATACAAGGGTTCAAGGATAAGAAGCCCTCAGGAGGGTTAAGTTTATAAAACCTTTATTATATTTCTTGAATACATTGAACAAATCATTAACACAGTGTTTTGGCATTTTGTTTGCATTGGAACTGTATCTTGTAGCCTATTGGCCAGTAGTCATATGGTCAGGAGGTAAAGAGTCACATGCAGTAAATCAATCAGCAATAGTCAAATAATATAAAGACAAAAAAACAAACAATAGACGTTCAACACACACGAGCAGCACTCCGTGCAGACTGCATGGTGACTGGGACAGAAAATGGGTTTTTGCATCTCACACACATTAGGACATAAAGAACATACATTGCTGCCCATATTCCTTGCTATTTTTGTAAAATAAGAGAATTTTGTTTCAGAAAGGTCCGTTTTAAAATATCCGGGAGCCAAAAGCCCACAAATGAGTGTTGGTCCAATCAGGTGCAGCCATCATGGTTGTAGTTTTCTTTGCCAGTCGGTGGTCATTAAAGGTAAAACTAGAAAATGCATTTCCTGCAGAAAATGCTTGTGAATGCTGAAAAGCTAAATTGCTAAAGCTAATCATCACCCACTCTAGATCATGCAATAGGCTACACACTCTGTTATAAGCATAGAAAAAGCCTGAATGAAACACTAATCTCAAACAGTAATAACACAAAACCTTTATAAGATATCATGAAGCCAAATCATTCTCCAACAGCTAAAGGGTTTGCGAACACTTTAAAGTCTGAATGTCGTCTGTAGGTAGAAGTACGTGGGAGGAGTAGCATTTCAAAGAGAAAGATGCCTGAAGAGTATTTGGAGATTGCTCCATTGACTTCAATGTAAAATAAAAAAATTTAAAAAACGTAATATTTCAAAAAGTATAAATAACGGGGGAAAAGTGGAAGAAGTCCCATCATGTGCTTCAAGAGCTGAACATTTTTATATTTCAATGTCATTTGTAGCTGTACATTACTTAGAGGTGACCGAAGAAAGTTGAAGAATGAAGATTTGGATAACAATATAGATAGATGTCTAGATAGATAGATAGATAGATAGATAGATAGATAGATAGATAGATAGATAGATAGATAGATAGATAGATAGATGTCTAGATAGATAGATGTCTAGATAGATAGATGTCTAGATAGATAGATGTCTAGATAGATAGATAGATAGATGTCTAGATAGATAGATAGATAGATGTCTAGATAGATAGATAGATAGATAGATGTCTAGATAGATAGATAGATAGATAGATGTCTAGATAGATAGATGTCTAGATAGATAGATGTCTAGATAGATAGATGTCTAGATAGATAGATAGATAGATAGATAGATAGATAGATAGATAGATAGATAGATGTCTAGATAGATAGATAGATAGATAGATAGATAGATAGATAGATAGATAGATAGATAGATAGATGTCTAGATAGATAGATGTCTAGATAGATAGATAGATAGATAGATGTATGGATGGATGGATGGATGGATGGATAGATGTCTAGATAGATAGATAGATAGATGTCTAGATAGATAGATAGATAGATGTCTAGATAGATAGATAGATAGATGTATGGATGGATGTCTAGATAGATAGATAGATAGATAGATAGATAGATAGATAGATAGATAGATAGATAGATAGATAGATAGATAGATAGATAGATAGATGGATGGATGGATGGATGGATGGATGTCTAGATAGATAGGCTAGATAGATAGATGTTTATTGATCCCAATAAAATGGGAAATTATAGCGTTACAGCAGCAAAATCAGTCACACAGCACAGAATATAAATATAAATGAACTTCTATAATACGATATACATAAAATAATAATAGGATTAAATACAAGAACAAATAATGCTGCTGAATCCGCATTCACACAATAATAGCTGGAGCCCATAGAGCGTTCAGCGCTGGAAAACTGGACGATCCCTGTCGTCCAACGCCCCCGTGGACACGGCACAGACCTCTAGTTTTAGGACCAGACGTTACGAACTCTACGAAAAAAATAACAACCTATCCATAAAACTCCTGAGAACGTTTCTCCTGACGTCACACTGTATGTTGTCAGGATGTGGATCCTCCTGACCTTTATGATATTCCCGATTGTGTCTGCAGGGGATTCCTCTTAACTAAATGTCAGGCCTCTGGCCGTCTCTCTGGTCTCTCAGTTCGGCCCCTCTGGTCCCCCCATGCTGACTCATAAAGTCATAGTCCTGCAAGACGTGAATGAGTTTGTGTTGACCTTTAGTGTAACGTGCACGTGTGCAAAGGAAGATGTCATGCATGTGTAGTTTCAGCATGTAGTCTAACCCAAATGTTGTGTTCATCCACATCACACAATGACTTTGTGTCTCTTTCTACCGGCTTTGATCAACCAATCAAACTACAGATAAAGGAGGAGAAGACGCCGGTGGCCGCGGCCGTGCCCCCCCCGCCTCTGTCCACCGTGCCGTGCGGCTTCCTCAAGCAGCTGGTCAGAGAAACCGAGAAGGAGACCAAACAGAAAGAGCCGGAGACCAAAGAGGAGAGACAAGTGAGGGGTTTCACTTTCATTTCAAGGTTTCAAGGAGTAGATTCAGGTTTTGGGACGGGAAGATTGAAGTTGAGGCTTCTCTCATTAGAGCTGTTCACCATTTCATGTTAACCCTCGTGTTGTCTTCCCTTCCGGGACCCTCTCGTGTCCCTCGGATCAAACTGACCCGGGGACCTATTTGGGGCTTTAACCCTCGTGTTGTCTTCCCTTCCGGGACCCTCTCGTGTCCCTCGGGTCAAACTGACCCGGGGACCTATTTGGGGCTTTAACCCTCGTGTTGTCTTCCCTTCCGGGACCCTCTCGTGTCCCTCGGATCAAACTGACCCGGGGACCTATTTGGGGCTTTAACCCTCGTGTTGTCTTCCCTTCCGGGACCTCTCGTGTCCCTCGGGTCAAACTGACCCGGGGACCTATTTGGGGCTTTAACCCTCGTGTTGTCTTCCCTTCCGGGACCCTCTCGTGTCCCTCGGGTCAAACTGACCCGGGGACCTATTTGGGGCTTTAACCCTTGTGTTGTCTTCCCTTCCGGGACCCTCTCGTGTCCCTCGGATCAAACTGACCCGGGGACCTATTTGGGGCTTTAACCCTCGTGTTGTCTTCCCTTCCGGGACTCTCTCGGGTCCCTCGGATCAAACTGACCCGGGGACCTATTTGGGGCTTTAACCCTCGTGTTGTCTTCCCTTCCGGGACCCTCTCGGGTCCCTCGGGTCAAACTGACCCGGGACCTATTTGGGGCTTTAACCCTCGTGTTGTCTTCCCTTCCGGGACCCTCTCGGGTCCCTCGGGTCAAACTGACCCGGGACCTATTTGGGGCTTTAACCCTCGTGTTGTCTTCCCGTCAACCTGCAATTTTGTGTTTTTCTGGGTAAAAACAAAACGTTGCACGGTCGACAGGAAGACAACACGAGGGTTAAATGATGCCAAATATTAGGGTAAAATTAGTCAATATTCTAGTATTAGTAAATAATAAGATCAAAGGAACATATGTTTATGTATTATCACAGACTTTGACCCGGGTAGACCATGGAAGTAGTGATCATCTATATATATTTGTGTTATTTTTGGGGACATTTCCCAATGTGAGTCGAGTGCAGATGTGAGTCGCACACGCTCAGATATAAACGGTTTATGACGTAACGCTTCATACTGAAATTTGTGAAATCCATGAAATAATAAAGTTTTCTCATTACTAACAATAATAGAAGATGGGAATCATTTCAGAAACGTTTTAACCTATCATGCTATTGCTATCAATTGTTTTAATGGTAACGTTAGCTCAAAACGCCGTTCAACTGCCAGCCTTTCTTGTGTTTGATGCTAACTTGTAGCTAAGCTAGCAGTCATTTCTAAAACGTTTTAGCTATCTGTTGTTTGATTGCTAACGTTAGCTATTGCTATCGATTGTTTTAATGCTAACGTTAGCTCAAAACACCATTCCACTGCCAGCCTTTCTTGTGTTTGATGCTAACTTGTAGCTAAGTTAGCAGTGAACCAACTTCGTTAAGTAGGTCCATTTTTTACTGTATTACAGAAATCTCTCGTTAGCATCTTGTAGCATCTTGTCGGCTACTAGTCGCAAAGTGACGCATGCGCGACTCAAATCTGCACTCGCCTCACATCGGGGATTGGCAGAAGTACAGGAAAGCGGGTTGCCTGGCAACAGCAGTAAACGCATCCATGATAAACACCAACGTACTGCGACGTAATTTGAACATTTGATTAGTATAGATTTTTTTTTCTATTTGCTTCTATTTGAATTATATTCGACTTCCTGGATTTGTTCCAACAGCCCATCTCTCACCATAGTGGTCTTGAGGGTTTTATGCTAACTCTCGGTAAGAAAGCGAGTATTTAAAAAAATTTTTTTCCTTCGTAGCCAAGCAAGCTGAGCGACAACCTGGTGCAGCAGTTCCTCCTCCCGGACCAGACCCCTCCGATCCTGGAGGCGGAGATGTCGCTCCGGGCCGAGCAGCAGACGAACAGCAGCAAGCAGACGGACAGCCGGTCCTCGGGTCAGAGGCAGGTTTACTCCCCGGACCCCGGCAACAAGAAGGAAACCAGACAGGAAGCAACACCAGAGCCACTGAAGCAGCAACAGGAAGCGAAGTCGGAGAAGAATGTGAAGAAGCAGAAAGAGAAGGAGAGGATAGAGGTGGTGCAACGGGTGGAGAAGAAAGAGGAGAATGTGGAGGAGAGGATGGAGCCAGAGGGAAGGCAAGCAGACACGACTGTAACAGAGCACCACACGAGAGAGGTACGCCTGTTGGTTCAGTTTTAGTTATGGTCTAGACCGCTCTATAATCTACAGATAGAGCAGGTCTAGACCACTCTATAATTTACAGATAGAGCAGGTCTAGACCGCTCTATAATTTACAGATAGAGCAGGTCTAGACCACTCTATAATCTACAGATAGAGCAGGTCTAGACCGCTCTATAATCTACAGATAGAGCAGGTCTAGACTGCTCTATAATCTACAGATAGAGCAGGTCTAGACCGCTCTATAATTTACAGATAGAGCAGGTCTAGACCGCTCTATAATCTACAGATAGAGCAGGTCTAGACCGCTCTATAATCTACAGATAGAGCAGGTCTAGACCGCTCTATAATTTACAGGTAGAGCAGGTCCAGACCGCTCTATAGTTTACAGTTAGAGCAGGCCTAGACCGCTCTATAATTTACAGATAGAGCAGGTCTAGACCGCTCTATAATCTACAGATAGAGCAGGTCTAGACCGCTCTATAATTTACAGATAGAGCAGGCCTAGACCGCTCTATAATGTACAGATAGAGCAGGTCTAGACCGCTCTATAATTTACAGATAGAGCAGGTCTAGACCGCTCTATAATTCACAGATAGAGCAGGTCTAGACCGCTCTATAATCTACAGATAGAGCAGGTCTAGACCGCTCTATAATCTACAGATAGAGCAGGTCTAGACCGCTCTATAATTTACAGGTAGAGCAGGTCCAGACCGCTCTATAATTTACAGATAGAGCAGGTCCAGACCGCTCTATAATTATCAGATAGAGCAGGTCTAGACCGCTCTATAATTATCAGATAGAGCAGGTCTAGACCGCTCTATAATTTACAGATAGAGCAGGTCTAGACCGCTCTATAGTTTACAGTTAGAGCAGGTCTAGACCGCTCTATAATTTACAGTTAGAGCAGGTCTAGACCGCTCTATAATTTACAGATAGAGCAGGTCCAGACCGCTCTATAATTATCAGATAGAGCAGGTCTAGACCGCTCTATAATTTACAGATAGAGCAGGTCTAACTGCTGCTTGAACAAATGACATATAGGAGCGTTTTTTTCAGGGGAGGACAGTCTTTAACTTGCGTCTTTTTGCAGTTTTGTCATTTTTTAGCATCCCTTTGTGGCCGACTAACCCTCGCCAGGAGAACAACGTGTTTTTCTCTAAATTTCAAACTGTTCCTTTAATTTAACAGTAAATAACAACACTTTTTTTTCAAAGATTATTTTTTGGGCTTTTCTGCATGTATGTGACAGGACAGCTAGGTGAGAAGTGTGTGTGTGTGGGGGGGAATCGTCACAGGTTGGATTTGAACCCTGGACCTCTGCGTCGTGACACACAAAAATACAAAAACATTTATTGTTCATTAATTGTTTGCAAATAAAGAAAAAAATTAATATTTTTTATTTTATTTTTTATACGTTAACACGCTCCAGACGTTACAAATGACACGAGTCACGTACAAAGCAACACTTGGATGTCTACTTTATTAATTCTTTACTTTATTAATACTCTGTTGTTGTTTCTTTGCCCCCCCCCCCTCTCCCTCTTTCTCCCCCCCCCAATCAGGTGAGAGATGTTTGGTATGAAGCGGGAACCGTGTGGTACGTCCACAAGGATGGTTTCACCCGCGGTGAGTCATGTGAACACACACAGACACACACACACACACACACACACTCTGAGCACATTTAACATGTTAGCTTCATGTTGTGTACACATTCATTACTGATCACCGGTGAGTCAGACAGTTGTCCTATGATAAAGTTTCGTGATTCACAGTTTGTCGCCTTTTGAGTCACTTTGTAGTTTTTATGCCTGGCTTCGCCTCCTACGTACTTCCACTCATTTTCCTTCAGTACACCGTCTGAGTACACCGTCACCTGATATCACAGGTGGAGCCCCATTTTTGTTAAAGGCTAAATATGTGTCAGCCCATTCTGATTGAAGACGTACTGGGCCTACAAGTTGTGTCCTACTGGCTACAGAAACTATCTTTGTTTTGTACAGATTGCAGAAATCATGTTATAAATCAACTTAAGTCTTTAGATTTTAATATTTTTTAATGAAAATGAGAATAGTGATTCACAAATGACAACCCCTGCCCTCCAATATCGTGAATCATATCGCAATATCAGTCAAAATTATCGCAATTAGATCATTTCCTCATATCGTGCAGCCCTAAGTCTGGGAGGACCGGGCTAGTTGTTTTTATGCTTTCTGTATTTTTAGATGTATTCTTAATATTTATATTCTTAATATTTGATTAGGACAATGCACATTAAGCAATATTTCTGTAAATGCGGCAGTGTTTTTCAACCGTAGTCCTAGTTACCGAGCATGCATGTCTTTATGGTGGGAGGAAACCGAGCATGCGGAATAAAACCCACGTGAACACGGAACGGGGGGGTGGGGTGGTGGTTCTGGGGGGGTGAGGTGGTGGTTCTGGGGGTGTTGTGTCTCAAACCACACACTGATTTTACATAAATGCTCAAAAAAAGCTAGAAGCCTCTTGTGAATTTTTTCTTTTTAAGATGATTTATTTGGGTATTATTAGGACTTTATTTGACAGGACAGATGAAGAAATAATGGGGGGGGGGGTGGATGACATCCAGCAAAGGGTCGCAGGTCGGGGTCGAACCCACGGCCGCTGCGTCGAGGAGTAAACCTCTATATATGGGCGCGCAATCTACCAACTGAGCTGCCCAGTCGCTCACTCTGTAGATGGGTTTTAATTTAAAATACCTAACCTGAAAAGAAACTAAAGCTTTAAAATCAATGTAGTGGAGTAAAAACTACAATATTTGCCTCTTAGATGTAGAGCAGTAGGAGTATGAAGTAGAAGAAAATGGAAAAACTGTGTTGTATACATGTACAGTAAAAGGTCAAAGGTCGGGGGTTGTGCGTAGATCTAATGGGATTAGTGCCGAGCCGTCGGGACCACGTGGATCTGTAGACACATGCTGACTCTAATGTGTAACATGATGTGAAGGATACACAACAGGCTGAAAGATTACTTCAGATTGGATGTGGATTAGCAGAGGACTCCTCAAATCCACCAACATCATGTCCTACATGAGAGACCTCCGGGTTTCTCATCCAGCACTTACAACTAGAGATGGTGTAATTGGAAAATTACATTTAGGCATGATTTCATATATCCTTCTATAATATGTATTATTATTATTATTATTATTATTATTATTATTATTATTATTATTATTATTATTATTATTATTATTATTATTATTATTCACAATGCTTCAGGTTGTATGACTTTTAAGACCCTTCCCTGTGTGTCCTCCCTGAAGGAGAGACTCTGTTAGGCCCAGGGTCAGGACCAAATCAGGTCCGGGGTCAGGACCATAGCAGGTCCGGGGTCAGGACCATAGCAGGTCCAGGGTCAGGACCATAGCAGGTCCAGGGTCAGGACCAAATCAGGTCCGGGGTCAGGACCATAGCAGGTCCGGGGTCAGGACCATAGCAGGTCCGGGGTCAAGACCATAGCAGGTCCAGGGTCAGGACCAAATCAGGTCCGGGGTCAGGACCATAGCAAGTCCGGGGTCAGGACCATAACAGGTCCAGGGTCAGGACCATAGCAGGTCCAGGGGGGTCAGGACCAAATCAGGTCCAGGGTCAGGACGATATCAGGTCCGGGGTCAGGACCATAGCAGGTCCGGGGTCAGGACCATATCAGGTCCAGGGTCAGGATGATAGCAGGTCTGGGGTCAGGACTATAGCAGGTCCGGGGTCAGGACCATAGCAAGTCCGGGGTCAGGACCATAACAGGTCCAGGGTCAGGACCATAGCAGGTCCAGGGGGGTCAGGACCAAATCAGGTCCAGGGTCAGGACGATATCAGGTCCGGGGTCAGGACCATAGCAGGTCCGGGGTCAGGACCATATCAGGTCCAGGGTCAGGACCATAGCAGGTCTGGGGTCAGGACTATAGCAGGTCCGGGGTCAGGACCAGAGCAAGTCCGGGGTCAGGACCCGAGCAAGTCCGGGGTCAGGACCATATCAGGTCCAGGGTCAGGACGATAGCAGGTTCGGGGTCAGGACCATAGCAGGTCCAGTGTCAGGACAATAGCAGATCCGGGGTCAAGACCATAGCAGGTCCGGGGTCAACACCATAGCAGGTCCGGGGTCAACACCATAGCAGGTCCGGGGTCAGGAGAAAACCTTGAGGCATGAGACACGGATGCAGAAACAGAAGACGATCCAACGTGTCTCTAAGATTAGAAAACGTCATTTTCTCCTCTAGGGGGACAGGATAGAAGATGGGGAGGCTACAGTTTTCATTTCGCATGACGTTGTCCCACTGTTACCGCGGTAACTCTGTGAAAACTGTCCTCCCACTTGGTTATTCTCTGCAGGGAACAATTAAATCTCACCGAGGACCAAACCTTGACTCAGTTGTGCAGCTTCTTTATTTTTATTTCAACTTTCAACTTTATGTGTGTGACATGTGAGTTCTGGTTCTAATAGTTGATCATGGTTCCGTAATATAATATATTTTATGTAATGTTTTTGCCTGTTATGTTTAATTTATTGGGCAAAAAAGACAGATTTTTGTTAACAAAATGTTTTTCTGAAGATCAATGACATTTAAAACGGTGATAACTGAAATGCATATGACACCCACGCAATCGACAGACAGAGACGCCATCTTGGAAGTTTGTGATCAATACTGTATGGTGATGTCACCAAGTGGTGTCCCATTTCATAGGGGGATGTTTTCACCCCTACCCCTTACCCATTGGTTTCAAGGGGTAAGGGGTAGGGCCAAGGGGTAAGGGTCAAGGGGTAAGGGTAAGGGGTAGGGCCAAGGGGTAGGGGTAAGGGGTAGGGGGTAAGGGATAAGGGGTAAGGGGTAGGGCCAAGGGGTAGGGGCCAAGGGGTAGGGCCAAGGGGTAAGGGCCAAGGGGTAAGGGCCAAGGGCCAAGGGCCAAGGGCCAAGGGCCAAGGGGTAAGGGCCAAGGGGTAAGGGCCAAGGGGTAGGGGTAAGGGGTAGGGGGTAGGGATAAGGGACAAGGGTTAAGGGGTAGGGGTAAGGGTAAGGGTAAGATAGAGAAATGGGATTCAGCCAAAGTCTCATTCTCCAAAACCAATTCCTCTCCTGCTGTACAGGAACTTCCACAACAATGGTCTGAATCATTAACAAAAGTTAAAGGTTGTTGAGCGGTCATGTCGTGAGGGAGAGGGAGTTTTATTTCGTCGCCTGATTGGTTGGTTTTGTACTCGTTTCAGCCACTCAGCTGAAGCCAGATGAAGGCACGCCCGAACTCCCAGAAGGCCGAGTGAGAGTCCGTCTGCAGACGGACGGCTCGCTGCACGATGTTACAGAGTACGAGATTGAGAAGGTAGTTCAGGTCTTTTCCTTTTCCAGGGTCTCCATATATGTTGTTAACCCTTTAACGGACCGGCAGCATCACTCCCTCCTTCTCCTCCGCAGTGCAACCCCTCAGACCTGGACCTGTACGAGGATCTCAGCGACCTGCAGAGTGTCAACGAATGTGGAGTTCTGCACAATCTGACCAGTCGAGCTAAAGCCAACCTGCCGCTCACGCACGCCGGACCCAACCTGGTCAACTTCTGGCCCCCGTTACAGGCTCACAGCAAGGTGAAGAACACACGGTGGAGTACTGGCTCTCACAGTGAAAGATCCAGAACCGAAGCTTTAAAGACCCTGATCCCCACACGGCTGTTTCCAGTTAACCGGGCTGATTAAAGGAGAATTCCGGTTGATTTCAACACCTACAGTGGCTTGATGGGAATTTAACATAGGGGGTATACTTATGCCCCAGTATTTTAACATAGGGGGTGTATACTTATGCCCCTGTATTTTAACATAGGGTGTATACTTATGCCCCTGTATTTTAACATAGGGGTGTATACTTATGCCCCTGTATTTTAACATAGGGGGTGTATACTTATGCCCTGTATTTTAACATAGGGGTGTATACTTATGCCCCTGTATTTTAACATAGGGGTGTATACTTATGCCCCTGTATTTTAACATAGGGGTGTATACTTATGCCCCTGTATTTTAACATAGGGGGTGTATACTTATGCCCCTGTATTTTAACATAGGGGTGTATACTTATGCCACTGTATTTTAACATAGGGGGTGTATACTTATGCCCCTGTATTTTAACATAGGGGTGTATACTTATGCCCCTGTATTTTAACATAGGGGTGTATACTTATGCCCCTGTATTTTAACATAGGGGTGTATACTTATGCCCCTGTATTTTAACATAGGGGTGTATACTTATGCCCCTGTATTTTAACATAGGGGGGTGTATACTTATGCCACTGTATTTTAACATAGGGGGTGTATACTTATGCCCCTGTATTTTAACATAGGGGGGGTGTATACTTATGCCCCCTGTATTTTAACACAGGGGTGTATACTTATGCCCTGTATTTTAACATAGGGGTGTATACTTATGCCCCTGTATTTTAACATAGGGGGTATACTTATGCCCCTGTATTTTAACATAGGGGGTGTATACTTATGCCACTGTATTTTAACATAGGGGGTGTATACTTATGCCCCTGTATTTTAACATAGGGGGGGTGTATACTTATGCCCCCTGTATTTTAACACAGGAGGGGTGTATACTTATGCCCCCTGTATTTTAACATAGGAGGGGTGTATACTTATGCCCCCTGTATTTTAACATAGGGGGTGTATACTTATGCCCCCTGTATTTTAACATAGGAGGGGTGTATACTTATGCCCCCTGTATTTTAACATTTTAAATTGGTGTCCTTAAAGGTTGATTTGCCTACATTTTTTGAATCAAGGCATTAAGATCAATTTCCAAAAGATATTTTTTTTATTCCTCTTTTTAATCAACTTTAGCCTGGGGGGGTGTGAACTTTCTCCAGCCACTGTAGCTCTGTAGTTTGTACATGTGGAGGTCTGTCAGCAGAGAGAGAAACTAACCAATCGGTGCTGGCTACACCGTGCTAACCTCCTGCTAACGTTAGCACCCAGCAGGCTTCAACAGGGCAAGTTACAACGTGTTTTTAGCCTCTTAACATGTTCAAAGTGTCATTTAAAGTGCCAAAAAAGTGATTCCTTCTGAGTGAACACAGTGAATCTGATAAACACACAGGGTGAAAAGAGAAAATTTGGTGTTTTTTGAAAATGAAACCATGGAAACCTATTCTGGTACAACCGTAAAATACAATTATGAACCTGAAAATGAGCAGAATATGGGCGCTTAAGAAAAGAAAAATGGAACCAGATGAAACCGGGTAATGTTTTCTGAAGTTCTTCTTCTTCTCCGTCAGACTCCAAAGTCTCGGCGGGGCGAGTCGGTGTGGGATGCTCCTCCTGCGCTGGCTGCTGTGGTCAAACGGGTGTACGTGTCCATGGTGGGCTCCAGGAGGGACCACAGTGTGTGTGCGCTGGGACGCAGCGGCACCGGCAAGACCAGCGCATGCCAGGCCTTCACGCTCGCCCTCCTCAAGCAGGCCGGCACCACCAGGGAGAAGATC
>JABXJD010000552.1:190000-192500 GCA_013375575.1 Percina caprodes | reverse complement strand
GTCTCTCTGAGTGTTAATGTGTCTCCGTGTGTGTGGGTGTCTCTGAGTGTTAATGTGTCTCCGTGTGTGTGGGTCTCTCTGAGTGTTAATGTGTCTCCGTGTGTGTGGGTGTCTCTGAGTGTTAATGTGTCTCCGTGTGTGTGGGTCTCTCTGAGTGTTAATGTGTCTCCGTGTGTGTATGTCTCTCTGAGTGTTAATGTGTCTCCGTGTGTGTGGGTCTCTCTGAGTGTTAATGTGTCTCCGTGTGTGTGGGTCTCTCTGAGTGTTAATGTGTCTCCGTGTGTGTGGGTGTCTCTGAGTGTTAATGTGTCTCCGTGTGTGTATGTCTCTCTGAGTGTTAATGTGTCTCCGTGTGTGTGGGTCTCTCTGAGTGTTAATGTGTCTCCGTGTGTGTGGGTCTCTCTGAGTGTTAATGTGTCTCCGTGTGTGTGGGTCTCTCTGAGTGTTAATGTGTCTCCGTGTGTGTGGGTGTCTCTGAGTGTTAATGTGTCTCCGTGTGTGTGGGTCTCTCTGAGTGTTAATGTGTCTCCGTGTGTGTGGGTGTCTCTGAGTGTTAATGTGTCTCCGTGTGTGTGGGTCTCTCTGAGTGTTAATGTGTCTCCGTGTGTGTATGTCTCTCTGAGTGTTAATGTGTCTCCGTGTGTGTGGGTCTCTCTGAGTGTTAATGTGTCTCCGTGTGTGTGGGTCTCTCTGAGTGTTAATGTGTCTCCGTGTGTGTGGGTGTCTCTGAGTGTTAATGTGTCTCCGTGTGTGTGGGTCTCTCTGAGTGTTAATGTGTCTCCGTGTGTGTGGGTCTCTCTGAGTGTTAATGTGTCTCCGTGTGTGTGGGTCTCTCTGAGTGTTAATGTGTCTCCGTGTGTGGGTGTCTCTGAGTGTTAATGTGTCTCCGTGTGTGGGTGTCTCTGAGTGTTAATGTGTCTCCGTGTGTGTGGGTGTCTCTGAGTGTTAATGTGTCTCCGTGTGTGTGGGTCTCTCTGAGTGTTAATGTGTCTCCGTGTGTGTGGGTGTCTCTGAGTGTTAATGTGTCTCCGTGTGTGTGGGTCTCTCTGAGTGTTAATGTGTCTCCGTGTGTGTGGGTCTCTCTGAGTGTTAATGTGTCTCCGTGTGTGTGTCTCCGTCCCCAGCGGAGCGTGTGCAGGCCATGTTCACCGTCCTCAGGGCGTTTGGCTGCGTGAGCTCGCAGCTCAGCGACGCTTCGTCTCGCTTCGCCATGGTCTTCTCTCTGGACTTCAACCACGCTGGACAGGCGGCCGCTGGACACCTGCAGGCAAGCAGCACACACACACACACACACACACACACACACTCACACACGAGCACGCACACGCACACACACACACACACACATACAGACACACACATACAGGCACACACACAAACACACACGCACGCATACTGACACACACAGGCACACACATACACACACAGCACGCACACATACAGTACAGGGACACGCACACACACACACACAGCACACACACATACGCAGCGCACACACATACAGACACACACAATTATTCTCTGTTATAAAGACTTTCCGCATATTCAAAATATCACGTGTGTTTTTAGCAAGAAGAATACAGTATAAAGAGGAAGAATTCATACAGAAAGCAGTTATAACAGTAATAGTAATAACAATTAAAAAAAATACATTTACAATAAATTATCATAAACTGTCAATGTCAAGTGTTAAAGTGTCCAGGTGTGTATGTACTGTCCTCTTTGACCTATTTCCTCCTTCTCTCCACCTCCTCTCCACCTTCTCTCCTCCTTCTCTCCACCTTCTCTCCACCTCCTCTCCACCTTCTCTCCATCTTCTCTCCATCTTCTCTCCACCTTCTCTCCATCTTCTCTCCACCTTCTCTCCACCTCCTCTCCACCTTCTCTCCATCTTCTCTCCACCTTCTCTCCACCTTTTCTTCACCTTCTCTCCTCCTTCTCTTCATCTTCTCTTGACCTTCTCTCCACCTTCTCTCCTCCTCCTCTCCACCTTCTCTCCTCCTCCTCTCCACCTGCTCTCCTCCTTCTCTCATCTTCTCTTCACCTTCTCTCCTCCTCCTCTCCACCTTCTCTCCTCCTCCTCTCCACCTTCTCTCCTCCTCCTCTCCACCTGCTCTCCTCCTTCTCTCATCTTCTCTTCACCTTCTCTCCTCCTCCTCTCCACCTTCTCTCCTCCTCCTCTCCACCTTCTCTCCTCCTCCTCTCCACCTTCTTTCCTCCTTCTCTCATCCTTCTCTCCTTCTCCTCTCCACCTTCTCTCCTCCTTCTCTCCACCTCCTCTCCACCTTCTCTCCACCTTCTCTTCACCTTCTCTCCTCCTTCTCTCCATCTTCTCTCCTCCTTCTCTCCACCTCCTCTCCTCCTTCTCTCCACCTTCTCTCCTCCTCCTCTCCACCTTCTGTCCTCCTCCTCTCCACCTTCTCTCCTCCTCCTCTCCATCTTCTCTTCACCTTCTCTCCTCCTTCTCTTCACCTTCACTCCTCCTCCTCTCCACCTTCTC
>JABXJD010000552.1:177500-180000 GCA_013375575.1 Percina caprodes | reverse complement strand
CTCTCTGCAGAGAAACGGCACCATCAGGAAAACCCTCAGCGGAGGGATGGCGGCCATACGCAGACACTCCCAATGCATTGCTGTCAAACTCCAGGCAGTAAGTGTTCCAGTACATGATATGAGGATATGATATGAGGATATGATATGGGATATGACATGGGATATGATATGGGATATGATATGAGGATATGATATGAGGATATGTTATGGGGATATGATATGAGGATATGATATGGGATATGATATGGGGATATGATATGAGGATATGTTATGGGGATATGATATGAGGATATGATATGAGGATATGATATGGGGATATGATATGGGATATGATATGGGGATATGATATGAGGATATGATATGGGGATATGATATGAGGATATGATATGGGGATATGATATGGGATATGATATGGGGATATGATATGAGGATATGATATGGGGATATGATATGGGGATATGATATGAGGATATGATATGGGGATATGATATGAGGATATGATATGGGGATATGACATGGGGATATGATATGAGGATATGATATGGGGATATGATATGGGATATGATATGGGGATATGATATGGGATATGATATGGGGATATGATATGAGGATATGATATGGGGATATGATATGAGGATATGATATGGGGATATGATATGGGATATGATATGGGGATATGATATGAGGATATGATATGAGGATATGATATGGGGATATGATATGAGGATATGATATGAGGATATGATATGAGGATATGATATGGGGATATGACATGGGATATGGTATGAGGATATGATATGAGGATATGATATGAGGATATGATATGAGGATATGATATGAGGATATGATATGGGGATATGATATGGGGATATGATATGGGGATATGATATGAGGATATGGTATGGGGATATGATATGAGGATATGATATGAGGATATGATATGGGGATATGACATGGGATATGACATGGGATATGGTATGAGGATATGATATGAGGATATGATATGAGGATATGATATGAGGATATGATATGAGGATATGATATGGGATATGACATGGGGATATGACATGGGATATGACATGGGATATGATATGGGATATGATATGAGGATATGATATGGGATATGACATGGGGATATGATATGAGGATATGACATGGGATATGATATGAGGATATGATATGAGGATATGATATGAGGATATGATATGGGGATATGATATGGGGATATGATATGGGATATGATATGGGATATGATATGGGATATGATATGGGATATGATATGGGGATATGATATGAGGATATGATATGGGGATATGATATGAGGATATGATATGGGGATATGATATGGGATATGATATGAGGATATGATATGAGGATATGGGGATATGATATGAGGATATGATATGGGATATGACATGGGATATGACATGAGGATATGATATGGGGATATGATATGGGGATATGACATGAGGATATGATATGGGATATGATATGAGGATATGACATGGGGATATGATATGGGATATGAAATGGGGATATGATATGAGGATATGGGATATGATATGGGATATGATATGAGGATATGACATGGGGATATGATATGGGATATGATATGGGATATGATATGAGGATATGATATGGGATATGATATGGGATATGATATGGGGATATGATATGGGATATGACATGGGGATATGATATGGGATATGACATGGGGATATGATATGGGGATATGACATGGGGATATGATATGGGGATATGATATGAGCATATGATATGGGATATGACATGGGGATATGATATGGGGATATGATATGGGATATGACATGGGGATATGATATGGGATATGACATGGGGATATGATAGGTGGATATGATATGGGGATATGATATGGGGATATGATATGAGCATATGATATGGGATATGATATGAGATATGACATGGGGATATGATATGGGATATGACATGGGGATATGATATGGGATATGACATGGGGATATGATATGGGATATGATATGAGGATATGATATGGGATATGACATGGGGATATGATATGGGATATGATATGGGATATGACATGGGGATATGATATGAGGATATGATATGGGGATATGATATGAGGATATGATATGGGGATATGATATGAGGATATGATATGAGGATATGATATGGGATATGACATGGGGATATGATATGGGATATGAGGATATGATATGGGATATGATATGGGGATATGATATGAGGATATGATATGAGTATATGACATGGGATATGGTAAGGGATATGATATGGGATATGATATGGGGATATGATATGAGGATATGATATGAGTATATGACATGGGGATATGATATGAGGATATGATATGAGGATATGATATGGGATATGGTAAGGGATATGATATGGGATATGATATGGGGATATCATATGAGGATATGATATGAGGATATGATATGGGATATGGTATGAGGATATGATATGAGGATATGATATGGGATAT
>JABXJD010000552.1:147500-172500 GCA_013375575.1 Percina caprodes | reverse complement strand
CTATTGAGTTTATTGAGTTTTCCATTTTGGTAACAAAGAAAAAGAAAGCAGAACAAATAAAAAAAGAATAAATAAATGAATAAAAGAATACATAATATGTTAAAATGTTTACAAATTCCCAATAGTTCCCAAAGTTAGGTGTGTGTGTGTGTGTGTGTGTGTGTGTGTGTGTGTGTGTGTGTGTGTGTGTGTGTGTGTGTGCAGGTGCAGCAGATGGCGGTCAGCTGCCTGCAGAGGAACCTGCGGGCCATGAGGACCGTGTCCACGTGGAGCTGGTGGAAACTTTTCTGCAAAGTGCGTCCTCAACTCGACGTCAACATGGACAACGATAGGCTCAGGGCTAAAGAGGTACACACACACACACACACACACACACACACACACACACACGCGCGCACGCGGGAGAAAAACTAGCCTGTCTCTGTCCTAAGGTTAAAATTATCGGCATAAGTACAAATTCGAGGTACTTGTACTGTACTTGAGTATTTCCATGTTCTGCCACTTTCTACTTCTACCCCATTACACTTTAGAGGTAAATATTGTACTTTTTACTCCACTCCATTTGTCTGAAAGCTTTAATTACTTATGACTTATTTCCTTTCTAAATGACACAAGGTTTCCCAGATGATAATTTGGCTGATTTTCACTCTGTTTATTTTGTCAACCAGTTATCACACCAGTCATAATTTAGTTTTAATGAAAACTCAACTCCTGAAGAAATGCTCCTGGTGTTTTCCAACACTGTTTTGGAAGAAGGAAATAATGAGGGTGACAGGTGAACGAGCTTTAAAATTGAGTTTTTGGTCGCCCGGATAGCTCAGTTGGTAACGCGCCCATACATAGAGGTTTACTCCCCGATGCAACGGCCCAGTTCTCTCTCTCTGTCTCTCTCTCTCTCTCTCTCTCTCTCTCTCTCTCTTTCTCTCTCTTTCTCTCTCGCCCCCCTTTCACTTTTTCAGCTGCCTTGTCAATAAAGGCCTAAAAATGCCCAAAAAATTATCTCAAAAAAAAAAGGTGAGTTTTCTTTAAGTGAATAGAGACTTTAAAGTAAAACTTGTAAGAAAAAAATTAAGTAGCATTTTTTTAACGGTAAATTATCAAATGCACAACAATATACTTTAAAAAAAACCAACAATATACAACAAAAACTGAACATTGAAATAACGTAAATTGGCCATAAGTACACCAAAAACAATAATAGTAATGATAATTCACAAACTATAGATCATAGTTCAAAAGTTCAAAAGTTCAGGGTTAAAATAATTTTACGTAAAGAGGAGGAGAACATATGTCACGTCACACGTTGAGGAAAAGAGTTTATGTATTAATGTCCACCTGTTGGATCTCACTGTGGTGGTGACTGTGGTCATCACCCGTCAGCGAGAGCGTCCTCTGGGAGCAACAGGCGGACTGGATCCCAGAGACAGAAACAAAGAGTCCTGAACCAGATCTTTACAGACGTGTGATTTAAAGAGTTTCTGTGAGATGCTCTTTGTTGTTTTCCTGTCAGGATGAGATATCGGCTCTGAGACGACGCCTGGAGAAATCTGAGAAAGAGAGGAACGAGCTGAGGCAGAGTGCAGACAGCCTGGAGACCAAGGTTAGGGTTGTACACATGCACACGTACACGCACGCACGCACGCACGCACGCATGCACAGACAGACAGACAGACAGACAGACAGACAGACAGACAGACAGACAGACTGAGAGACTGACAGACGCACACACATGCATGCACGCACGCACAGACAGTCAGACTGACAGACGCACATGCAGACAGACAACACACATATACACATGCGCGCGCACACACACACACACACACACACACACACACACACACACACACACACACACACACACACACACACACACACACACACAGAGACAGACAGACAGACAGACAGACAGACAGACACAGAGAGACAGACAACACACACACAGACACACAACATACACAAGCACATGCTTGCATACATACACACACACAGAGACAGACAAACAGACACAGAACAACACACATACACACACACACACACACACACTGCTTACGTTGTTAATGTCTGTGTGTGTGTGTGTGTGTGTGTGTGTGTGTGTGTGTGTGTGTGTGTGTGTGTGTGTGTGCAGGTTACAGCCGTGACATCGGAGCTAAGCGACGAGCGTTTCCGTGGCGATGCGGTGGGTCAGGCTCTGGATGTGGAGCGGGTCGAGAGGATCCGACTCAGCAAAGAGAACAAAGACCTGCAGGTACACAGAAGAGTAATCTATTACTCAGTCCTCAGTGCTCGAGTCCCGTGGACCTGACCACATGACTCTTTCCCCTCCTGCGTACACAGATTGGTTCAATACTTTAGTCTCTGTCTCACCTGAAATGACTCTCACCGACGAACATCTCTTTTGTCTCTCACGACGTTAGGCCCGTCTAGACCAGTGTAAAGTCGCCATGGAAACCCTGGAGAAGCAGCTGGAGGAGGAGAAACACAAGGCTCAGATGGCGGAGGGTCAGCGAGGACCAGCGACAGGTAGACATCCGGACGCTCGCGTTCACGCGTCTGTTTTTACATTTTGTGGATTGGCTCAGAACACATTGAGGAAAAAATAAGAAAAATTATTATTTTTTTAAGAAAGATGAGCCTCACACAAGATTATTTTAGTATCTTTAAGGGCCCATATTATGAAAAAAATCCCTTTTTCTGGGATTTGGGGGGTTATTTGTGTCTCTGGTGCTTCCACACGCATACAAACTTGGAAAATTAACTACCCATGCTGTTTTGAGTGGGATCAGGTTTCTGAATGTCCTCTGATCCGGTTTCTGAATGTCCTCTGATCTGGTTTCTGAATGTCCTCTGGTCCGGTTTCTGAATGTCCTCTGATCTGGTTTCTGAATGTCATCTGATCTGGTTTCTGAATGTCCTCTGATCTGGTTTCTGAATGTCCTCTGATCTGGTTTCTGAATGTCCTCTGATCTGGTTTCTGAATGTCCTCTGATCCGGTTTCTGAATGTCCTCTGATCTGGTTTCTGAGTGTCCTCTGATCAGGTTTCTGAATGTCCTCTGATCCGGTTTCTGAATGTCCTCTGATCTGGTTTCTGAATGTCCTCTGATCTGGTTTCTGAATGTCCTCTGATCTGGTTTCTGAATGTCCTCTGATCCGGTTTCTGAATGTCTTCTGATCTGGTTTCTGAATGTCCTCTGTCTTCAGTCTCCGGGTGAGCTGTCCAACATCTGCACGGCTTTCTACGTCACTAGAGACGAGGTGGCTAACCGCAGCATGCTAGCTCGTTCTCAATGGAAAACACTGCTACAACACACAGTAGTTGACCATAATCTCCAAAAGAACTACTTCCCCCTCCTGAGGTGGCAAACGGTTATCCAGAAGCACCTTGGTGCCGACCGAAAGTCCTTCTCCATGTCTTCTCCGAACTTCTCCCACACCCGCTGCTTTGCCTCCGTCACGGCAGAGGCTGCAGCCCTTCGGGCCCGTCGGTACCTTGCAGCTGCCTCCGGAGTCCTCCGGGATAACATATCCCGGAAAGACTCCTTCTTCAGTCGGACGGCCTCCCTGACCACCGGTGTCCACACTACCCGTTTGGGTTTACCAGGTCTGTCCAGAGTCTTCCCCCACCCCCTGACCCAACTCACCACCAGATGGTGATCAGTTGACAGCTCCGCCCCTCTCTTCACCCGAGTGTCCAAAACATACGGCTTCAGATCAGATTAAACGATTAGAAAATCGATCATTGACCTTTGGCCTAGGGTGCTCTGGTACCACGTACACTTATGAGCACCCTAGGGTGCTCTGGTACCACGTACACTTATGAGCACCCCTATGTTGGAACATGGTGTTTGTGATGGACAATCCATGACTAGCACAGAAGTCCATCAACAGACAACCACTCTGGTTCAGATCAGGGAGGCCGTTCCTCCCAATCACGCCTCTCCAAGTATCTCCATCATTGCCCACGTGTGCGTTGAAGCAGGGTGTAGCAGGACACTGCAGGGTGTAGCAGGGCGTTGGAGGACACTGCAGGGTGTAGCAGGGTGTAGCAGGATGTTGCAGGACACTGCAGGGTGTAGCAGGGCGTTGGAGGACACTGCAGGGTGTAGCAGGGTGTAGCAGGACACTGCAGAGCGTAGCAGAGTGTAGCAGGGTGTTGCAGGACACTGCAGGGTGTAGCAGGACACTGCAGGGTGTAGCAGGGTGTTGGAGGACACTGCAGGGTGTAGCAGGGTGTAGCAGGATCAAGGCGACAGCTGCTAATCCTTTACCAATTAATCTTCTTAGTCTCTTTCTGCCCTTTTAATTGAGCAAAATACAACGTACACATAAATGCAGCAGGAATATTAATGTAGAAACATCTGAAAGCAGAAGAAAACATATTGCTGCTCAGTGAGTAGTTCAACATTTTGCTGACAATACTTTAACTTAAATAAGATTTTGAATGGAGAACTTTTATTTTAGTGAAGTATTTTCACAGTGTGGTGTTGTACTTTTACTTCGGTGAAGGATCTGAACTTCCTCCACCTTTGCTGGTCTCAAGCTGAAAGCAGAGACAGAGGAAAGTCAGCCGGCTTAAAAATGAGCCATCACCTCTTACAAAGTCACATCTCCTCCCACAGAGAGCGAGCTGGCCATGCAGCTGGAGTGCTGCCAGACGGAGGTGGAATTTGTCCGCAGACGGCTCAAGCAGACGGAGGAAAAACTGGAGACGGAGAGACAGACCCGACAACAGCTCGATACCAAGGTGAGACGGGACACCGTGACGTGCCTGGCAGCGCTGAGGGGAGATTAAATGTCTGAAGGTAAAACTGGTGTGTGTGTGCGCCCTTGTGTTTGTTTGTGTGTGTGTGTGTGTGTGTGTGTGCGCCCTTGTGTTTGTGTGTGTGTGTGTGTGTGTGTGTGTGTGTGTGCGCCCTTGTGTTTGTGTGTGTGTGTGTGTGTGTGTGTGTGCGCGCCCTTGTGTTTGTGTGTGTGTGTTTGTGTGTGTGTATGTGTGAGCCTGTGTGTTTGTGTGTGTGTGTGAGTCTGTGTTTGTTTTTCTGTGTATGTATGTATGTGTGTGTGTGTGTGTTCGTTTTTGTGTGGGCGTGGGGGTGTGTGTGTTTGTTTTTGTGTGGGGGTGTGTGTGTGTGTGTCTTTGTATGTGCCCGTGTGTATGTTTTTGTGTGTGTCTGTCTGTCTGTCTGTCTGTGTGAGTGTGTCTGTCTGTGTGTCTGTCTGTCTGTCTGTGTGTGTGTGTGTGTGTGTGTGTATGTATGTGTGTGTGTGTGTGTTCGTTTTTGTGTGGGCGTGGGGGTGTGTGTGTTTGTTTGTGTGGGGGTGTGTGTGTGTGTGTCTTTGTATGTGCCCGTGTGTATGTTTTTGTGTGTGTCTGTCTGTCTGTCTGTCTGTGTGAGTGTGTCTGTCTGTGTGTCTGTCTGTCTGTCTGTCTGTCTGTGTGTGTGTGTGTGTGTGTGTGTGTGTGTGTGTGTGTGTGTGTGTGTGTGTAGGTGGCGACCCTGCAGGCCCAGCTGGAGCAGTCCAGGCGGAGTGCGACAGATCTGAAGCGTCACTGTCGGCGCGTGACCTCTGACCTGCAGGACGCCCGCGTGCTCACCGACAGCCTGCAGAGCCGCATGCACGAGGTGGACCGCAAGCAGAGAAGGTGTGTGTCCACCTGTCCTCTGTGTGTGTGTCCACCTGTCCTCTCATAATGGTCGTCTTCGCCTCCGTCCCTTCATGGCTTCCTGTTGCTATTTCATCTGGTCCTTAAAATCCGTTCAAAGAAGACATCTGAAGTACGGTGGCCCTGAAGGACACGGCCGCATTTCAGGAAACAAAACGACATTTCAGTAAAAACATGTGAATTTCACAAAATTTGTGAAATGTTGCGATGTTTTCTGAAATACTGTCGTGATTTGCCCTTCAAAGCCACCATACCAAAGAGCGAGTTATCGACATTTGAAAAAGGAAAGTCACAATTTCAGAAGTCTGGCGTGTAAAATAGTTTCCTCTCAACCAGGATGCACCGAATCCAGGATTGGGCTTCGGATTTGGACAAATTTTGGGCTTTTTGACGTGGTTTGACGGGGTAATGTCCTGCTTTTTCTTAACCCTCATGTTGTCCTCATGTTGGCTTCATGTTGTCCTCATGTTGTCTTCATGTTGCCCTCATGTTGTCCTCATGTTGTCCTCATGTTGTCCTCATGTTGTCCTCATGTTGCCCTCATGTTGTCTTCATGTTGTCCTCATGTTGTCCTCATGTTGTCCTCATGTTGCCCTCATGTTGGCTTCATGTTGTCCTCATGTTGCCCTCATGTTGTCTTCATGTTGTCCTCATGTTGGCTTCATGTTTTCCTCATGTTGTCTTCATGTTGCCCTCATGTTGTCTTCATGTTGTCCTCATGTTGTCCTCATGTTGCCCTCATGTTGTCTTCATGTTGTCCTCATGTTGTCCTCATGTTGTCCTCATGTTGCCCTCATGTTGGCTTCATGTTGTCCTCATGTTGCCCTCATGTTGTCTTCATGTTGTCCTCATGTTGGCTTCATGTTTTCCTCATGTTGTCTTCATGTTGCCCTCATGTTGTCTTCATGTTGTCCTCATGTTGTCCTCATGTTGCCCTCATGTTGTCCTCATGTTGTCCTCATGTTGTCCTCATGTTGCCCTCATGTTGTCTTCATGTTGCCCTCATGTTGTCCTCATGTTGTCATCATGTTGTCCTCATGTTGCCCTCATGTTGTCCTCATGTTGTCTTCATGTTGTCCTCATGTTGCCCTCATGTTGTCCTCATGTTGTCTTCATGTTGTCCTCATGTTGCCCTCATGGTGTCCTCATGGTGTCCTCATGTTGTCCTCATGTTGTCCTCATGTTGTCCTCATGTTGTCCTTGTGTTGTCCTCATGTTGTCCCCATGTTGTCTTCATGTTGTCCTCATGTTGTCCTCATGTTGTCCTCATGTTGTCCTCATGTTGTCCTTGTGTTGTCCTCATGTTGTCCCCATGTTGCCCTCATGTTGCCCTCATGTTGTCCTCATGTTGTCCTCATGTTGTCCTCATGTTGTCCTATATCAATGTTCTTTTTAATTCCCCAAAATAACATGATTGGTTCCACACAACGCTCTTTGCCAAGTACAAATCTCTACTTTCATTAATTTTGGGGCGTCTTATTCAATTTTATAGCATTTGAAACCAAATTGAAGTGTTTTGAAATAGTATTGAGAGTAAAAGTTGACATATTCCAGTCTGTGATTATCATCAACATCCATTCCTTTAATTTTAGTCTCAATAATTCCTAATTTCTGCTTTTCTAACTCAAACATTAGGTATAATTTTCAATAAATGAGGTTTATTGACAATAAATTCACCTTGCCCTTCTCCTCAATAGCTACAGACTCAGAAAAGGCACATCCTAAGGAAAGCACCTGTAAAACTAAACTGTAAAACTAAAGTGAATAACTTAGTGTTACATAGTGTTGAAAACGTAAAAAAAAGTGCCAAATACTGGGAAAAAAGGGACAAAAATGTAGGAAAAAGTTAAAAAGATTGATAAAAAGCATCAATAAAAGTGTTGATTTTCAATTTTGACAGTGAGAGAACACAAGGGTTAAGTAAAAGACTTGAGGACTTCCTCCACCCTGACCAGCCTCCGACATTAACCATACTAAGGTTATACTTTTGTCCAGTTGAATGAAAGCAGTTCTGCAGCGTTTGACCCCGTCTTCTGTCCCTGTGTGGTTGTGTCTCCTCAGGTTTGACAGCGAGTTGACTCAGGCTCTGGAGGAAGCTGACACCGAGAGAGAGCAGAAGGACAAAGCTTTCCAGGAGAACGCTGCTCTGGGGGCTGAGATATACTCTCTGCGCCGCAACCTCCAGGTGCGTTTGTATTCATCGGCGTTTAAAACCATGAAGAAAACCTCGGGGGGACATCACGCCGAATGACTCAGCTTCCAGTACCGCAGATTATGGCCTGAGTGTAGCAGAGCCTGCAGTCCTGCAGTGCATTAGTGTTAAAGGTCCCATGACATGGTGCTCTTTAGATGCTTTTATATAGACCTTAGTGGTCCCTAATACTGTATCTGAAGTCTCTTTTATATAGACCTTAGTGGTCCCTAATACTGTATCTGAAGTCTCTTTTATATAGACCTTAGTGGTCCCCTAATACTGTATCTGAAGTCTCTTTTATATAGACCTTAGTGGTCCCTAATACTGTATCTGAAGTCTCTTTTATATAGACCTTAGTGGTCCCCTAATACTGTATCTGAAGTCTCTTTTATATAGACCTTAGTGGTCCCTAATACTGTATCTGAAGTCTTTAATATAGACCTTAGTGGTCCCTAATACTGTATCTGAAGTCTCTTTTATATAGACCTTAGTGGTCCCTAATACTGTATCTGAAGTCTCTTTTATATAGACCTTAGTGGTCCCTAATACTGTATCTGAAGTCTCTTTATATAGACCTTAGTGGTCCCTAATACTGTATCTGAAGTCTCTTTTATATAGACCTTAGTGGTCCCTAATACTGTATCTGAAGTCTCTTTATATAGACCTTAGTGGTCCCTAATACTGTATCTGAAGTCTCTTTTATATAGACCTTAGTGGTCCCTAATACTGTATCTGAAGTCTCTTTATATAGACCTTAGTGGTCCCTAATACTGTATCTGAAGTCTCTTTATATAGACCTTAGTGGTCCCTAATACTGTATCTGAAGTCTCTTTTATATAGACCTTAGTGGTCCCTAATACTGTATCTGAAGTCTCTTTATATAGACCTTAGTGGTCCCTAATACTGTATCTGAAGTCTCTTTATATAGACCTTAGTGGTCCCTAATACTGTATCTGAAGTCTCTTTTATATAGACCTTAGTGGTCCCCTAATACTGTATCTGAAGTCTCTTTATATAGACCTTAGTGGTCCCTTAATACTGTACCTGAAGCTTTTGCGTGTGTGTTGAACCGTCTCGGTCACCGTACAGATCGACACAATAAGCTGCCAGTTTGCATTCACAAAGAGAGACGCTGATAATGAAAGGAAGAAGGCCAATGGGCATCATTCATCAAGTTAACCTGGTAACAAGCACATAATCTATTGTGGAAATTACAGATGTCACATGTGATTCATGAAGTGGTGTCAAACTGGCGAAAAGACACAAATTGCATTGTGGATTGATGAGTCAGAGCCGGGTGGAGTCCACAGTACTGTTGACATATGACAGACTGAACGCTTTGTCATGGTTTTCTCATAAAACAGCAGAAATCCCTCAATCACTGGGAAAGTCTCCTGCATCATCAAATATATGACTTTATGATCTCAGATAATATAAGTTTTTCTTGTAAACTTACCATTTTCATTTCTGAAAGTTTGAGTTTTTTCGTAGACTATTACCCGCCTGTCCCGGAGGGTTATCCTAATCTATAATAATACATTTAAATGTATTTGTTGCTTGTATTTTGCATTAATAATCAGAATCTGTAAAGTAACTGAAGTTCCTAAACGGCAGATCTGCTTTGTATTAAATCATTTTTGTAACATGGCAATGGTAAAAAGACATAAGAGGTTTAGTAGAACAGCCTGTTTTCCTCTCGTTCCTCTCACAGAAGCAGTTTGTTGTCTTTATTTTGCTGTTTGTGCTCCTACGCGTTGGGTTTCTTCTCCCATGCGGCCGAACCGGCAAGAGGATCCTTGGGCGAGATTAGGCCGTTTAACCGACCTCAGCTCCAGACGCGCCGCAGTAACCTGAGGACGAACACTGAGTCTCTGAACCAAATGTTATGTGTGTGTGTGTGTGTGTCTGTGTGTGTGTGTGTGTGCAGGAGAGCCAGACGGAGGTGGAGCGTCTGCAGAAACAGAAGGAAGAGTTGTGCGCTCAGATCCGTGACCTCAGCCTGCCGGTTGATCTCGCTGCCGAGTCCCTCCCCGACCTCAAGAAACAGCTTCGCCTCCTGGAGAGTCAGGCCAGCGAGCGGGCGCAGGAAGTCGGCATGCTTAGTGCCAAAATACAGCAGCAGCAACAGGTGCTTTTACTCGCGCGGCCTGTTTGTGCATGCCTCGCCATGCTTTTACGCGCAAGTTGCGACACAAATACACCTGAAGTGGGCGCAAAAGCGTACATCTGGCCCTCAGGGATTTCCCGGCCCTTATAAGGTTGAGGTCCTCTTTCTCTATGTTCACTTGCTGCTGTCTAATCTCTCTTGACTCTTCTCTTTTCTTTGTCTCTCTTCTCTCTTCTCTCGCTTCTATGTTCTCTTTCCCCTGACAGATCCACATGCGCTTTGAGATGGAGATGGAGCGGATGAAGCTGATGCATCAGAAAGAGTTGGAGGATAAAGAAGAGGAGCTGGAGGACGTGCACAAGTCCTCTCAGAGACGGGTACGTCAACACAATACAAGTTATCATCACGGCACCATTCATAACTGAGTGCACACATAAAAAAATGGAGAGTTCTGTATCTCATAGTCACGGAAGAGTTTTAGGGCCATGCATAGAAGAATATATGAGAGGAAGAGTTTTAGGGCCATGCATAGAAGAATATATGAGAGGAAGAGTTTTAGGGCCAGGCATAGAAGAATATATGAGAGGAAGAGTTTTAGAGCCATGCATAGAAGAATATATGAGAGGCCACGTTTATCATTAAAATCCTACATTATACCATTAAAGATGGATAAGCAAGTCCACTTAATTCAATCTCCACTATTTCTGCTTTGGAACCAGGTCATCAATATCTGTGTCACCTCTGGAACCAAATACATGGATCCCAATGATTATTACCTGCCTTTTACATTCTATTTAATTGTTAGAGTCCATATTTTATGTTATATTTGCAGCCGACCCGAGAGCTGTGTTGTTGTTTTTTAATAAATAAATAATCAGATAAGCAGAGAATTTACTGCTAAGTTGCTTTGAAACACAGAACTAAAGCAGATTTTATTGGACGAGTTCTTTAAACCAGTTTCACTGTACAGAAATACAGAAAAGCATATGTCATTTTTAACAAATTAAAACATTATTTTAATTTATTTCGTCATGAGAATATACAACGTTTCCACTGATAACAACAATCATATTTACTAAAAAAAAAAAATCTCCTAACCCTGAAGAAGACACGTCGAAACGTTGGAAACTCGTGAAATGTGATGTCTGAGTTGTGTAAGAGAGCAGCGTTGGGTCCTTTAAGTTCAGATGAATCTTTCTGAATGTCCTTCCTCGCCTGAAAGAAGGAAACAAATTCTTTTCACTGAATGGTCCATTTAGTTTTCCCCTCTTTTTCATATTATGCAACATGTTACATCACTTCTCTGCAGTCACACACACTCAAATCTGAGTCAGGTCACTTAAACCTTGTGTTGATTGGCCCGTTTCAAGGTGTTTTATATCAGAAATATGGATTCCTTTCAACCAAATTGCCCAAAGATAACATGGATGATTCCATACAAAGTTCTTCAGGTAACATTAATGATTATTTCATTGAATTTGTTGGATGTTTTATTGAATCTTATAGCAATTATTCTTTTTTTTAATGGTTTCCAAACAGTATCCGGACTAAACTCTGCCATCTACCCATCTGAGATCCACTCAACATCCTCTGATCTTAACTATTAGTCAAAATAATTCATAATTTCTGCCTTTTTAACTAAAAACGTATGTATAATTTGGTATAAATGAGGTTTGTTCACCATGAATTCTAAGAATAAGTGTGAAACCTGTTATTAAACCAGCTCAGGTTTTTAAAAAAGTGCCAAAAGCTGGAAAAAGTGACAAATAAATCAGAAAAAAATGACAAAATTATCGAAAAAGCACAAAAATTCAATTTTGACCTGGAAGGACAAGTTCGGGGTTAACGGGAAGACAACACGAGGGTTAAATACACATTGGAGCTACTTGTACTTTGCCTGAGTGGTCTGATCTCATTCCACTTCATACTTCTACTCCACTACATTTATCTGTTTTTGCACATAAAACATGAAAAATGTGCATCCAAAACAAATAGATTAATCGATTGACAGGAAATGAATTGGCAATTATTTTGATTTTGAATGGAAAAACATTGGATTCTTCACAGATGTGAAGATTTGCTGCTTTTTGTCTTTTGATTTGAATTATTTTCTTATTTATATTCACAGATATGTTTCCTGCTGCCAGTTGGCAAGAGTTCAATAAAGTTGTGTCTTTGTCCATGATAATGCATCATCATTTATTAGTTGATTATATATGTACATTTAGTGAAAAGTACTTAATATGTAGTATTACTCCCTCTGAGATATATAGGAGTAGAAGTATAAAGTCCCAGAAAATGTGAATACTCGTACATTTTCAGTAAATGTACTTAGTTACTTTCTAACAATGCATACTGGAGTGTAAACCCTCTGTGTGTGCGTGCTTCTGTGTGTGTGCTTCTGTGTGTGTGTGTTTTTGTGTGTGTGTGCTTGTCTGTCTGTGTGTGTGTGTGTGTGTGTGTGTGTGTGTGTGTGTGTGTGTGTGTGTGTGTGTGTGTGCGTGTGTGTAGCTGAGGCAGTTGGAGATGCAGTTGGAGCAGGAGTACGAGGAAAAACAGATGGTGATTCATGAGAAGCACGACTTGGAAGGACTCATAGCAACTCTGTGTGACCAGGTACACACACACACACACACACACACACACACACACACACACACACACTCACATGCATTCCTGTAGGCTCTGACTGAATGAGCGTCCGGCCAACTTTCTGACATCGTAGATCAGTATTATTGTGGGTTAATGTTCTCCAGCTGATGAGTATGTCGTTGCTGCGTTACAGGCGCCACAAAACAAGCGTATGCTGCAAGGAGGCGGCGGAGAATGTAGCGCCGTGTCTCTGTCACTGTCAGGATGTAATTGGCGTCCTGATGAGAGGCCAAGCTGGCATACATAACCGCTCAAGTCCCTTCAAAGGGTTTAAGAGTGACGATTGTGATGTTTTTTCTCCAGATAATATACTATTTCAGGGTAAAACCGGACGGGTCGGATGTGTTGAAGTGGGTTTGTATGAGCTCCTTCTCCGTAGTCAGTGTGTTAGCTACTGTAGATGACAGTCGGCATGACAACAGTTTGGAGAAGCAGACAGGAGTACAGACATGGAAGATAAGAAATGTCCTATGGATGCATTTTAGACCCCTAAAAACATCTATATTAGTTTAACCCTCATGTTGTCCTTGGGTCAAATTTGACCCGTTTTCAGTTAATTTTTGTTTGTTTTCTGTCACAAAAAATGGGCCGTCGAAGTAAGCGCTGAAAATAAAACATTAAAAATATCAAAAAACATCAAAAAAGTTTGTTTTTAGGGGTGTAGAATGTGTTTAGCTGCTGCCCCCATCCACCGACTACTGACCGTGGAGACGTAGCTCATAAAAACACAATTCAAGAGATCCGAACTAACCCTTGAATTAAATCGGAGGTGTCTCGTCCTGCAGGTGGGTCACAGAGACTTCGATGTGGAGAAGAAGCTGAAGCGAGACCTGAAGAGGACTCATGCCCTGCTGGCCGACGCCCAGCTGCTGCTTTCCACCGTCGACAACCCGGGGCAGAACCCTCCCGCCGGCAGCAAGGAGCAGATAGAGCGGCTGCACTGCCAGGTACACTCACCTGTACATTCACCTGATGCTACGCTGTCACCTGTTCCTCAGCAGGCCGACACGGAAACGGAATTAACAGACTTTATTTAGTGTTTTTAGCTGTAATCAGCTGTAATCTTAAAAAAATTAAAATCCTTGGAATTTAGCAGACTGTTGTTCTACTTGTGATGGAGAATGTTAACATACTGTACGTACAAAAACATCAATCTGTGGAAAATCTGTGGAAAATCTGAAAAAATTGTGGAAAATCTGTGAAAGATTTGTAGAAAAACTGCGGAAAATATGAAAAAATTGTGGCAAATCTGCGGAAAATCTGCAGAATATGTGAAAAAATTGTGGAAAATCTGCAGAAAATCTGAAAAAATTGTGGAAAATCTGCGGAAAACTTGTGAAAGATTTGTAGAAAAACTGCAGAAAATCTGCGGAAAATCTGAAAAAATTGTGGAAAATCTGCAGAAAATCTGCGGAAAATCTGAAAAAATTGTGGAAAATCTGCAGAAAATCTGAAAAAATTGTGGAAAATCTGCAGAAAATCTGTGAAAAATCTGCAGAAAATCTGAAAAAATTGTGGAAAATCTGCAGAAAATCTGTGAAAAATCTGCAGAAAATCTGAAAAAATTGTGAAAAATCTGCAGAAAATCAGAAACAAATTCTGCGTCTGCAGAGTCTGTCTGGCCCTGCTAATGTGCTTGTGTTAGACAATGTTAACATGTTGGGTTTAATTTAAATATTTACAAAATCTGCATAAAGATCTGTGTATTTCTGCGTCTGCAGAGTGTGTCTGGCCCTGCTAATCCGTTTGACTTTCATTTTTGCTTCTCTTCTCTCTGCGTCGCCGTCAGCTGGAGGAGAGCGAGGCGAAGCGGCTGCAGGCCGAGAGCCTCCAGACGACTCTCTCCCAGGAGCTGGACAACTGTCAGATTGAACTGGAAAATATCTGCAAACAGAAGAGTATGGTGAGTGTGCCGACAGATTAGACTCGATATGACAGACGTTATTCAATCCAAATTGTGAAATTTCCATGCTACAGCAACAAATACACAAAGGACACACAGCACACTTGTTAATTGGATAGAACTGTTGAGAAAATATACACAGGAAAGAATATACAGACGTATATACAAGTGGTGAATAAAAATGTACAACCTACTTTAGTATTTATAAAGATGAAGGTAATATGTTTGCTATGTTTGTGCAAGTTGCATTATAGTGCAGTTTTTAACTTAGATTTTATTTGTTGTTTCAACATATACAACAAAGCCAAACAGTATTGTCACAGTTCAACACCTCAGGCATTAAAGGGTAACTACCATTTTTTAAAGCCCTTTTTTCCCATGTTTTTGTGTCTAAGCGACTGATCGGAACAACGATCTTTGACATCGGTCCAGTATTAAGTGAGATCGCTGCAGTTGGCAACGGAGAAACAAGCTGCAATGTACGGGAAGTTAATAAAGCAATTGAAGCTTCACAGATGTGCTTGTTTGGCCGCTGACGGACTCAGATTAATACTCTAAGAGTCTGACAACATTAAGGAAAGGATCCCTTCAGAGATAGACCTTTAAAACCTCTTTGAGACCTTTCTGTTTGACCAGAAACAGCTCTGAAGTCGCTAGCGCTAAACCCACCAGACTCCATTTAAAAAAGCAATACTTTTAGCGTGTATAGAGCCAACATAGTTTCACATGTAAATCGGTGAACTATGTGTTTATTTCAAACAAAACTACAGTTGTGATGGTTGGAAAAGTGGAAAGAAGACCCAAAACGGCTTTTCATAGTTTTATTTTGTTTCTGACGACTTTGAATGAAGTGTATTTTACGATGCTAAAATGACTGTTTATTTACATGGAGTCTGGTGGGTTTAGCGAACATAATTTCGCAGATGTTTTTATGATTAAAAAAGAATCTTACTCTTTAACAGAAAGCTCAACCTCCTTACAAATCCTTTCCATAATGTTGTCAGACACTTAAAATAATAACCTGAGCCTGTCAGCGGCAACAACAAGCACTCTTGTGAAGCTTCAATTGCCCTAAGACACTTGCGTCAGGCTTTGCGCCGCGATACGACCCGTAGTGTTAAAAAGCTTTATTGCATGTGGTAGGAAAGACTTCCTGTAGAGAGCAGCATAATAAAGACATGCAGACGCTTCCATACAGGACAGGAGAGCCAGTGACTGGTTAGATGAAAACATTGTGAGGGAGACACAGCTGAATCAGGGCGGGGGCTGTGTCCGAAGATTTTGTGCAGGAGCGAGAAAAGAGGCCAGGGTTTGAGCTCCTTTCTCAGCCCTCTTATTTCATCCCTGACACTATTCTGTCGTTCTTCACGTGAACAACTGTGCGCAAGCACCATAAATGTCATCCAGGAGCGGCTGTCTGAAAATGTGCCCCCGTAGCATCATATTTAACAGCAGACTGGATGATGAAATCGGTGTTAATGCTGGTAATAATTCAGAGGAAGAGACATAAAACAGGGGAATCTGAAATGTGGCCTAAATACTACATGTAGAATCACTGATAGGAAGCTGAGATAATGCTGTTTTATCTTTATTTTTAAAATGGAGGAGAGCTGTCAAATGCAGAAAAGTGAGAAAGCGTGATAAGCTGCATGCTGTGTGTTCACAAATCATCAGATTATATCCAGATTATAGCTTGATCTGGATATAATTTGAATAATAAAACCATAATATACATGAGGTGAGAAGGGCCGTCCAGGTGGAACTACACAGTATATAACGCTATGCGCACGCACACACACGCACACACACACACGCACACACACGCACACACACGCACACACACACACGGACACACACACACACGCACGCACGCACGCACGCACGCACACGCACGCACGCACGCACGCACACGTACGCACGCACGCACACACGGACACACACGGGCACACGGACACACACGCGCACACGGACACACACGCACGCAGGCACGCACACGGACACACGCACACGGACACACACGCACACGGACACGCACGGACACGCACGCACACACACGCACGCACACACGCACGGACACACACGCACACACACACACGCACGCACGCACACACACGCACGCACGCACACACACACACGGACACACACGGGCACACGGACACACACGCACGCACGCACACGGACACACACGCACGCACACGGACACACGGACACACACACACGCACGCATGCACGCATGCACACGGACACACATGGACACACGGACACACGCACACGGACACACACGCACACGGACACGCACGGACACGCACGCACACACACGCACGCACACACGCACGGACACACACACACGCACACACATACACACACACGCACGCACGCACGCACGCACGCGGACACACACGCGGACACACACGGGCACACGGACACACACACGCACGCACACGGACACACACGCACGCACGCACACGGACACACGCACACGGACACACACGCACGCATGCACGCATGCACACGGACACACACGCACGCATGCACGCATGCACACGGACACACATGGACACACGGACACACGCACACGGACACACACGCACACGGACACACACGCACGGACACGCACGCACGCACGCACGCACGCACACACGCACGGACACACACGCACACACATACACACGCACGCACGCACACACACGCACGCACGCACACACACACACACTCACACACATACACATATACATACACACGCAATTTTTTATCCGTGTCAGTCTTCTCTGATCTGAACACGTTTTCTGATAAAACTGGAAATATAAATGTGTATATTATGCCCTGATACACACATGCAACCCCACCTCCCCTCTTCATGGTGGATTGTGTGCAGGTGGATGAGCAGCTGGTGCTGCTGCAGCATGAGAAGGTGGACCTGCTGAAGAGACTCGAGGAGGACCAGGAAGACCTGAATGAACTCATGAAGAAGCACAAAGCGCTCATCGCTCAGGTACGGCTCACTGGTCGTCTTTCTAGAAATCAGGTCTCAGAGGGAGTGGGTGGGGGTGTGTGTGTGTGTGTGTGGGGTGTGTGCGGGGTGTGTGTGTGGGTGTGGGTGTTGGGGTGTGTATGGGTGGCTGTGTGTGTGGGTGTTGGGGTGTGTGTGGGTGGCTGTGTGTGTGTGGGGGGTGCGTGTGGGTGTGTGTGGGTGTGGCTGTGTGTGTGTGTGTGTGGGGGGGTGCGTGTGGGTGTGTGTGTGTGGGGGGGGTGCGTGTGGGTGTGTGTGTGGGGGGGTGCGTGTGTGTGTGTGTGTGGGGGGGTGCGCGTGTGTGTGTGGGGGGGGTGCGTGTGTGTGTGTGGGGGTGCGTGCGTGTGTGTGTGTGTGGGGTGCGCGTGTGTGTGAGAAACTAAAGTAACTAGTAACTAAAGCTGTCAGATGAATGTAGCGGAGTAGAAGTAGAACGTAACATGAAAAGACTCGAGTAAAGTACAAGTACTGGAGTAAATGTACTTAGTTACTTCGCCCTTTCTCTCCCCGGTGTAGTCGTCCAATGACATCGCTCAGATCAGAGAGCTGCAGGCTGAGCTGGAGGAGGTGAAGAAACAGAGACACGCCCTGCAGGAGGAGGTGAGCGGCCGTAGACCATCGCAAGAGAAATGCAGCACTTATATAGCACGATTTCAACAAACACCAAAAGATAATACAGAATAAATAAATAACACAATAAAATACACATAAAATACACATAAAATACACATTAAAATACACATAAAATACACATGAGATCATCACTCTACCTGGTGTTAAAAGCCAAAGAAAAGAGGTGGGTGTTAAGAAGACGCCTGTCTAACGTGCAGAGGCAGCCCCATTTCTAAAGTTTTGGAGCTGCAACGGCAAACGCACGGCCCCCCCCCCTGAGCTTAGGCCTAGCTTTAGGCACCGTCAGGAGCGGCTGGTCAGCTGACCTGAGGGATCGGCCGGGGGTGTGGGGGTGCAGCAGCTCAGAGAGGTAAGGTGGGGCAAGGCTGTAAAAGCAAATAAAATAATTTTTAAATGAATCCTAAAATGGACGGGCAGCCCGTGGAGTGAAGCTAAAATAGGTGAAATGTGCTCCAACCTGGACCCTGTTTGCCCTTGTTTGCCCTTGTTTGCCCCTGTTTGCCCCTGCAATGGCGTCTAAGTGACTAATGTGTTCAGTAATCTTCAAAACTGGTCCAGTATGGAGCGTGCACGCTGAATCGGGCTGCAATGTAACCCTACAGGGCAAATGTTCACCGTCAGTTAGCGTCCAGTGAAAGTGCTCATTTTGCCGCTGACAGGCTCAGATTATTATTATTATAAGTGTCTGACATTATGGAAAGTATTCCTACAAAGATAGACCTTTTTCTTAAAGAAATAGATCCTTTTTGTTTAATATAAAACGTCTTCAAAATCACAATCGCCAAACCCACCAGACTCCATGTAAATAATCACTACTTTTAGTGTGTATAGAGCAGCATATCTCCACCAGACTCCATGTAAATAATCTCTACTTTTAGCGTGTATAGAGCAGCATATCTCCACCTGACTCCATGTAAATAATCACTACTTTTAGTGTGTATAGAGCAGCATATCTCCACCAGACTCCATGTAAATAATCCCTACTTTTAGCGTACATAGAGCAGCATATCTCCACCAGACTCCATGTAAATAATCACTACTTTTAGCGTGTATAGAGCAGCATATCTCCACCAGACTCCATGTAAATAATCACTACTTTTAGTGTGTACAGAGCAGCATATCTCCACCAGACTCCATGTAAATAATCACTACTTTTAGCGTGTATAGAGAGGCATATCTCCACCAGACTCCATGTAAATAATCACTACTTTTAGTGTGTATAGAGCAGCATATCTCCACCAGACTCCATGTAAATAATCACTACTTTTAGCGTGTATAGAGCAGCATATCTCCACCAGACTCCATGTAAATAATCACTACTTTTAGCGTGTATAGAGCAGCATATCTCCACCAGACTCCATGTAAATAATGACTACTTTTAGCGTGTATAGAGCAGCATATCTCCACCAGACTCCATGTAAATAATCACTACTTTTAGCGTGTATAGAGCAGCATATCTACACCAGACTACATGTAAATAATCACTACTTTTAGCGTGTATAGAGCAGCATATCTCCACCAGACTCCATGTAAATAATCACTACTTTTAGCGTGTATAGAGCAGCATATCTCCACCAGACTCCATGTAAATAATCACTACTTTTAGCGTGTATAGAGCAGCATATCTCCACCAGACTCCATGTAAATAATCACTACTTTTAGCGTGTATAGAGCAGCATATCTACACCAGACTACATGTAAATAATCACTACTTTTAGCGTGTATAGAGCAGCATATCTCCACCAGACTCCATGTAAATAATCACTACTTTTAGCGTGTATAGAGCAGCATATCTCCACCAGACTATATGTAAATAATCACTACTTTTAGTGTGTATAGAGCAGCATATCTCCACCAGACTCCATGTAAATAATCACTACTTTTAGCGTGTATAGAGCAGCATATCTCCACCAGACTCCATGTAAATAATCACTACTTTTAGCGTGTATAGAGCAGCATATCTCCACATGTAAATGGGTGAATTTAGGGTTTATTTCAATCAGACCAGAGCGGTGATTGTTGCTATAGTGGAAAGATGAACAATGACGGCTTTTGATAGTTTTATCTAGTTGCTGTTGATGTTGAGTGTAGTGTGTTTTTAATCATGATTAAATTAATGTTTATTTGAATGGAGTCTGGTGGGTTGGGTGATGGTGATTTTGGAGCTGTTCCACGTAGAACAAAAAGGATCTTACGCCTAGGTCTATCTCTGTAGGGATCCATAATGTTGTCAGACACTTCTGATATAATAAATAAATAATAATAAACCGCGAAAACAGCACTTTTAGTGGACGGAAACTAATGGTGAACATTTGCCCGTTAACGTGACATTGCAGCTTGTTTCTCGCTTAATGCTGGAATAATTTCAAAGATTGTTGTTCCCATCAGTCACTTAGTCACAAAAACATGGGAAAATAGGGTTGAAAACAATCGTAGTAGTTACCCATTAGATCAGATTACATTAGAAATAGATTACACATAGATATAAGAAATAAGAAATAGGATAGAATATAACAACAAACAAAGTCCTTGTTACAGATTTCAGCATCTGGTGGAGCACTGATTTCACATTCACTGATGTTTCAGATTAATTTGGCTCCCCCTGCATGTTTTTTCCCCTCCGGCTCCCTTCTCTCTCCCTCCACCCACCCGTGCAGCTCCAGCAGAGCGCGTCGAGGGTGCAGTTCCTGGAGGCGTCCACTGTGGGGCGTAGCATCGTCAGCAAACAGGAGGCGCGAGTGTGTGACCTGGAAAACAAACTGGAGTTTCAGAGAGGGCAAGTCAAGAGGTTTGAGGTGAGAAGAAAAAACAATTATGAACTAATTATGTATTATTGTTTTTAAAGGGAGCCACTGCAGGGGAATAGGGAAGGTATTAACACTTTGAACACTGCACTAACGAGGCTCCGCCAGTGCCTACATTGGTATTTTTTTGCACATTGAGTATCTTCAAATGCTTGATACGGCTGAAATCTGTACAGCCTGGTCTAAAAGCTTAGGTAAGTCAATAAACCACAATGATTAATAAAAGTATTGAAATTGTGTCATAAATACAGACAATTACAAACAAAATTGCACATGTATTTTCATCACATTTAAAAACAAATGTAGATAGATATCACCATGAAACTTCCCTAGTTGATTACTGACATTAAGACAATGCTTTTTGTATTACACGCTTTCTAAAAATTTTCATTTTAATTATGCAAATGAGGCATTGTCTTGTTAAAGGTGCCCTGCCATATGTATTTCATGACTTTGTGGTTATGTCTGAAGTCCTAACATGGACTCTTTAACTTGGTTACCGTGGTTACCTTGTTTCAAGCCATTCTAGCAGGGTATAGAAAGCCTGCAGGAAGACTCGGCTCCATTTGGGCCAGTTCTCATTAATATCCAACCTGCTGGACTCTGATTGGCTAACATCTAGCCAGTGAGAGCCTGGCTATCAGCATCTTTTACCCAGCTCATGAATATTAATGAGCTCAGGCAGCATGACGTTAGACTGACCAGCTGTTGTTCACGACACCACATAAACACAAATGGATCTAACATATTTCAAAAAATGCAAGTAAATATTATAATAGTAATAATAAAATCATGAATAATAATAGTAATTGGAGAAAGCCAGGTTCAAATTTGTAGTTTCAGTTTGTTGATATATTAGAGTTTTTACAAACAGACAAGTGCAAGACCAGGACTAATCGAGTCCAAGTCAAGACCGAGTCCAAAGAGGTTTGAGTCCAAGTCAAGACTGAGTCCAGGACAGGAAAACAAGATCTTATGCATGACAGTATCAAGACAATCCTTTTAGGGTTCACTTTCCCTCCAATATTATTATCAACATAATAAACTCGGTCCAGATCAAAAGCCATATTGGGCAAGACCAGTGGCTGAGAGCAAGACAAGTCTGAGACCATAGAATAACGGTCTCGAGTCCAGACTCGAGTACTACAGCCCTGCAAAGGGCATTTTGGAGATCTCTTTTTACTGCTGCATGAATTAGAAAATACCATTAACAGTGGTTAAATACTCCATGCTTTCATGGATACAGTGTTGTATAAATCAGGCTGTGAATGCTATCTGAACTAAGCCCTTGGTAGAAAGCTTCAGACTATAATGAGGAATGAAAGTGGAAGGTTTGGTGTCTGAGTGCTGCTGAAGTTGAGATTTCAGACATTTGGAAGATACAGGGTCGACATTTAACTAACATAAGATATCACAGTGAAACTTCCCCAGTTACTGACATAAAGACAACTGTTATCTGCATCACAAGTTTTAAATGTAACATTTAACAATGCTAACTTTTGGTGAATTGAGGAGAAATCACAACACAAATAAGAGAAAAATCTGTGTTTTGGATGTTTTTTCCCACACCAGTCTGAAAGAAGACACGTTACTGAAGCAAAATAGCTCAAAAACTATACAAAATAGTTCACACAAGTGATATTTTGGACCTGGAGTGTCTCCCCTTAACCCTCATGTCGTCCTTGGGTCAAATTTGACCCGTTTTGAGTGAATTTTTTTTATAATTTTTTTGGAACAAAAAATGTGCCATTGAAATAAGCGCTGAAAATGTCAACAATAAAAATATCAAAAAACTTTGGTTAAAACATCACTAAAGCACCCACAACATTGAAAAAGTGACAAAAATGTCGGAAAAAGCGACAAAAATGTCGGAAAAAGCAATAATAATGTTGAAAAAAAAGTGACCAAAACGGGGTTTTTTTCACGGTTGACGGGAAGACGACACGAGGGTTAAATGCCGTCCCATGCCTCCCTGATGTGCAGGTGCTGGTGTTGCGTTTGAGGGACAGCGTGGTTCGTCTGGGCGAGGAGCTGGAGCAGAGCGCCCGGGCTGAAGCTCGCGAGCGAGAGAACGCCCGCTACTACCAGCAGCGTGTGCAGGACATGAGGCTGGAGATGGAGGAGCTGATCCAGAGGGAGCAGGACAGCGGCCGCAGACGCATGGAGCTGGTAACACACTCGCATGGACGCAGTCCTTCTGTAGGGGACACAAGCTGCACACCAGCTTTCTCCTTCCTCCTGTCTGTAAAGCCCTTCTTATTATATTAGAATACCATAGAAAGACTTTATATATACAAGTTCAGCACCTGGGCAACGAGATTGAAGCAAAACCTTTACAGTGTCGACACAAAATATAACAATATGAAATGTAAGTAGTGCACAAGAAGAAGGGGAACGTGGTGCACAGTTACATTTATATACATATATAAAATAGTAAGAAAGATAAAGGGTTTGTATACACATAATACAAATAATATAGTGATTATAGAGTAGGAAATATTGCACAGTAATGAAATTGCACAGAATTCCAGTGTCCTTTTAGGTATTATATATAAGTATTAATAAGTGTGTATGTATATATACACATATATATAAATATATACACATATACACATATGTAAATATATACATACATACTGCCGATGCGCTTCATCGCAGAGAATGCTGATAATTGTAGGGAGATTTTTTGTTGGCGTTCCTTCCATTATCAATCTCACAAGTTTTATCTCCAGAGTGAGACATCTCTCTAGTTTTATCTCCAGAGTGAGACATCTCTCTAGTTTTATCTCCAGGGTGAGACATCTCTCTAGTTTTATCTCCAGAGTGAGACATCTCTCTAGTTTTATCTCCAGAGTGAGACATCTCTCTAGTTTTATCTCCAGAGTGAGACATCTCTCTAGTTTTATCTCCAGAGTGAGACATCTCACTTCTATACTATCTTTGTTGGGAGCTGCACATGCTCAGTAGCTCGGTAAGATCCCATCAGCTGATAACTCTTTCTCCAGCTTTGGTCAGTCCAAGGCAGGATCAGCTGGGAGACTTCTTCTAGACCTTCTTCTCCTCGGATTGAAGAGGAACAATGTGGATTCCGTCCTGGTCGTGGAACAACGGATCAGATCTTCACTCTCACAAGGATCTTGGAGGGGGCCTGGGAGTATGCCCAACCAGTCTACATGTGTTTTGTGGATCTGGAGAAGCGTATGACGGGTGCCCCGGGAGAAACTGTGGGAGGTGCTGCGGGAGTATGGGGTGAGGGGGTCCCTTCTCAGGGCCATCCAATCCAATCCATGTATGACCAAAGCGAGAGCTGTGTCCGGGGTCTCGGCAGTAAGTCGGACTCGTTCCAGGTTCTGGAGGGTTGGCCTCCGTCAGGGCTGCGCTTTGTCACCAATCCTGTTTGTAATATTTATGGACAGGATATCGAGGCGTAGTCGGGGCGGGGAAGGGTTGCAGTTCGGTGGGCTCAGGATCTCATCGCTGCTTTTTGCAGATGATGTGGTCCTAATGGCGTCATCGGCCTGTGACCTCCAGCACTCACTGGATCGGTTCGCAGCCGAGTGTGAAGCGGCTGGGATGAGGACCAGCACCTCTAAATCTGAGGCCATGGTTCTCAGCAGGAAACCGATGGAGTGCTTTCTTCAGGTAGGGGGTGAGTCCTTACCCCAAGTGAAGGAGTTTAAGTACCTTGGGGTCTTGTTCGCGAGTGAGGGGACCATGGAGCGGGAGATTGGTCTGAGAATCGGAGCAGCGGGGGTATTACATTCAGTTTATCGCACCGTTGTGACGAAAAGGGAGCTGAGCCAGAAGGCAAAGCTCTCGATCTACCGGTCCGTGTTCGTTCCTACCCTCACCGATGGTCATGAAGGCTGGGTCAGGACCCAAAGAACCAGATCCATGAAGGCTGGGATCTCACTCAAACGGCATGGATGGTTATTTTTCCAAGTGTGTGTGCGTGTGGAAGCACCAGAGACACAAAATAACCCCCCAAATCCCAGAAAAAGTGTCATTATTTGGGCCCTTAAACATCCAGG